>JARBXR010000096.1:21477-116977 GCA_029100535.1 Stemphylium beticola | reverse complement strand
TAATAGAATAACTAGCTTATAATCTAAATAAAAGATAAAATTATAAAAGTTAACTATAATAAGAGAAATAATAAAACTTTTCTATCCTTATATTTTTATTACTATATCTATTACTATCTTATCTATTCTAATACCTAGAGATAGTTAGGATATTCTACTATTCTAAAATTCTCTACTATTCTAAATAGTAAGCCTTAGCGGGATAGCACATTAAGTGATCTACGTGCCCCTCGCTAATCATTTGTTACGAACCTGAACCTAAGAAGGGACCAAGCGAAATATGAATTAAAAGGATAACAGGATTTATAAGGATAGGTTAGATAGAAGGTTAGTACTTTAAGAACTAATAGATAACGCTACCTTATATAGCACGTGATCCTATAGTCTTAGTAGAACGCTACTATAGAATAAGTTACGTGTATCTTATAATATACTATAAAGTCCTATAATATCTTACGTATAGGATAATATAGGACTTATAGAATTATATAGAATATCTTTAGTATATAGTAGTAAATAATAAGCCTTTATAGTTTATTATATTTAATTTTAAAATCTAAGGATTAGTACTTAATTTTTAACTCTTAAGTTATTATATTAATCTACTAATTATGCTAACTTGCCTATACTATACATTAATCTTTATATCGTGTTAGTACGTATTGTCTATCGCAACTCTGCTTGTGTCTAAGAACTAACTTTAAGTTATCTAAGGATAACCTTCACACTTTAAACACTCTTAATATAAGCGATATAGCTATAGACACCCTAGACGCTTCCTAAACTAGAGGAAACGCTGTACGTGGTAATAAGCCTAACTTATACTATAGCGACCGCAATAAGCTCGAAGCTTAGCTGCTTTAGGTCGATTAGTATTTCTATCTTAAAAGAGAAAAGATCGAAGACCCTAATAGAGTCGTATAGGCCACCACTTTCTTCCGCAACGACGCTGAGAAGTGGGCCGACCTAATCATTCGCCGTTACTTAGACGACTCTATTACGGACGCTAATAATACCGCCCTAGTCGAGGACTAGGACGCCTTTAAGACCAAACTCTAATAAAACTTTTTACCTTTTAAAGAATTAGTAGTTGTAGAATAGAAAATATAAAGGCTTAAGTAAACTAAAGCCGCTACTAACTATATAACTAAGTTCTAGCAGTATACTATAGTTATTAATTAGGATAATAATACTTTAATATAGATATACTAATAAGGTCTTAAACCTATAATACGCAGGGAATTTATGCGAAGTAGAACTAGTATTATAATACTTAAGAAACTTATAAATAAAGCTATTAAGCTAGATAATAAGTTATACGAGCTATAGACTAAGAAGAAACTATTTAATAAGAGAACGTCAGCCCTAGGAGAGATAAATAGCTAATAGAGGTATATACCTTAACGTTCGTACTCTAACTAGGGACGTTAGCGAAGCTATAAGCCTAGAGTCCTAAGTATATATAGTAGAAATAACTATAAACCTATATATCTTAACAATATTACTAAGAGACTAGGTAAGCTGAAGTTTTAGCATAATAAGAGTAAGAAGAAAATTACTTACTACGCCTATAGCAAAGAAGGCTATATAGCATAGGACTATCGCAGCAAGAATAAGGTTGTGCGACAAGTCAACGTACTAAGGAAAGCCGACGATAGCCAAGACGAAGCATAGAATATGATCACGCGACCCGCCATCACATGCCAACTATCCAGCAAGAATGGAATTCTTGACGGACTCGAGAACATAACCCTCACTACAGAAGAAGACCTAGACCACTCACTCGCGTTACACGAGGAGTACGAGACCCTAGAAGAAGATTAGACTAAACTACGCACTAAGTAAGAGAAAATAGCTATATTTAAAGAAAAATACTAACTAAGCACACCCTATATAAGTCTACTAGAAACAGAGACGTTATCTTAATAGATTAATAGCCTACTCTATTACCTTAATAAGAAACTAGTAGACTATACTATAGAAACTTTAAATATCTTATAAATAATATAGTAATACTTCTATAACTTTGCCTGCGAAGTAGACTAAGTATAGAGAAATTTCCCTCTAAGAATTAAGAAGTTTATACTAATATTATTAGAACTTAAATAGATAAAATAAGTAATAGATATATAAGATAAACCTATAGTTAAACTTTTAAAGAAAGATATCTAAAAAATTATATAACTTACTAAACCCGCGACATAGGAAACCCTACTAGTAAGAGTAGATAGATAGATAACTAAGTTTATAGAATAAGAGATACGTAAGTATTAGAATAATAAGCTAGCATAGGCGTAGAAAATAGAATAATAATAGTTATAGGACTAGCTAAGAGAGAAATATAAGGTTAACTAAATAAGTTAAGACACTACTATATAGTACTAGTATAACCTACGCAACTATAATTACGCTAAACTCTTATAGATATTCTATACCTACGAATACTGCCTAATCTACTACTTAGAAAAGCAGGGATCCGCATAGTCTCTAAGGAGAGTGCAGGGATTCCCTAAGTGTAAGGAATAATAGTTTAAGTGCAAGAAAGACGTATGCCCGAAGCATCTATAGGATAAGCGAGAGAATGCTTACTTCCCTAGATAAGAAACGCCCTAAGACGTTATCTAGATGCAAACTGTGTATAAGACACAATACGCTAATAACTCCTATAACAAATGCGAGGAGTATAACTAGTAAACCTACTTATGCAAAGCATGCGATAAGTACTAGGATATAAAGGAATTCTATAGATTTAGAACTAAGTCTTTTTTAGACTAATAATAGGCTAAGAGGGCCTAGATAAGGAGATAAATACTATAGGCTCCTTAGGACTCGCTAAGCTACTAGTATAGCTTAATAGAGTACAGATGCAAGCATTAGTAGATTTAGGATTAGAGGCTAACTACGTTTTAGCGCACGCAGTGGGTCAAGCAGGACTTTAGCTACTGTGGAAACAAGAGCTATACTGAATCTAGGTTGCTAACGGACAACCAATGCCAGATGAAAGCAAGATCACCCACGAGGTCACTAAGGTGACGCTCTGCATCCAAGACCACTAGGAAGAAATAGACCTAGACGTCCTCGGACTAGCTACCTACGATATTATATTAGGACTTCCTTAGTTATAAGAATATAACCCGCGGATTAACTAAAAGTTAAAGACATTCTTATTTAAGTGCTATAGATTAGACGCAACTATAAGCTAGCCTACGCATCGACCGATTCTAATAGTAGATAAAAGGAAGATAAATAATATCGCGAAGAAATAGCGAACCTCGTATAAGAATAACTTTAAGAAATAAGAGTTTAACTTAATAGATACTAGTAAGGCACTTCTAGATTACAAAGTTAGAGTTTTAGAGAAACGCGTAACTTCTATTATCTTAAAAGAGTATAAAGAATTTAAGTACCTTTTTATAAAAGTAGTAGATAGCAAAGCCTTACTAAAGTACTAACCCTAGGACTATAAGATTATTCTAGAAGAAGAGAAGACTCTACCCTTTAGGCTAATATATTAACTATTAGAGATAGAACTTAAAGTACTAAGAAAACAGCTAGATAAGGACTTAAAGAAAGGATATATTAGGCCTTTAATATCGCTAGTAGGATTCCCTATACTCTTTATACTAAAGAAAAAAAGACTACTAAGAATATACGTAGACTACTGTAAGCTTAATAATATTATAGTAAAGAACTAATACCCGCTACTAAATATTATAGAACTTAGAGATTAATTATCTTAAGTAAAGATCTTTATAGTAATAGATCTATAAGACAGATACTACTTTATTAGAATAAAGAAAAGTAAAGAATAGAAGATAGTGTTCTAAATAAGATATAGACACTATAAATATACTATTATACTATTTAGGCTTATAAATACCCTAGTAATATTTTAAGAACTTATTAATAATATATTAAGAGCTTACCTAGATATCTTTATTATTATATATTTAGATAATATCTTTATCTACTCTAAAAATAAAGAAGAATATATAGAATATATCTATATAGTACTAAAGTACCTAGACTAGTTTAACTTATAGCTTAAACTAAAGAAGTGTAAATTTTATAAGATAGAAGTCGCCTTTCTAAGATATATTATAGAAGCTAATAGAGTATAAATAAGTAAAGAAAAAATTAAAGTAGTAAAAGAATAGCTAATACTAAAGATAATTAAAGATATTTAATTATTTTTAGAATTCCTAAAACTTTAATTAATAGTTTATTAAGGGATATTCTAATATTGCTATTTCTCTAACTAGGCTTATAAGAAAAGATATACTATTTATATAGAGTAAAGAAACTAAAGACGCCTTCTAAACGCTTAAGAAAGTAAGTATAGAACTACTATGCTTCCGCATCTTTATCGCAGGACACCCGCTGCGCTTCGAGATAGACGCCTCAGATCTAGCCCTAGGAGGATGCGCCAGCATCTATATTGATGGCAAATGGCACCTAATCGCGTACTACTCACGCAAGTTCTCGAAAGAAGAAGAAAATTACGACGTCTATAACAAAGAACTACTCGCTATTGTCGCATACTTGAAGCACTAGAGAGCATACGCAGAAAGCTGCTTAGAACTTACAATATTCACGGATTATAAGAACTTAGTAAACTTCACGACTACTAAAGTGCTTAACTAACGATAAGTTTAATAGTCGGAAGAACTAGAATAATATAAGTTTAAGATCATGTATACGCTAAGAAAGAATAACGGCAGAGTAAATACTCTTAGCTAAAGACACGATATCGCTAGAATAAAGACAACTACTAAATCTGCGATACTTAAATTTAACGAAGACAGATTATTAGGACTAGCAAAGACACTAAATTTAGTAATATAAGTTACTAACGAAGTACTAGAAGAATTATAGGAAGTAATTATTAAATAATACTATAACAACCTAGTATATAGTTATTCTAGTATTACTTAAATAATAGAACTTATTAGAAAGAACTATAAGTTTCTATATATAAAGGATAAGGTTACTTCCTTTATCGCTAAATGCGCAGACTGTTAGAAGAATAAACACAGTACCTACGCACCTTACAGAGAAATGTAAGTAATAGAGCTACCTAACGCACCGTAGTTAGACATCTCTATAGACTTTGTTATAGGCCTACTAGTCTTAAGAGACCCTATTACTAAAGTATCTTACAACGCAATTCTTGTAGTAGTTAATTAATTTACAAAGTAAGTAGAATATATCGCCTTTAGAAAAGACTTTACGGCAATATAACTAGCGCATATTATTAATAATTAAGTTATCTAATACTACGGCATACTAAAGTTAATTATTAGTAATAGAGATAAGCTCTTTACTTTAAACTTTTAGATAGTATTATGCGCCGCAATAGGCACACAGAGAAAGCTATTGACAGCTTATTATCCGCAGACGGACGGATAAACAGAACGAATAAATCGCACGATGAAAGCATATCTACGCATCTACGTAAACTAGCAACAAGACAACTGGGTATCACTATTACCCATAGCACAGATGGCATACAACAATAAGCTTTCAGAGTCTACAGGATAGACTCCGTTCTACGCAAACCACAGGAGACACCCAAATCTCTTTACACGTACACTACCGAGCTTAAAAATAGAAGCAGCTATCGCCACAGCTAATAAGTTAAAATTAGTACACGAGTCGTTAAGACGCGAACTTAAGAAGGCATAATGCTAAAGTATTTTATATATTAATAAGAAACGAAAAATAGCACTTTAGCTAAAGAGGGGGGATAAAGTTTACCTACTTATAAAGAACCTTCGCACTAAATAACCTAATAAGAGACTAGATAATATTAAGGTTAGACTATTTTTAATTCTTAATTAAATAGGACTAGTTAACTATATACTTAATCTACTACTAGACGCAAAGATACACCTAAGATTCTATATTAAGATATTAGAACTAGTAGACTCTAGGACGCTACTTTAGAAGACTTTCTACTATAAAATAGAAAAAGAAAATAAATTTAAAGTTAAGGAAATCCTTATATACTAAAACTAGGATAATAGAAGAGAATACCTAGTTAAATAATTAGAATACCCTAATAGCAAAAATATATAGGAGCTAGATATAAATCTTATAAACTACTAACACCTACTTTCGTAGTATTATAAGGAGTATCTAGCGAAATATTAAAATCTAGATTGCTATTAAAGAAAGATAGTATAAAGGCACTCTAATTAAGCGCTAAAGTACTAGGTATTAGCCCCTCTTTAAAGAACCCTATATTCTAGTTTACTACTTTTAATAACTCTAACGCCTTAATCTTCTTAACGTATTTCCTAGAAGTATTAACTAACTATTATTCCTAACGCTTTAACATCTTCCGCTATTTCCTAAGACGATCCTTCTTGGCCCGAGCAGCCAGCAACGCATTTAACGCGGATGCCTCGGCCTAATCGGCATTAACCTCCTGCTACTCTAAGCGAGCTAACTTACTATCCAACTTCGAGAAGTCCGGAAGAGGCACCTCTACTAGCACACAAGTTTTTACACCGCTTCTATAGCAGTTACTACACTCCTTCTTTAACGATGATATCCGACACTCTAGATTCTTCTTCGCGCAATATTAACACGATACTATAGCGAGTGTCTTAGTATAGTTTATGCGATTACTAGTAATATAATAATAGGCGGTGCTGTAGGATACTATTAGGTTAGTTTATAGGGATATAAAAGTAAAAAAGGGGGATAGTATTACGAACCTAAACCTAAGAAAGGACTAAATAAAATATAAATTAAAAAGATAATAGGATTTATAAGGATAAGTTAGATAGAAGGTTAGCACTTTAAGGACTAATAGATAACGCTACCCTATATAGCACGTAATCCTATAGTCTTAGCAGAACACTACTATAGAATAAGTCACGTGTGTCCTACAATATACTACGAAGTCCTATAATATCTTACGCATAAGATAATATAAGACTTATAGAATTATATAGAACACTTTTAGTATATAGTAGTAGACAATAAGCCTTTATAGTTTATTATATTTAACTTTAAAATCTAAGAATTAGTACTTAATTCTTAACTCTTAAGTTATTATATTAATTTACTAATTATACTAACTCGCCTATACTATATATTAATCTTTATATCGTGTTAGTACGTATCGTCCATCGCAACCCCGCTCGTGCCCGAGAACCAACCCTAGGTCATCTAAGGATAACCTTCACATCATTATCCTTCGTCTTGTGCGACAACTGGCCTCCAGCATCGCTTCTCTTGACCGAAGGATTCGTCCTACTGTTGTTTGTAACATATAGATAAGTATAGGATCTTTATATAGAGCCCTCTACCTATTATATAATTAATTAAAACGTGTTGTAAGACTATCTATACACTTAATAAATGTAGATAGCTAGTTAACTTCTACGCGTCCTCTATTGCGCGCAGCGAGTAGCTTATTAGCTATTTTACGTATAGCAGCGTATATAGGCACAAATCTACGTATATCTAAGTTAAGTATATATCTAATAATTACCTACTCCTCTAGTTTAGCAAGCTTCTTTAAGTTAGGCTAGTAATTGCGTTAAGTAGGTATACTAGCGCGTTAGTAGTAGATTGTTTATTTAGATACGCTAAAGATAGTAGTAGCTCTATAATTACTCTATATTTAATAAGATTTAATAGAAGAGATAGTAAGCTAAACGTCTACTTTATTTAAAGCTAATAGAGTAGCGCTGCGTTGAGCCATTATACGTTGAGATGAGAGAGGTGGCCAAGTTTGGTGGGGTGCGGCGCTCGCCCGTGGAGCATGTTATTCGCCATTGAGGTTTGCGAAAGTCGAGTTGGGGGCAGCGGACGGGTAGTATGTATCCAGACGATGCGCGCTACTTTTGTAATTCCATGCGAATCTCATTACAACTAGCTGATCTGATTTGCAGGTGTGCGGGCCTCCGCGATGCTCTTCAACCTGACTCGTCATCTCGTCGTTGAAAATCTTGAAGTACCTCTTACTTTCCGAGGAAGCCGGAGCAGGTACACTAGGAAATTACTTGGCCGCTTGAACTGCCGCAAGATGAACATCCTGTTTATATGATGCAGTATTGGGCCTCAACACCATCGTGTGGCGCATGGGATCTGTGAATCTGAGAGTGAAAAAGTGGCCAGTCAAAGCACCCCCTTGCTGCAAAGCCGCTAACCGAATACGCCGTAGCCCTAAGTTGGTGTCAGACCATTATTTCTGAGGAACGAAAACCGCCTGAACGAAAGATCAGGTTGTCGACCACGGCGACCTACCGATGGACATCAAGCTCGCTGCGAACAGAGGGAGGGCTGTATTTTGACCATGCAATTGAAATTATGGTAATGCAATTCCAGTAAGAGATAGCCTAAGCAAAAGATGGGGTAGTGTGCTATAGGGATGATCGTAATTTAAGTTGATGGTGGCGAGTCGAATGACCCATAGGCAATGGCCAAGTCCCTTCTTAATGCACTCAGTGGCATCACGCACTCATTTAAAGAGGATTATTTCCAATCCGACCAAGATTCAAGCCTTGACACTGTTACAAGTCCTTCACCCACTCGTGGTCTTCGCTCTCTAGCTGGACAATACTAATCTGCGGGAAGTTCAGCCCATGCCTTCGTGATTGACATACCGCAAACGTTGCCGGTATGGGGGACGACCATGCAAATCAAACATACCCATGCCTAATCCAACTCCACCACCACATAGTAGCTACAGCAAAGACAGAGTCACATCACACTAAAGACGCAAAAAAAATAAAATGCATAGCAGACATGATTCCGCGCGACAGCTACCACCATGCGTACGACAGCTACCGCGCCTTGATAAACCACGTCAGCCAATTACACATGCCGCCCTACGCCATACATTTCCCATTAATACACTACAACCCCCCGATCCTTGGGCACCTTACAATTCTCCACCGACAGCCACTGAAACAACCATCTAGGCGGCATATCAGAATGAGGCATCATCATCTCTCTCTCGTAAACACACTGCATCTAATCTCTTTCATTGGCCGTGGTTTCGGGCCCCCAAGTCCACGTTCGAGACACGGATACCAGGACGCAGGCAGCGGGTAGCCGGTGTAAGTGGGATAGGAAGAGGAAGAGGAACATACTTTCCGCCCAGAATTACATTCACACCTCGTCTCCGAATCTTCTTTTGTGCACGGCGTGGAATTCTCTGCGCATGCTGCGTTGACGGTGTGGAGCTGTGCGAAGGCTAGGATGGCGAGACAGGTACCAGGGAGACTGGATGTGAATCTCATGGTGCCGTTATGGTAATAGATACGTTGTGTTGATAAAGGGAGAGAAAGATGGGAGCAGATGAGAAGGACGGGGGGTAAGGGGGGCTACTAATCGCTACAGTGCGTTGGGAAGGGTGTTGTATATGTGCTACTGGCGTTGTGTTGTCGAGTCGTATTACAGAAGAAGAGGCCTTGGTGACGGGTGTTGACAAAGAAATGGGGATGCATCACCGACCTTGCAGTTGTTTGTTACTGCCGGATTCCCGTTTCCTTGCTCTATGTAATATTGAGCGACAAAGGAAAACTCACGTCCTTCGTGTTACAGGCACAGTGATACCCGGTGAAAAACAACCCATGTACTCGTCAACATCTCCTCCTTGCCTAAACCTCCACATTCAGCGTTCGCGCGAAAGCATCACTGGGTAAATACAAAATGATCAATCGGAAAAATTGATTACTATTATAATCTGAGCCTGATCCATACTGGATTGATCTTTTCGCTTTTGTATTCCCCTCTAGCACATCAACTACACTTCCTAGTGGAACTTGTAGAAGGTCTGGACGTCTCAAATATGCCTCTCCGCCCTCTCGTCTCCTCATCCATCATGCGCCAGCCCGTGTAGCAATGAAACCCAAAAGCATCAACTGCTGAAGGCGACAAACTACCCGAACATAGAATTCCCCTCGGTATGCTCGTGTCCGTGACTGTGTCCATGACTGTGACCCGAACTCGCGCCGTGGTTGTGGATCGTGGTGCCGCTAGAGACAACGCGGGATATGCTCGACTTGCCGCCGCCACGACCGCCGCCAGTTGCGCCGCTGTGGGCATGGTATACGCTTGAAGCGCTTTCCTCGAAACGCTCCATCTCGCGGCACTTCTCCTCATACTTGGCTACGTACTCGTCGCGTTCGCGGTCGGCGGCGTGTCGGGCCTGGATGGCGCGCTCCTTTTGTTCTCGCGCCTCATTCAGAAGGGTACGGAGGGATGTAATCTCAAACTCAAACTCCGCGGAAGAGTCGTCATATGAGGAAATGGTCTCGGTAACTTCCTCGTACTTGTGCTTCCATGCGTTTAGGTCGGAGTGGGCACGGTCGCGGGCGTACTTGAGGTTGGTGATTTCAGTTTGGAACAGTGTGAGCTTCTCCTGTAGACTTGCAATCTCCGCCGTGAGGTGGCCGTGCTTGCCGCGAGCGTCCTCACCCTCGCGGTACAAGACCTTATTGCGCTCAGTAAGAGTGTGAATCTCAGACTTGATCTCGCTGATGGTGAGCTCAGAGCGGCGGAGAGACTCCTCCAAGATGTTGATACGACGGTGACCGTCCTCAATCTTGCGGTGTTCATCGTGAAGATCCTGCTTGAGCTGGTCGCGTTCGATGACGACAAGACGGTGGTCTTCGCGTGAGCGGTCGATGGCGTCCCGAAGCTCAGTACGCTCCAACTCCACATCCCTGAGCTTCTCCTTGACAGAGACTACCTCGCGCTTGATGTGCTCGTACTTGAGGGAGAGCTCGTTGGCGCGGGCATCAGACTCCTCCCATCCGGTGACCTTTGCCTTGACGTCGCGGCGGAGGTTGTCAATGGTAAGAGAGAAGTCGTCACGCTCAGTCTCAACGATGCGCACAGTCTCCTTGATTTTGTGAAGTTCGCGCTGCACACGGTCATGGCGCTCGCTAAGCTCGGTGAATTCACGAGTCGTCTCGTCAACCCTGAACTTGGCACGCTTGAGCTCTTCGTTCAGACGATCCTTCTCATGAAGATGCTCATCGCGCTCGAGCTCGAACATCTTGATGCGGTCGCTGAGGGTAAGAACCTCTTTACGAGTAGACTCAAACTTGGAGGAAGTTTCGGTGTATTTGCTCTTGAGCTCCGTGTGCTCGCGAAGAAGGATACGGAGTTCATTGTGGTGTTTGTCGGAGTCATGACGAGCAGAGTCGCGCTCGCCTTCGCAGACCTTGAGCCTTGCGTAGGTGGCTTCGAGCTCAGACCTCGTCCTCTCATGATCGCTATGGGTGAGAGAAACTGAGGATTGGAGCTCATGCAGCTCATGGCGAGTCTTCTCCAGCTCACGGTCTCGATCAGCAAGCTTCTTCTTGTGTTCTGAGACCTGAGCGACTACAGCTGTGAGTTCGAGAAGGAGCTTCTCCACCTGCCTCTTCCTCTCGCCGTGCTCGTGGCCGTGGTGAGAGTACTCGGCTTCCTTGCGCTGGATCTCTTCCGTGACTTCCTCAACAGTCACCATGAGCTCATCCCGCTCGCGCAAGAGAATGTCACGCTCAGATAGGATGCGAGCCCATGACTCTTTGAGCGACAAAGCCTCGCGTGAAGCATTGGAGATGAGGTCCATGAGAGCAAAGACCTTTCCATCCGCTTGCGAAGTGAGCTCTGAGGACATCTTGCTGCGATGTGACTGGAGGAAGCTGCTGGCACGTCGCGAGGATGAGCTGACTTGACGAGTGGAGCGACGTGCCACTGACGAGCTGTGACCGTTGGCTGTGGCGCCGAAAGAGAACGACCGGTTGCCTGTCGGTGAAGAGGGTTCGGAGAAAACATCTCGACCTAGCCCGCTAGCCTTTAGCTTCATGATGGTAAGCTTCTCGGGTGATAATTCGGAGGGGAATGTATCGGCCATTTTTCATAAGATACGATGAGAGGAAGGATAAAAATGAAGTTTGATGACTGCGAAAGATGTGAGTGGGGGGTGGTACTTATGCTGTCAATGTCATCACCAGTCCGGAGTTGAGACACTAAGGTAGTATAGATCAAATGGTACATCAATACTTCCGTGGGAATAGTAAGCTCATCCCACACATCAATTGCTTCGAGTTTGGAGCTTCGCAAGAGTGATGTGCGCATGACGCAACAAGCTCAGGCATGCAATACGAGCCATCCCAGTTGCGTCTCGATACACTTCTCTGTTTCCGGAAAAGTATATGCAGCTGCTTGAAAGGGTGCATGGGATAAGTGGACCTGTTCAGTGGCCATGTCGGCGACTTGAGAGGTGGAGTAGGTCATGGCGAGGACTCAGCTCATCAAGGGAAGCCTCAATCCAAACGAGGACGGAATCCCCTCATGCACGGGCGATCTCCTGCGACGCTAGTGGACCACTACCTCGCTTGCTGGGTTGTATAGTTGGATAGGTGATGCCAATTGCGGGTAGATCAATGGGGCTGGGTATCGAGATGCTGCATGCCGCTGATCAAATATGGGGTCGCCAACCGCACTTTTGTCGCGTCCGCCGAATGAATAGAGCGTCGCTAGGAAGCTTGCTTGCTTCTTTCGGTCTCAGGTGCTACGCCAGTGCCTCCCATGAAGCCTAAATGGGAACCAGCAAGTGCAAGTGGTCGGAGAAGCCGCCAGCCAATGATGCAACATGGCGAAGAGGATCGGACCGCGATAAGGCGATCGAGCATCTCGGACGCGGCCGGTTAATGAGATGGCGCCAGTCAATGGAGTTAGACCCACACGCGTCCATTTGCCGTGGTTGGGAGATATTCGCCTGTGGGAGAAAGTCGTGAGGGGAAAGGCTGGAAGGTTGAGAGCGAGAAAGGAAATGCCCCGATGACACCGCTGATCAGCGCTAGCGCTCCCCGCTTTGATGGTTTGGAAGCGACGAGGGTGGTGGGAGGAAGGCACGACCACGAGGGGAGGCATGGTTTTTTCGACGCAGGAGTAATTGGTGAGTGAAACGGATATTTCTACCAGGCACGCAGTACATCTATCTCAGGGGATACTAGAAAAAGCAAGCTACAATTGCTTTTGAGCTGCAGGTACATTTGAAATGATTCCGACAGCTGCAAAGGGGTGGATCATTTGTACAGGTTGCAGCTGTCATGCTATGCAAGAGACTATGGTACAGAGAAAAACTTGGGAATAGGGTATTGTAGAATGATCGCTATAAACATACTCGCGTGTACTGTAAATATACCTGTGCTTACTGACAGCTGTGTGCTACGCCCCATGATATCCAAAACTGAACATAGAAAAGAAGACAGAAACGTGTCGCAGCCTCGCAGACTGGATTGCGCCGTTTCCAAAAGCAAAAGTGGCTCCTGCAGATCGAACGCTAAAACGACGTGAGGGTGTGTGTTCAGATCAGGACTAAACTTGTTATCCGAAGATGGCAGTGGCAGACGGCCTTGCGCTGTCGAGAGGATAATTCTCCTGGTCCTCGGCAGGCGACAGCGCCTCATCATCCTCGGCACCGTTCTCTTGTCCAAGCGCTGTGTCAAACTCCTCCTCTGGTGCGACGGCGTCGTCCTCAGCGTTCTGGTTCTCGGAGAACTCGTCTTGACCGTCCGTCTTGGGCTCCTCTTCTTGGTCCGACTCCTCGTTGTCGTCAATGACATCTTCGGCGTTCGCCTCATGTTCGGCAGATATGGCTTGCATCTGCTCATCGTCTACGTCAATGTCTCCACCCTCGCTGTACTGCTCTTCGTCTTGGTATTGATCGCGGTCTTGCTCTGAGGACACCAGACCCTGTTCCTGGCCTTCATCCTCAGTCATGGCACTGGTTGGCTCCATGTTCGCTTCATCTATGGCCATGTCATCAGACTCTTGTGCCTCGACCTCTGCATCTGCCTCTTCAACAGGCGCAGAATCGGAGTCGGCTTGCATTAGGTCATGCAAGAATTGGTCGACCTGAGCGATGTATTTGTCTGGGATCTGGCGAATCGTATGGCCGCGTATCTTGCGAGGGGCGAGGTAGGCTTTGCGACTGCGGCATCAGCAGCCTTGCGACCAGCCGTCTTCTTCGCAGCAGGAGCTTGAGGGGCATTCTTCGGCGGCTGTCCTCGCCTGGCGGGCTTGGAGGCAGGTTCGTCCTGGGATAGTTTCTTCGCCGGAGGCAAACGAGTGCGCAACTTAGTTCGCATGCGTGGATCGAGACGAGCGGGGGCAGCGGCAGGCTTTGATCGAGGCAAAGCCCGTTTGCCAAAGCGAGAGCCAGCGACACGGTTCAGCTGCGCTCCAGTCCCTTTGGCAGGGCGACCGCGCTTTGGTGTAATTGGGGCCGCTTCTGCGACGGCTTCTTTGCGAGGACGTCCACCACGCGCTTTGGGAGCTACCGGGGCTTCCTCTGCGGGCGCCGCATCCTTTTTCGGCCTTCCTCTGCCTTTCTTGGGCGTTGCCTCTTCAGCAACTACCACAGGCGCGTTCATTTATGGACGACCGCGTTTTGCTGACTTGGTCGCGTATTGGACCACATCGGGCTCTTCGGCTTTCGCTTTGGCAGGTCTGCCGCGTTTCTTAGGAGGCTCGACAGCCACTTCGATTGATTCGCCTGCATCAGCTTTGGCAGGGCGTCCTCTCTTTGCAGGTAGCGCAACGGGGCTCTCCTGTGCAGCCGGGGCCGCGAAGGGCGTTTTGAAATTTAGGGGGCATTTCGCGTCGATCCTACAGTATGAGTACTGCAGTGAAGAATGTTGACACTTTGTACGCGCAGTTTAAACTCGTTGAGTGAAGTTTGTATAAAGTTCATCTGTCTATGTTTGTGATATGCGGCCAAGGTGGAGTAAGCTCGCGCATGTCACCCTAGCGTGGCTGTGGAGGCTGGTGCCGCGTCAAACCGCCATATACCCCCACGTGACCGTGTCTTTATTCTTTTACTCGTAAGCGACCTAATCAAGCCTCCCTTTACTTTTGTCTCTTTGCTAATTCTCTGCATCAGATTCTCTGTAGTGCAATTGCGATCGCCAAAATATCCCTATCCATGATCTCTCAATGCTCCTCTACGCCCTCTGCTCATACTGTCATGAGATGGATGGTGTCGTTCGGATTGACGCGCAGCCTTCGGGGCAATAGCGTTATGGTCTTCCAATGTACCTACGGTGAATTTGATGACGCTTTGAAGATGCTGGTATATCTCGAGGGGCATTGCTTGGCCGGTAAAAGTGTAGTAAAGCGTCGTCGAGGCAAGCTGGGCAGCTAGTGAGAGCGTGTTTGGAGTCTCTTTTTCTGTCGTCATGGCTGTGATGCACGTCTAGCTATCTACAAAGATAATATCACACGGCGGAAGAAAGGCCGATAGTATGTCGGGGTGAAGAGAGGGAGAGCAATATCGCCCCTAGACCCGCTCACGCAGGGTTATGAAGTCGACTGTTGAGAAACTGAACAACACCTGGTGAAAGTAAAATGAGTTGCCTCCAGTGTTTCCGAAAGTTTTACATTGTTGCACTATGTTTGTGAGGCTCTTGATTATACAGAAAATACATGACTAACTATGCCAGACGGGATAAATGTAATGACACAATATTTCATGTTCTAAGATGGCCTCACTATAAAGTTATGATGATATAATGTTCACCTTTTCCCTATCACTCAAAGCCCAAAAAGCCATGTACGACCGAACCCGAGGTTTTCTGTCAACAACAAAGGGATGAAATCAAATTGGTCGACGATCTGTATTCAATTTGGGCTAATGATCCACGCCGACGCTTGCAACCAAGCAATCCAGTCGATACAACAACATTTTCGACAATTTCTTTTTACAAAGTTGTACAGGTCTAATAGAAAAGAAAAATATTACACAGAGAAAGTAATGTTGATAAAAGTTACGCGATGAGAACCAAGCAATAGGAATGAAAAGAGAACTTTTCTCTAATTGATAAAGACACGCTACGCATGTATCTACTCCGCCTTCTTACTAGCCTTGGTCCTCAGCTTCATCAGTGCAAACACAAGGGCGTAGCTGGAGATGGCAAAGATGACGCAAATAGCCGCATCCCTCCAGCCATAGTAGTAGTCGTTCAGGTTGACAGTAACCAAGTAATCGCTACCACGGGTGTATTGGCAAACGTGGCAGTCAGCCGTCGCATCAGGGTTGATGAGGTTGTTGCGACTTCCTGGGCCCGCCATCCAAGCATCAAGGTATTGTGCACAAGTCTGACCACTGGGAGGATCAAAGCGCGCGAACTCGGCTTCAGAACACTGGACATTCCAGTCAAAATCTGCGAATACCAAGAGGGCGCCCATGAGGTAATTGAATGGATTGAGGTAGTAGAGCCAGTAGCGCCAGAATTCCTGGATTTGCGCGTATGGGACAAGCACACCACAGAAAGATACAAGAGTACCGATGAGGAGGGGGTTGACGAGGGAGGCAAAAGTGGCGTTGGGGGCGTAGGCGGCGACGAATTGAGCGATACCCGTGTAGATGAACTGGTACACCAGCATGACGAAGAAAATGGCGCCTGCTTTGTTTGAGTCACCCGGGAGGCCGGATGTGTAGTAGAAGCAGACGAAGTAAAGAACAGCGCAGATCACGAGGTAAGGGATCTCCGACACGACGAGACCGGTGACAAAGGCAATCCATGAGTACATCTTGGACTTCTTCTCGCGCGTTTCGTAAATGTCACGGCGGTCGATGAAGAGAGGCTGTACTTGCGCCATAACACCTATCGAGTGTTAGTTTTGCGATCGAGGTTGGGGCACCGTTCAAGACTTACCAGGTGCTACGAATATGTAGTTGAAGAGTGAGAAGAGGACCATCTGTTGATCGGCTACAGTGTCTCCAATCTTCCAGAAACTGAAACCAATGAAGAGGGCAACACCAACGTGAAGGGCAAACTTGTTGTTAACGTAGTCAATGTTTCGGTACATGCTGATGTTGGCCCTGTTAGTAACGAGCTTGCATTGAGTCCAAAGAGTCGTGGCGAATTCGTGTCCGTCGTCTGTGGTGCCGGGCTCTTTGCCTGCCGCTTCCGTGATGATGTGGTCGAGATCTTGGTGCATGCGCGCAGCCTCAGGTGAGTCAAGCCAGACCTGATGCCAATCTTTGCCATGGGTTCCAGTGACGACGTCGATCATGTGCTCTGCAGGGTTGGCTTCTGGTGGGCAAGGAGCGTCATATCGACCAAAGTACTCTCTGATAGTAGACGCGTTGTCACCGATGTCGCCAAAGTAAACCGTCTTACCGCCCTTGGCGAGTAGCAAGAGTGTGTCAAACTGAGCGAAGAGGAGGGCGGACGGCTGATGGATGGTGACCAAGACGGCTTGGCCAACATCAGCAAGCTTGCGAAGGAAACGGACGGTGTTGAATGCGGCTTGGCCGTCCAAACCAGCTGGAAAGAGTTAGCGACATACTCGTCGAGGAGGAAAAATTGACCGGGACTTACAGGTTGGCTCATCCAAGAAGATGAGAATAGACGGCTTTGAGACCAACTCTACACCAATGGTGACACGCTTACGCTGTTCGACGGACAAGCCTGCTCCAATACGACCGATGAGGGTGTGTTCCAGATCGTGTAGTTCAAGCAAATCGATGATAGTGTCGACATAGGCCAGCTTCTCCTCACGTGGTGTGTCGCGGCTTTGACGAAGCAGGGCGGAAAACTCGAGGGCTTCTCGGACGGTTGAGAAGGGCTCGTGTACATCGAGTTGCTCACAGTAGCCCGCCGAACGTTGGAAGGAGACAGGCAGGGGTCGTCCGTCCACAAGAATCTCTCCGTGGATCGTGCCTTCAGTCTTGCGTTGAGCTAGGACGTCGAGAAGAGTGGTCTTTCCAGCACCGGAAGAGCCCATCAAAGCGCCCAACATGCCTGGCTTTACATAACCGTGAACGTTGTCCAAAAGTGTGCGGTCTCCAGTTGGCGTCTTAACCACATACGAGAGGTTCCTCCAAGTGAAGACAGAAGTGTTGCGCATGAGGCTTCCACTGAGATCCTGTGACTCCGTAGTCTTCTCATTGGACCCATCAGCTCTAGGCATCTTCTCGTCGGCTTGCGCTTCTTCGTCACGAGGAGCAGCGTGGGCGACCCTTTGCTTGTTCTCACGAGGGATCAGGAGCGAGCCACCTGAGCTACCTGCATCGTCCCACTGAAGTGTGAAGAATATGGTCAATCCGATGAAAAAGAACCACCAAGCAAACAAGATGCCGACGTTGCGCCAGATGTTGTCCTTTGAGTACGACAGGCTGGCTAGGTACTGGTCGCCAGTGACCGAAGTTGCACCGGGCAGGGCTCCGCGGACACCCGCACAGGCCTGATTATCTGGGTTCAGGTATTGCGGAAGGAAGTTCGGGATGAGATTGTTGTTGACGCATGGGATGTCTTGGCCGGTGAACTCGTTTGCCATCAATGACTCGAAGCCGTAGGAAAGTGGATTGATCCAGTAGATCCATACGAACCATGGGTGCCTGGAGCGAGAGAGGTCAGCCAAAGTTCAGAGTGGTGATGCTCATGCTCGGAAAAAGTTCAGTGAGAGAACGCGGAGTTGCTTACATGTTGGGTTTCGGGATCTGGTATCCAATGTAGAGAATGAGGGCCGTTACGGAAAAGCCGGATACCTTGGATGCGCCCTCAAAGTTGGGGAAAGCGGCACCAATCATACGGAAGTAGGCGGTCATGACGAAAGTGACGAGGTACACGATGAACCTAAGGGATCGTGATTAATTTGTACTCCATGTACAATGATGATTGAAACACTTACCAGGCAGTGAAGAAAGCCGCAGCTGTGGCTTTCAGAGCCGTCATCCAGTAGAGAACAACCATAAAGACCGTAACCTGGAACAGCAAGATGGGAATGTCTGCTGCTACTTGGGCGATACAAAAGGCTGCTGGGTTGTAGAAGGCGAAGTTCTTGTGCTTTGCGAGGATGGGTCGGCCGAAGAAGCTGTCGGTGACTTCAGACATGGCCAACAAGGCGTTGAACAACAAAGCCAAAAATAACGCTCCACCCTTGATGAAAAGCCCAGATGAAGTTGCAGGTGCGTTGTAAAAGAGGGAACCAGCAATGAGAGCTTGGAACAGAGTTGAACCTTGCTTGATGAAAAAGGTAGCCTTGTCTCCCCAGAGAATCTGGTACTGTCTGGTTACGCAGGCCTTGACTTGATCCTGGAAAGAAACCGTCATCGGCGAAGATGCAGGAAGATGCTTGGACTTGTCCATCCCCATTGCTTCGATGAATGTCTTGGTGTTGGATTTGGCTTCCTCGGTAGTGGGATACACCAGCTCGCGATCCATATTGGCCTTGATCGGCGAGTTTTGGTAAGCTCGCGCGAGCTCGATGTTGTTGCGTGGGAAGCCCTCGAAACCAGGGCGAATCTGCCTTTCGGCTGGAACGGTGACACCAGTCAAGAAGTCTGCGACGTTTGCGCCGTCGCCGCAGATGAAACCCTGCTCTTCCATGAAGGGCCGAGCTTCTTCGCGAGATCCGTAGAATACCTGCTTGCCCTCATCGAGGACGAGCACTTTGTCAAACAGGTCGTAGATGCCATTGCCCGCCTGATAAAGGGTGACAATCGTGGCAATGCCCATTGCGTCGGTCAAGCAGCGCAGGGCTCGCGTGTATTCGAGGGCTGTGCTTGCGTCTAGTCCACGGGTACTATTTGGGCAACCGAGTCAGCTAGACATTTTGGAATGCATTTTGGGGCTTCTTACCTGTTGTCCCAGCAGGCAACCGAGGCCCGGTTGGCCAGAGTCTCGATGATAGAGACACGCTTACGCTCACCACCAGACACACCGCGGACAAAAGCGTCGCCGACTTTGGTGTCCTCAGTGTGCGCAATTCCCATCGATTCCATTAAGAACGACTTGAATTTCTGTCGGAAATCTTCTGGACTGGTGGCGTCTTTCGGAAGAGTTTGTGGTATGTTGAGTCTGGTCGCGAAATCCATTGTTTTCCCGACAGTCAGGGTTGGGAAAAACAGTTCTTCCTCAGTGTTGATGACAATGCTTCCTCGGTACTTCGCCGCCTCTTTGGCATCCATCGAGCCATAGTGGACATCTCCAGAAATCTCGCCGTATCTGTAATGTGTTAGCCGTGTTCGCATAAATCGTATTTCGGATTTTGACATACCCCTTCCGCTTGTTCGCAAGCATCTTCAAGAGAGTCGTGCAACCAGATCCGGGCCTACCTAGAACTAGCAACATCTCTCCTGGACGAACGCTTCCAAAGCTGTTGTCCAGAATCGTCTTGAGCTCAGGCTTTTGTCGTGACTCCTTGATTTGTTGGGGTATGTTGAACTGGCTGATCACGTTCTCCTGTAACCGGGCATCTGAGGGAATCACCTTGACGGTGAGACCACTCCATGTGACACCTAACCTGCGTCCTTCGGTTGGGTCGTTGAGCTGAAACTGCTTGACATCGTTGGCAAGCCTCCAATCTTCAACTTTGGTCTTCGCCGAATCGGTATCTTCACTGTCGTCTGCTGCGTATCGTTCCATTTCTTCATCCTGCCTTGACTTGCCAGAGAACGTGCGGGATATGGTTCGCATTATCTCGTCGCCAATGCCGGCGTTGGTACTCCTCCTCCGGTTGTCCATGACTGTGTCGTTCGCCCCGTGTGATGATAAAGTTGTCTTCCGTTCGCAAAGTGACAATTAGTTAATGTAAGAAGGGGTGTCGACTATGGGAAGCGGCGGAGTTGATCATGTGTTTGGGGTAAGACTGAGGTTGACGCTATATAAAGGAGCACCTGTAAAACATGCTGTGGATACCTGCTGTCTACAACAGGCCGAGATACACTCGGACGCATTCACGGCTCCGAGCGGAGACAGCATCGTTGACGTCGCAGGCAGGGAGTGTAGTCCCTTCGCACGCACGAAAAGCTTATTCGACGTATGGAAGCCACGGAAGCCGAGAGTGACTGCAGCGAGCCCTGCATTGGCAGTCATGATTGGCTACAAGATTCGTCCGTGGAAGTTTTCAGGTGCAGCTAGGGGTGTTCTGGAGCGATACATACCCTGCGAAAAAGATAATGTTGGCTCCCGCGTCGAGCGTTGATACAGTGGGGCAGGGTTGTACTGTGTACCCAAGCCAACGATCAGGGTTCGGCCGAGGCGCACCAAGCATCGAACAACCACCAAATCCCTGGATACCGGTCGGCTGCAGATGAAGGTAGCAGTGTCATTCCCTACGTACTTTAGCTTTGCGCTTACCCGTTCTCTTAGACCCCCGGGTCGCGGGAGCTCTCCGAGTTTTCGTTGTGTATTTTTAAGCTCGCGGTTCGCGCCTTCAACAGCCCGAATTCTCGCACCAGGAGGCATGTATCCACAACCCTCAGGGTCTGTCCCATGCCCCAAATGCGTTCGTCAAACGACGTCTTACCACGGTTAGCTCCGGTCTAAACGCGAAAAAGTATGATTACTCGCACATTCCGATCGTACATCGAACATCGTACAAAAGCGTACACGGACAAAACGATGTGATCCTTGGCAGTAGGACCGACCGACTGGACCGTTGTGTTAGCTCATCGAGCAGCAACTGCCGATTGGCAGGCATCGTTATCTCGGTGTGAGTGCATTCCGGGAACCGGTACGCAGTCAGCAACGATTACGCACGAAGAGGTCTTGGTGGAAGTTGGACAACGAGGAGCATTTGAAATGAGCGATAATGCTCTCGCTCTCCACGGGCACCGACCCAGTGCGCTAACGGGCTTGGCATCAATGGCGTCCGTCCCGGGATCAACACTAGATTGCGGGCCATGTAGTCAGACAGTGTGCCTATGAGACTATTACCTGGATAAGGCATGTTACAGATCACACGTGACCTGCATTCAGGTACGTCACGATTGGTGCATCACCCTGCGAAAGTCACCACACGATGATTAATCGTAGTAAGCAAAGACTCGTATAGTCGTCGCCAAACGTATGTATTCGTGTGGGCCGTCAAATCACTGGAGGATGCCGATCTGATCCGAGCGGATGGTCAAAGATGGTGAGCTGACACTGCACGAAGCATCGTTCGTATCACTACTGCGGTTGAGGCCACCACTGAGGTGGAGAGTAGATTAGGTGGGCGCCTTTCCTCTAGTTTTCCCTTCACCGTCATTACGCAGTCGATACTCGCGGTTACCACGAGGAGCGCCGCGACGCCACCCTAGATCGTCCCCACTAAAGGCGCGCGGTGGAGCGTGAACGTTATGTGCGTTTGGGGAACGATTTCAGTGGGAAGGTAAAGCCATCCACGGAGGAAGTCTGTGGTCATTAGCATCCTGGTTATCGTGAAAAGTACGAACCAACACCTTATGGCGTCAGGCTATAGTAGTGACACTGCCAGGAGAATTGCGTCATGGGATATTCACGGGAAGTAAGAGACTCGCAAGCCTTTATGACACAGAGCTTCCCGGTACCGGCAGTGGGGTGCTTTGGCAGGTTGCTACCCTTCCTCGCAACTATGGTGCCTTCAGGGCAATGATAGCCATGAATGAGACGATGATTGGCCAATGGAACCAAAATTTTGACAACTGGAACTGTAATTCGACAAAGTATTGGACTGTGTTGATGTGCTAGGGTTGGAGCCTGCGCGCTGCATATTGTCGGGTTCATTCGCAGGTAGCTGGATGGTTCAAGGGTCGATGATTGTCAGGGTATCGCGAAAAATTATAGCGCCGATTGCGTCTTGGCACTAGCGTAATCGAGCGCTGTCAAGGACCCCAACTTCGTAGAACGATGGCGACTTGCGTCTATTGTTGGGTAGTCAATGTAAGTTTGTCTGTGTGTTTGTGTTAATTACAATATAATTACAGACTACCTAGGTACTAAAGATGTAGCAATAGCATAAGCGGTAGTTCTCTGTTTTCTGTGAAGAAAAAAATTTAGTATTATACAAGTAAAAGTAATGTTAAATTATTTAAGATATTAAACAGTAAAGCGCAATATGTATTAGAAATCAAATTTCTAATAGATACAGTCTTTATTAGGTATCTGTGAAAGTTATAAAGAATATAAATATATAACGTAGGTGCATGCTTCGCGATCCAGCAGGCTTCGCGGTCCAGCTCATTTTATGTCACGAACCTCCAGGGCGAAGACCCAGCCACAGGCAGGTCAGCCACCGGAGACCCTATTGTTACAGATAACAAGCAAAGGTCTCTCCTGAACGAAGGATGCGATGTTGGCAGCCAACAGTCGCACGAGACAAAGGATAATGATCAGCGCGGGGCGCGCGGATCACGTGATTAACATCACGCCAAGACCAACTATCAGGCGCTAGTATATAATAGCAGCATCTAAGTAATAGTAGCTATTAGAGACATTAGGCACAGCAAGGATAATATTATAATAGCAGTAATAGTAAGTAGATAAGGTAATAAGAATATAAGGATAGAAAAGTTTTATTATTTCTCTTATTATAGTTAACTCTTATAGTTTTATCTCTTATCTAAATTATAAGTTAGTTATTCTATTATTTATAGAATTAGATTATTATTACTCTAAATACCTACTATCCTACTTAGTCGCTAGATAAACCGCACGTAGCTATACGCATAGCTCGCCTGCCCTAACCCGGATTAGGTCTAGAGAAGTATAGCATACCCCCCCTATATAACACTTTAACCACCTATAGACTTTATAGAAAGTATTTACTAATAGAACGCCTTAAGAAGATTAGAAGGAGTTATTATATTAGTAGCAGCTAATAGAGGGCAGGCACTAGCTACGCTAGCTGCAGTAATAAGCCTAAATAGGAATACTTCTCTAGCTAATAATAAAATACTTAAAGATTAAGAGTCTAATAATAAGAATAAGAACTCTAATATTAGGGAACTTAAAAACCTTAGATAATAGGCCTATATCTAGATATAATAAATAGTCTTAATAATAGATATAATTAATTAGCTTTTAAGCTAGCTAATAGCTACCTCTAATAAATAACCTATTACTATAAGAAAACCTAAGATAGTACTACCTAAAAAATATAGTAGAGATAGAGAGAAACTATAAATATTTCTTATCTATACTAATCTATACTATAAGTATAATAAAATACTTAATAACTAAGAGAAGATTCTTATAGTAAGTACTTACCTAAAAGATAAAGCTTCTAACTAAATATAACCCTATATAGATAACTATTTACTTAATATAATCTATAGAGAAATAAAAGTAAAGACTAAAGCCTTATTTATAAGTTAGATAGAATTTAAATAAGAAATAAAATATATTTTTAGAGAAATAGATACTAAAAACTAAACTAAAAAAAGAATTACTCGCCTAAAGTAAGTCTTATTAGTATTAGTATATATAGTAGAGTTTAAGTAACTATAAGTATAGATTAACTAAAATAATATAGTACTTTAAATAGTTTTTAAAGTAGGCCTAAAAGAAAATATTAAAAATAGTCTTATATACTATAAAAAGCTAGAGATACTATACGCTCTAATAGAGCTAGCTACGCGTATTAATAATAGACTTTAGAAATAGAATAACTAGAAGAAATATTTCTAACCTAACGTGGCTAACACAAAAAGATATTATAGCAGATACGATAACAATAGAGACGCTATTATGACTGGTAAGGTGCAAGATAAGACTAAGGATGGAAAACCCCGAACAAAGTTCGACGACGGACTTTCCAAGGAAGAGCGCCAGAGGCGCTACGACAATAAAGCATGTCTCCGGTGCGGAAAGGAAGGACACTTCCGCAGAGACTGCCCGCAGAACAACTAAAAGGGAAAGCAGGGAGCTGTCAAGATTAGGATAATTAGACAAGGCACGCCCTACTCTAGGGAATAGTCTACTAATAGCGACGTTAGCAATATAGAGCTATATAAGGAGGCTTAGCTATTAGATAACGCTAACTATAAGCTTCTCCTCTAAGTAGTTAAAGTATAAGAAATAATAATATAGAATAAAGTTTAATTAACTAACCTAAAAGTACCTATAGTCGTCGCACAATAATATCTATAGGACTAGTATTATTAGGTATGTAGATAGAATACGTATCTAGCTAATAAATATAGTTATAAGAGATAAATCGCTATTACTAGCCTAAGAGCTAAAAAAGTAATATAGTAAGCTTTTAATAAATAACCCTATTTTAAAGAACTAACTACTAAAGTTAAGAACTAAGAAGCTAGCGAAGTAGAAGATACTAAGAAATATAAAGACTTATACTAGTATAACTATAAACTAGAATATAAATTCTATAAGAAGGATAAGAAGAATAGTAAGATAGACTAAGACTAGTGCTGCTACCTGCAGCTAGAGGTAGATAAATACTGTTACGAACCTGAACCTGAGAAGAGACCAAGCGAAATATGAATCAAAAGGATAACAGGATTTATAAGGATAGGTTAGATAGAAGGTCAGCACTTTAAGGACTAATAGATAACGCCACTTTGTATAGCACGTGATCTTATAGTCTTAGCAGAACGCTACTATAGGACAAGTCACGTGTGTCCTACGATATACCACGAAGTCCCACGATATCTCACGTATAGGACAACGTAGGACTTATAGAATTGTATAGGACACCTTTAGTATATAGTAGTAAATAATAAGCCCTTATAGTTTATTATATTTAACTTTAAAATCTAAGAATTAGTACTTAATTCTTAACTCTTAAGTTATTACATCGATCTACTAATCGTGCTAACTCGCCTGTACTATACATTAATCTTTATATCGTGTTAGTATATATCGTCTATCGCAACCCCGCTTGTGCCCGAGAACCAACCCTAGGTTATCTAAGGATAACCTTCACACTTTGAACACCCTTAACATAAGCGACATAGCTATAGACACCCCAGACGCTTCCCAAACCGGAGGAAACGCTATACGTGGTAACAAGCCTAACTTATACTATAGCGACCGCAACAAGCTCGAAGCTTAGCTACTTTAGGTTGATTAGTACTTCTATCTTAAAGGAGAAAAGATCGAAGACCCTAATAGAGTCGTATAGGCCACCACTTTCTTCCGCAACGACGCTGAGAAGTGGGCCGACCTAGTTATTCGCCGTTACTTGGACGACTCTATCACGGACGCCGACAATACCGCCCTAGTCGAGGACTAGGACGCCTTTAAGACCAAACTCCGACAGAACTTCTTACCTTTTAAAGAATTAGTAGTCGCAGAATAGAAAATATAAAGGCTTAAGTAAACTAAAGCTACTGCTAACTACACAACTAAGTTCTAGCAGTATGCTATAGTTATTAATTAGGATAATAACGCTTTAATGCGGATATACTAATAAGGTCTTAAACCTATAATACGTAGGGAATTTATACAAAGTAGAACTAGTGTTATAATACTTAAGAAACTTATAAACAAAGCTATTAGGCTAGATAATAAGTTATATAAGCTACAGACTAAGGAGAAACTATTTAACAAGGGAACGTTAGCCCTAGGAGGGACGAATAGCTAATAGAGGTATACACCTTAATATTCGTACCCTAACTAGGGACGTTAGCGAAGCTATAAGCCTAGAGTTCTAGGTGTATATAGTAGAAATAACTATAAACCTATACACCTTAACAACATTACTAAGGGACTAGGTAAGCTGAAGTTTCAGCATAATAAGAGCAAGAAGAAAATTACTTACTACGCCTGTGGCAAAGAAGGCCACATGGCACAGGACTATTGCAGCAAGAATAAGATTGTGCGACAAGTTAACGTACTAAGGAAAGCTGACGATAGCCAAGACGAAGCATGGAATGTGATCACGCGACCCGCCATCACATGCCAACTATCCGGCAAGAATGGAATTCTCGACGGACTCGAGAACATAACCCTCACTACGGAAGAAGACCTGGACCACTCACTCGCGTCAGACGAGGAGTACGAGACCCTAGAAGAAGATTAGACCAAACCACGCACTAAGTAAGAGAAAATAGCTATGTTTAAGGAAAAACACTAACTAAGCACACCCTATGCAAGTCTACTAGAAACAGAGGCGTTATCTTAATAGATTAACAGCTTACTCTATTACTTTAATAAGGAACTAGTAGACTATACTATAGAAACCTTAAATATCTTATAAATAATATAGTAATACTTCTATAACCTCGCCTACGAAGTAGACTAAGTATAAAGAAATTTCCCTCTAAGAATTAAGAAGTTTATGCTAATATTATTAGAACTTAAATAGATAAAATAAGTAATAGATGTATAAGACGAACCTATAGTTAAACCTTTAAAGAAGAATATCTAAGAAATTATATAACCTACTAAACCCGCGATATAGGAAACCCTACTAGTAGGAGTAGATAGATAGACAACTAAGTTTGCAGAATAAGAGATACGCGAGTATTAGAATAATAAGCTAGTATAAGCGCAGAAAATAGAATAATAATAGTTACAGGACTAGCTAAGAGAGAAACGCAAGGTTAACTAGATAAGTCAAGACACTACTATATAGTACTAGTACGACCTACGCAACTACAATTACGCCAAACTCTCATGGATATCCTGTACCCACGAATACTGCCCAATCCACTACTCAGAAAAGCAGGGATCCGCATAGTCTCTAAGGAGAGTGCAAGGATTCCCTAAGTGCAAGGAACAATAGTTTAAGTGCAAGAAAAACGTATGCCTAAAGCATCTATAGGACAAGCGAGAGAATGCTTACTTCCCTAGACGAGAAACGCCCTAAGACGTTATCTAGATACAAACTGTGTATAAGACACAATACGCCGACGACTCCTATAATAAATGCGAGGAATATAACTAGCAAACCTGCTTATGCGAAGTATGCGATAAGCACTAGAATACAAAGGAATTCTACAGATTTAGAACTAAGTCTTTTTTAGACTAATAACAGGCTAAGAGGGCCTAGCTAAGGAGATAAACACTATAGGCTCCTTAGGACTCGTTAAGCTACTAGTACAGCTTAATAGAGTATAGATGCAAGCATTAGTAGATTTAGGATTAGAGGCTAACTACGTTTTAGCGCACGCAGTGGGTCAAGCAGGACTTCAGCCACTGTGGAAACAAGAGCCATACCGAATCCAGGTTGCCAACGGACAACCAATGCCAGATAAAAGCAAGATCACCTACGAGGTCACTAAGGTGACGCTCTGCATCTAAGACCACTAGGAAGAAATAGACCTAGACGTTCTTAGACTAGCTACCTATAATATTATACTAGGACTTCCTTAGTTATAAGAATATAACCTGCGGATTAACTAGAAGTCGAAGACGTTCTTATTTAAGTGCTGTAGATTAGACGCAACTATAAGCTAGCCTACGCATCGACTAATTCCGATAGTAGATAAGAGAAAGATAAATAATATCGCGAAGAAATAGCGAACCTCGCACAAGAACGACCTTAGGAAACGAGAGTTCGACTTAATAGATACTAGTAAGGCACTCTTAGATTACAAAGTTAGAGTTTTAGAGAAACGCGTAACTCCTATTATTTTAAAAGAGTATAAAGAATTTAAGCACCTCTTTATAGAAGTAGTAGACAGCGAAGCCTTACTAAAGTACTAACCCTAAGACTATAAGATTATCCTAGAAGAAAGGAAGACTCTACCCTTTAGGCTAATATATTAACTATTAGAGATAGAACTTAAAGTACTAAGAAAATAGCTAGATAAGGACTTAAAGAAAGGATATATTAGGCCTTCGACGTCGCTAGCAGGATTCTCTATACTCTTTATACTAAAGAAAAAGGGACCACTAAGGATATGCGTAGACTACCGCAAGCTTAATAATATTATAGTGAAGAACTAATACCCGCTACTAAACATTACAGAACTTAGAGATTAATTATCTTAAGTAAAGATCTTTACAGTAATAGATTTACAAGATAGATACTACCTTATTAGAATAAAGAAAGGTAAAGAATAGAAGACAGCGTTCTAAATAAGATACAGACACTACGAATACACTATTATGCCGTTTAGACTTACGAATACCCTAGCAATATTTTAGGAACTTATTAATAACGTGTTAAGAGCTTACTTAGATATCTTTATTGTCGCATATTTAGATAATATTCTTATCTACTCTAAAAATAAAAAAGAATATATAGAATATGTCCGCACAGTATTAAAGTGCCTAAACTAGTTTAACTTATAGCTTAAACTAGAGAAGTGCGAATTCTATAAGACAGAAGTCGCTTTTCTAGGATACATTATAAGAGCTAATAGAGTATAAATAAGCGAAGAAAAAATTAAAGTAGTAAAAGAATAGCTAATACTAAAGATAGTTAAGGATATCTAATCGTTCTTAGGATTCCTAAACTTTAATTAATAGTTTATTAAAGGATATTCTAATATTGCTATTCCCCTAACTAGGCTTATAAGAAAAGACACACTATTCGTGTAAAGTAAGGAAGCTAAAGACGCCTTCTAAACGCTTAAAAAAGTAAGCATAGAACTACTATGCTTCCGCATCTTTATCGCAGGACACCCACTGCGCTTCGAGACAGACGCCTCAGATCTAGCCCTAGGAGGATGCGCCAGCATCTACATTGATGGCAAATGGCACCCGATCGCGTACTACTCACGCAAGTTCTCGAAAGAAGAAGAAAATTACAACGTCCACGATAAAGAGCTACTCGCTATTGTCGTATGCTTAAAGCACTAGAGAGCATACGCAGAAAGCTGCTTAGAACTTACGATATTCACGGATTATAAGAACTTAGTGAACTTTACAACTACTAAAGTGCTTAACTAACAACAAGTTTAATAGTTAGAAGAACTAGGACAATACAAGTTCAAGATCGTGTATACGCCAGGAAAGAATAACAGCAGAGCAGACGCTCTCAGCCGAAGACACGATATCGCTAGAATAAAGACAACTACCGAATCCGCAATACTCAAATTCAACGAAGACAGATTATTAGGACTGGCAAAGACACTAAACTTAGTAATGCAAGTTACTAACAAAGTACTAGAAGAATTATAGGAAGTAATTATTAAACAACACTATAATAATCTAGTACACAGTTATTCTAGTATTACTTAAATAATAGAACTTATTAGAAGGAACTACAAGTTTCTACACATAAAAGATAAGGTTACTTCCTTTATCGCTAAATGCGCAGACTGTTAGAAGAACAAACACAGTACCTACGCACCCTACAGAGAAATGCAAGTAATAGAGCTACTTGACGCACTGTGGTTAGACATCTCTATAGACTTTGTTACAGGCCTACTAGTCTTAAGAGACCCTATTACTAAAGCATCTTACGACGCAATCCTCGTGGTAGTTAATTAATTTACGAAGCAAGTAGAATATATCGCCTTTAGAAAAGACTTTACAGTAGTACAACTTACGCACATTATTAATAATTAAGTTATCCGATACTACGGCATACTAAAGTTAATTATTAGTAATAGAGATAAGCTCTTTACTTTAAACTTTTAGACAGTATTATGTGCCGCAATAGGCACACAGAGAAAGCTATCGACAGCTTATTATCCGCAGACGGACGGACAAACAGAACAAACAAATCGCACAATAAAAGCATATCTACGCATCTACGTAAACCAGCAATAAGACAACTGGGTATCACTATTACCTATGGCATAGATGGCATACAATAATAAGCTTTTAGAGTCTACAGGACAGACTCCGTTCTACGCAAACCACAGGAGACACCCAAATCTCTTTACACGTACACTACCGAGCTTAAAAACAGAAGCAGCTATCGCCACAGCTGATAAGTTAAAATTAGTATATAAGTCGTTAAGACGCGAACTTAAGAAGGCATAATGCTAAAGTATTTTATATATTAATAAGAAACAAAAAATAGCACTTTAGCTAAAGAGGGGGGATAAGGTTTATCTACTTACGAAGAACCTTCGCACTAAACAACCTAATAAGGGACTAGATAACGTTAAAGTTAGACTATTTTTAATTCTTAATTAAATAGGACTAGTTAACTATACGCTCGACCTGCTACTAGACGCGAAGATACACCTAAGATTCTATATTAAGATATTAGAACTAGCAGACCTTAAGACGCCACTTTAGAAGACCTTCTACTATAAAATAGAAGAAGAAAACAAATTTAAAGTTAAGGAAATCCTCGCACACTAAAACTAGGATAATAGAAGGGAATACCTAGTTAAATAGTTAGAATACCCTAATAGCGAAAATACATAAGAGCTAGACACAAACTTTATAAACTACTAACACCTACTTTCGCAGTATTATAAGGAGTATCTAGCGAAACATTAAAACCTAGATCGCTATTAAAGAAAGACGGTATAAAGGCACTCTAATTAAGCGCTAAGGTGCTAGGTATTAGCCCCTCTTTAAGGAACCCTATATCCTAGTTTACCACTTCTAATAACTCTAACGCTTTAATCTCCTTAACGTATTTCTTAGAAGCATTAACTAACTGTTATTCCCGACGCTTTAACATCTTCTGCTGTTTCCTAAGACGATCCTTCTTGGCCTGAGCGGCTAGCAACGCATTTAACGCGGATACCTCGGCCTAATCGGCATCGGCCTCCTGCTGCTCTAAGCGAGCCAACTCACTATCCAACTTCGAGAAGTCCGGAAGAGGCACCTCCACCGGCACACAAGTTTTTACACCGCTTCTATAGCAGTTACTACACTTCTTCTTTAACGACGACATCTGACACTCTAGATTCTTCTTCGCGCAATATTAACACAACACTATAGCGAGTGTCCTAGTACAGTTTATATAATTACTAGTAGTATAACGATAGGCAGTGCTACAGGATACTATTAGGTTAGTTTATAGAGATATAAAAGCGAAAGAGGGGGATAGTGTTACAAACCTAAACCTAAGAAGGGACTAAGCAAAATATAAATTAAAAGGATAACAGGATTTATAAGGATAGGTTAGATAGAAGGTTAGCACTTTAAGAACTAATAGATAACGCCACCCCGCATAGCACGTAATCCTATAGTCTTAGCGGAACGCCACTATAGGACAAGTCACGTGTGTTCTACGATATACCACGAAGTCCCACGATGTCTCACGTATAGGACAACGTAGGACTTATAGGATTGTATAGAACACCTTTAGTATATAGTAGTAGATAATAAGCTTTTATAGTTTATTATATTCAACTTCGAAATCTAAGGATTAGTACTTAATTCTTAACCTTTAAGTTATTATATTAATCTACTAATTGTGCTAACTCGCCTATACTATACATTAATCTTTATATCGTGTTAGTACGTATCGTCCATCGCAACCCCGCTCGTGCCCGAGAACCAACCCTAGGTCATCTAAGGATAACCTTCACAAATACCTAGTAGATAACTATTACCTCTATAAATCTAAGAAACCCTAAGAGGCTAAAGGAAAGAAATAAGCCTAGAAAGACGTAAGTAAGGATAGAAACTAGTCTAAGGAAGATAAGTAGTATGCGGAGAATATACTTTACTTACGCTTATATATATTATTCTGCTAGAAGAATAGATACTATATCTATAAGCTAGAAAAGGAAGAGGCTTATTAAAAGCTTCTATAGAAGCACTGCTAATATAGATACCCTTTCTATTAATAATAAATAGAGAATGCTTATAGGGTAGACGACTTTTACTATAGTACCCTATTATTAAAGATTTATAAAGTAGTAGAATGCCCGATTCATAAAGCAAGGAAGCAGGCGCCGAAGCCACGAATCTAGAGACTAGAATCGATTCCTTACTAGAACATTCACTGGAGCTTCTGCTACGATGATAGATGCACCATCCATTATGACGCCAAGTACGGCGCAGGCTACTTTCCCTAGAAAAGGAAAAGTAAGCAGTCAAAAAACTAGGATGCCACTAGGGATAGGGTCACGCTAGTGTAGGCAGTCCTAAAACAACCCTTTATAATATACGAAACACGAGTCCGCATAATCTTAAGTTAAGAACGGAAGTTTTAGTACACGGACACAAACTCACAGCGTTCGTCGATAGCGGAGCTGTATGGACAATCATCTCGCCACAAGCAGTGGAAAGATGTAATATACCCTACCAGGCTAAGAAACAGCCAGTACGAGCGGTATTGGCCGACGATAGCCCTATAGAATATGGGGGCGGCATAATAAGACTAGAGACCTAACTAGTGTTACTAGATGTGGCAGGGATTAAGGACTAGACGACTATTAATATTATAGATCTTAGAGAAGAAGACATATTAATTAGCTATAATTAGTTAATTAAGTATAACTTAGCTATTAATTAGCTATAGAAGACGATACTTAGCTAAGAACCTACGCGTAGAGTTACTAGAGTATGTAGAAGAGATACGCCTAATAATTTAGAGCTCACCTAAAAAGAGAGGATTAGTAAGATCTCGCCTTATAAGATAGATAAAATCTATAAGAAAGACTCTTAGAAAGTAGAAATTATATAGGTATAGTAAGTCGCGACTATAAAAGAAAGACTAGTACTACTATAAATACTAAAAGAGTATAATATAAATAAGTTTTAAGAACTATTTAAAGAAATAGAAGTAACTAAGTTAGTAGATTACTAAAAGTAAAATTATAAGATCTATATCTAAGAAGAAGCTAAGCTCGTTCTAGAACTAATATACCTAATCGCGCCTAAGTATAAGCTAGAGTTGCGCGAGTATCTTAGGAAGAACCTAAAGAAGAAATTTATCCGCGAGAGTAGTAGCCCTATAGCTTCTCTGATATTATTCGTGAAGAAGGCCAACAGAAAATGGCGGCTCTGCGTAGACTATAGAAGGGTGAACAGCGATATAATAAAGAATCGCTACCTCTTACTACTAATAATAGAGCTTATAGATTAACTCTAAAGAGCTAAGTAGTTTATAAAATTTAATATTTAAGAAGAATTTTACTATATTTAAATTACTAAAAGATATAAGTAGAAGATAGCCTTTAAAACGAAATATAGACTATATAAGTATATAGTTATACTATTCGGATTAACGAACGCGCCAGCAACCTTTCTAGCAGTCATTAATAGGGCCCTCTACGAGTATCTAGGCATTTTCGCGACAGCGTACTTGGATGATATACTAGTGTATTCTAAGAGATCGCTTAAAGAATATATAGAATATATAAAAAAGGTACTATAGAAACTTAAAAACTATAAACTATACCTATAACTTAAGAAGTATAAATTCTATATATAGAAAATAGAATTTCTAGGGTTTATTATCTTAATAAAAAGTATAAAAATAAATTTAAAAAAGATCTAAACTATATAGAAATAGCTAATCTCTAAAATAGTTAAAAATATATAATTTTTTTTAAAATTTATAAACTTTTATAGAAAGTTTATTAAAAACTACTTCTAGATTATAATACTATTTATAGAGATTATAAAAAAAGAAATAGAATTTAAATAAGAAAAGAAATACTAAAAGATTTTTAATTAAATTAAGTAGGTATTCCTTAAGGCCCCTATACTCGAAATGTACAACCCTAGACAAAAGACGCGAGTCGAGACCGACGCGTCAGATTACGCACTCGGCGCTGTATTGTCACAGCTGTGCGACAATAGGAAATAGAGACTAGTGTTCTACTATTCTAAGAAGTTCTCTAGAGCAGAACTTAACTATAATATTTATAATAAGAAACTACTTAGAGTAGTTAATACTTTTAAATAATAGAAAGTATATCTATTAGGACTTCTAGACTAGATTAAAATATTTTCTAATTACTAAAATCTAATAAGCTTTATAATAACTAAGAAGCTTAATAGAAGATAAGTCTAATAAGCTAAGATACTCTTTTAGTTTAACTTTAAGATTACTTACTAAACTAGATTACTTAATAGAGTAGTAGACGCTCTAAGCCGAAGATCTAATCTATAAGAAGAAGGTTATAAAAAACTATATAACGTAGTACTTAAGGAGATGCACGATGGTAGTCTTAAGTACAACTAGCCGGAACTGGCTAGAATAGCCAAGATGGCCGCGCAGGTAGAAACGCTACAGAAACAGTGGCAGCAGAGAGCAGCTAGCTGGGAAGTAGACTATGACGATACAGATCACGATGACCTGTACAACGACATAAAAGAGTACCGAAATATAACTAACACAGAATAGATATACGTACCTCTACACATAAGGAGCGACCTTATTAAGGAACTATATAAATCTCTAGAATATAGATATATAAGTATAGATAAGATAGTTAGAAGACTAATAAAGATGTTTGCTATACTACGCTTGCGAGCGCAGGTGCAGAATATCCTAGGCAACTATTTAGCATGTTATTAGAACAAGCCTAAGAGATATAAGCCCTATAGCCTGCTGCAACCCTTATAGCCGCTAGAACGACTATAGACTAGCGTAACGATAGACTTTATTATAAAGCTCCTAAAATCGTTAGAACTAGGATTAGGAAGACTCTGTGACACAATTCTAGTAATCGTGTATTAATTAACTAAGAGAGTAAAGTTAGTGCCTACTAAAGAAACTATTATAGTAGATAAATGCGCGTATAAGATCTCTAAAGTACTAGTATTAGAGTATAGGATACCTATGTTAGATTGTAAGCTTAAATAAGCTTAAGCAAGCCTTAGTAAGCCTAAGTAAGCACTAGTACTCTTTTAGCTAGAATGGCACCACTGTAACTATGACGTTCTTGTACACGTAATCTATGACGCATAGATTACGTATACCCAGGTTATCTATTAGTAAGATAGAATATTCTAGATAACCTAGTATTTGTATATAACAAAGAGTAGACAGCCCTAATAGCTCGGTGTCTAACTCCCCCTTTTATATCTAATAGATATAGTTATAACTCTAGTTCCTATCTTCCGCTATTACTAATACTATTACTAATAGTATTAGTAATCCTCCTCCGCCACCTTTTCTACAACCTAAAGAGTTTATTACTAATTATAATAAATTATTTATGTCTAAGTATTAGAATATATTCCTAGTGAGATTAAGTATAAAAAAGAAGCTATTAACTAGCTTCTACCCTAAAATAGATAGCTAGATAGAATAACTAAACTAGATACTAGAATAGTATCTAAGAATATACGCTAATAAGCTATAAGATAACTAAGTTAAACTCTTACTAATAGTATAATTAGCTTATAATAGCATAAAATTAGCGACTATAAAGTACTCGCCGCATTACGCTAACTATAGATATAAGCTAGTTGCTTATTAAGATCTAAAGGTGTAGAAAAGGTGGCGGAGGAGGATTACTAATACTATTAGTAATAGTATTAGTAATAGCGGAAGATAGGAACTAGAGTTATAACTATATCTATTAGATATAAAAGGGGGAGTTAGACACCGAGCTATTAGGGCTGTCTACTCTTTGCTATATACATATACTAAGTTATCTAGAATATTCTATCTTACTAATAGATAACCTAGATATACGTAATCTATGAGTCATAGATTACGCGTACAAGAATGTAATCGCAATGCCTTTCTAGCCTAAAGAGTACTAGTGCTTACTTAAGCTTACTTAAGCTTACTTTGCATTCTAACAAAAGGATATAGAAAGTATTATAGTAGGCGCGGATAATAAAGCCTACCTTATGTAAGAACTTTATAAAAAACTAAGTAAGAATATAGCTTAGAGAAACTTTATAATATCCTAGAGTGCAAATAAGTAAAAGATTAAGAGACTAATTTTTAAGAAAGGAGATAAAGTTCTCTTATTAAAATAGAATTTAAAAGTTAAAAGGCTATATAGAAAATTAGATAATCTCTAAATAGAACTATTTAAAGTTCTAGAAGTAGTAGGTCTAGTAAACTATAGACTCTAGTTATTACTAAGTATACGTATATACTCTATTTTCTATAAGAAACTACTAGAACTAGTACTCTAAAATACTAAGCTAGTAATAGATATAAAGTTTAAAAATAATAAGTATAAAGTTAAAAAAATTAAGGACCTATAGAAGTTTAGAGATTAGTAGAAGTACTTAATTAAATAGAAAAAATAGCTAAAGAGCTATAATACTTAGAAATTTAAAAGAAATCTAATAAATTATAAGTTACTAGTATAGGAGTACTACTAAAAATTTCTAAAAGAATTAGGATTGTATCTATAAAAAAAAAAGAGTAATTAAAAGAAAAATTAAAGATATTAGCCTATAACTAGCCTAGATTAGCTAAGAGTTTAGATAGTAATAGTTTAATAAGAAGATCTATACTAGAGGCAAAGCTCCTCTTAACCTTCTCTTAAGCACAATTTTAAAAATTTAAAATTGCGAGATCGCGACAAGTAAATAAATACTCCCTATTTTTTACTTTAAAGAGCTCTACTCGTTGCTGCGACAGCTAAGTATCTATTTACGCGCGCTGCGCCTCTAGATAAGCCACCGCAAGCTCTTTCTCGCGACGCTTACGCTGCACCTTCTCCTACTCTTCCTTAGAAATAAACAAACTGCAATCTATAGAAATAGAAATATAGCTAGTATAATAACTAGTAGTTATTTTAATAAAGTATTAAAGGTTCTTTTTTTTATAACGCTTATAACAGAAATCTATCTCTAAAGACTCCCGCTCCACGCGAGTAGCACGAGCGCGACGCTTAGCGGTCGAGTTCTGGGATCGGACACGGCGGGACGACTAGACCTTAGGCATAGTTAGGAAGGCTTAGGAACAATAAAACTAGCGCGGGCACGCCACCGCTATATATGCGACCTACCTTCTTAGTATAGAAAAATAATAACTTAGAGTATTAGAATAATAACCCTAAAAGAGAAGGTAGTATTATAGATAATAAGTAAAGGTCTCTCCTAAATAAAAGATACGATATTAGCAGCTAATAGTCGCATAAGACAAAGGATAATAATTAGCGTAGAGCGCGCGGATTACGTAATTAATATCACGCTAAGACTAACTATTAGGCGCTAGTATGTGATAGCAGTATCTAAGTAATAGCAGCTATTAGAGACATTAGGCACAGCAAAGATAATATTATAATAGCAGTAATAGTAAGTAGACAAAGTAATAAGAATATAAAGATAGAAAGGTTTTATTATTTCTTTTATTATAGTTAACTCTTATAGTTTTATCTCTTACTTAGATTATAAGCTAGTTATTCTATTATTTATAGAATTAGATTATTATTACTCTAAATACCTACTATCCCACTTAGTCGCCAGACAAACCGCACGTAGCTATACGCATAGCTCGCCTGCCCTAACCCGGATCAGGTCCAGAGAAGTATAGCATACCCCCCCCCGTGTAACACCTATGGGATCCCGCCGGTCCGTACCAGCCATAGTCACGTGACGGGGTCACGTGACATAGGTATTTATCATCTCTCTGGAAGCCTTGATTGCTCCTCAAGGATTCGTCTTAATACAAGCCTTTACCTATATTTCAGCACCTATTCAAAAACTCCTCACATTTTACAAGGGAAAATCAACAATCTAAGGCGTAATAACTTTTAAATTTACTTAATACAATCCTTTGATAGCTTATTATAGTAGTCTTATAAATATGAAGCTTAATATTGAAAAGTATAAAGAATAGAGGCTTACGCTGGCAAATAGGTTAGGTTTGGGTCAGGGTTAGTGTGACGAGTATATATGCTATCCTACGCCCAGTATTCTATTCAGAACACTGTACCTTTTTGGTGGTGCTTGGTCAAGTGGCGTAGGGCTTGATCGTGACAGTTAGGTCGCCTAGATAGGAAAGTACTAGGCTGGAATAATCATAGTCTGCGTTAATTCGGCCTAGTACTTTCCTATCTAGGCGACCTAACCCTGACCTAAATCTAATCTATTTGCCAGCGTATATAGACTTAGTAGAGTAGAAGCTATTCAGTTTTTAAAAAAAAAATACGCTAAACTCTTCTAATTAAAAAAATAGCTTCTTCTACTTTGGGCTTAGCGCTTTCAGAACCTACTATAATAGTTATGTTATATATAAAAGCTTTCTCTTAAATGTAATGGGCGGGCGACAGCCCAGCGTACGACTACACAGTACGCCCATTTAGCCAAAAGGCTGGCACAAGACAACAAAGCATAGGCGTTGTCTTGGTGTAGTCAGTACTTATCATCGTCATCCGAGGTCTCTTGACTCTTGGGCCTTAGCGTAGCCCCACTTAGGCGTAGCGCACTCTCTTTAGGGCGTAGCCCATCACATTAAAGTTTTTAAGATTTCTAATTAGTCGATCTAGACTTATTAAGCTTTAGATTGTTGATTTTCCCTAGTAAAATAAGCTGGACCGCGAAGTATGCACCTACGTTAGTAGTAGCTAAATTTTAAGTAAGTTAACTAATAATATAGCTACCGCAGTATTACTTAAAGGTGTCTGTTGTGCTACCAAGACGACTTCTAAGAATTTTAATCAGCCCGAGACTACCGTAAGATCGCTTTCGACACGTGTGTTCGAAGGACATACACGTGCGCTAGTGCGGCAGGGTCCAAGGCCTATTTGAAAAGCGAGATTTGACACCCCTGTACGCGGGTGAATCCTGAACGCCGACCCCGACCCCGTCCCCCCGACCCCCTGCAGTGTAGGTGTCGTCGTCCGTCCCGTTAGGCCTTCCCATGACCCGAAAAGAGACCGGTTGCTCGTATGCAGACATATATCGCGATGAAGCTTACCAATGACGCAATCAACGTGTGTCCACAATCTCGTCTGACAAGGTCGATGTGTGCTGGCCCGACAGAGCCGCAGTGCACGCACAGAGGGCTATCTCGATATACATGTGTTGCCCTCGCATGCGTCTACCGTCAAGCTCCGGGCGTGGCCTTTTTCTGCTCATTCTCATATGATTACTGGATAACATGGAACGGTTTGTTAGCGCCAACAGCCATACCATTTATGTCGTCGCTGTGAGATCCGGAGAAGGAAGTTTTCCCTATGATGAGCGTGCAATGCAAGAGTAGCTGGTGCAGCTTCTCCCATCTTCCCCTTTCGTCGCGTACGTTCCGCCAATATCCATGCTCTTCGCAAGAAGTTATCTACGGTGCCAATCTCATGACACGAGAGGGCCAAGCGCACATTTCAAGGGCCCAGTCTACCTAGTTCAGGCACTAGTGGGGATGGGTCTCAAGAAGCAGATCCTCCGCTTCCCTTTGGTTAGCCTGAGATCTCGAAGCAGCCTACAGGTACCACCAGACTCCGATGCCTTCAGTGGATGTTAGTCTACTAGCATTGTGAGGATCGAGAAGCAGATCTCGCTAGTTCTCTAAAGGCCAGGTGACTTGATATGCCTAAGCGAGCAAATTTGCAAGACGACCCCTCCCCCCCACATCTATACATATCACTCTCACCTTATGGAAAACCAGACCCGAGCAAGAAATTGGCACTCTTGATTTTCTAGCCAATATATAATATAACATCGGCTACGCTTCCATCAAATCACGTGAATCATTCATTCACACCATCAGCATCGGTGGTTTAGTGGTAAAATTAGCCGTTGCCATCCATTCAGGACAGATTCGGCTAGCCCCGGGTTCGGTGAGTCTACTATTCAGCGCAGCGTTCGAAACATCCAACTAACAGATCTCAAGATTCCCGGCCGATGCAGTTCAGCATTTTCTTTTTGCTTTTGCGCACAGCATTACCTTCACAATCTTCTGGTGTCTGAACTCATGAGCCCTTGCATTGCTCTTTGTTCAATATTTTTGCTTATCTGGACCACGCTGGTCCTCTCACATGCTTCCCATATCAAGCCACAGTGTTGCTAGCCATTGTCTCCTGCTTGTGATAGCAAGTGACACATCATGTCGTAGGGCTCTCATGCACACCCTTTTGGCGTTATGCCATGAAGCCTGAGGGGTGGTTTCGAGCTCATTAGCGTGGGTTCTCATATGTGTTTTTTTTCCGCGATGAATAGGGCCAGAGGCTGCGCATTGTGCGCGACTCATCGCATTCTGTCGCGGTGAATGCAGTGAAGCAAATGATCATGTAGAGCAGCTCAGCAAAAGGTAATCAGTGTATTGTTGTTGTGTTGTTGTAGCTACGACGCGCGCAGCTATATATACCCTCTGTTTACATGACGTATCTCTGATGCCAGCAAGAGCAGAAGGTGCTCATGGAGTGGAAGGAGGTGAGCAGGACAACGCACGTGGCACACGTGACGTGCCCACCTCACAAACCGGCACACATTCCCATGGTACACCGTCGGGGTCCTCCACAGCGAACCACCCACCCATAATCACCGCATTCACAAACGTACCCAGACGATACGCTACAGTTTCCGCTCTCGGAGATTGTCATCACCAACACCTAGGGCCAGAGGCGGCTCCATACCAAGGCATGCCTATATCGCTAATGAGTGAACCACGATAGATGGGCTACGAAAGAGCTGAGCACAGAATGTATGCACACAAATGAGCAGCTTTCAGTTGCTTGCCTGAATCACTGTCTGATGGGGTCACATTCTCATTGCTACACCGTCATGTTTCACGCCCAAACTCGTTTGTAAGACCCATTGATTCATTCAAAGGTGTCGCAATGAAAACACACGAGTTTTTTCGGGAAGGAAGCAATCAAAAAGTAGTGCATAAAAGGCCCCCTCTATCTCTTCCGAAACTTTATTACACATCACTTACGCGATATTTCAGTCACCAAGATGTCAGACATTGCTAAACAGATGGAAAAGGCGGAGGAATGTGCCCGAATCATCAAGTTTCAACCGGACGGGAAGAAGTACCCAGATTCGCAGCAAGCACGGACAGAGCCTAACGAGAGACTAAAAAAAGTCTTCGGCATTGATAACATATTTACCAATCCTACCGATCCCAAGAGGCCGTTCATCGACATGGTTGAAAAGCTGATGTGGAGGGCGATGAAGATGGAAGGTCGGAAGGGAGACGGAGACTGGAGTGATTTGTGCCGTCAGGCCACCACATTCTTCGAAGAGTATTTGGAACGATCCGAGACCAATACCGTCAGGCTCGCCGAGTGCATGCAGTACATCGTGCTCAAGCTTTCGCTATGTTACCTTTTTGAAAGTGCTTCGGAGGCACTTGCGACCAGCGCGACCCAATTCGACGACGTGAAGTACATTGGCCGGCGAACCAATGAGCTGTGGATCGACAGTAAAGGCAACGATGGTGCGCAACTCCCGGATTGGAAAGATGAAGTCAGGCTACATGCCGCACTGCGTCGCGTGACTAGCTCTCAACCTACCTCGACCATCGATCCAATGACACCAAAGCTAAATCCCATGAATCTCTTGCTACCGGCCTACGAGACCATGTGGAGAGTCGTCCTGCGATGCTTTCTGGAAGTCGGCCACCGCAACGCATTAAACGCTGCCGCGTGGATCGCCGTCCTGCGAGGCTACATCGAAGACCTCCGCAATTCGACTTGTACCCCTAACCAAGCTTTCCATAAATACTCAACAACGGATGGGAAAGTCAGACCGGCAGAAATTGTCAAAGAAGCACTACGGCTATACCCACCAACTCGTCGTGTGCATCGCTCTTTCGATGGGAAGCAAGTCGCTGCGAACATCGAAGAGTGCCATAGGCTCGAAATTCTTGCCGGCTCTGATCCTACTACGTACCGTCCTGAACGCTGGCAAACAATCGCCTTTCCGGAGAGGCAACGGTTCTATGAGCAAGCGGCACGAACAGAGGAAGAGGACGCTTTCGTAGATTACCGAAAGGCAAAGGACAGCCTGAAGGGCGCTGAAGAGAAGCTCGGATACATGCCATTCGCCTATTTCTGCGCTGCCGATCACCCAGCTACGAAAGAGTTCGCTTCCAAGATGATAGCACTGTTGGTCGGAGTTCTTTGTGAGAGTCTCGATGGTCAGTGGGAGTTGGAGGATGCCGCAAGCTTGCCGGAGATGGGCGTTCCCTTGGACTCGGATCGCGCTGCTTATGAAGATCTGAAGCTGAGGCGTAAGTGTTAGAAGAGTATGGCTGCAAGTGGGCTTTATGATCCACCGAGGATGGATAGTATATGGAGAAATTGGGATAATGGGGAATGAAATTTGTGAGGACTGGGCGACAGCCACCTGCCCTGCATATTGACGCTTGCGAACAATTCATCGGGTGCCCTCATGATTGCTATGATACGATAAAGCATTTATTAACGAAGTTTCGCGCGATTGATCGCTTGAGAGATTGGATCTTTGCTTTCTGTGGCTTTAACATTGCCACTTTGACGTTCTCTGTTTGGAATTCCCCGGTTGGACTCCTATTTTAACGTTCCCGGCTTGAATCTCCTGGTTTGACTCCCCCGGTTCAACTCTCCCAGTCAAACTCGGCTAAAGGTCGCTGCCTACATACCTGCCTTCCACCACATAAACAAGTCTCTCCGCCTCAACGCTCACATCACCACACCACTCAAGCCACGACTTTTCACCCTCAATCTCCACATTCCTACTCCAAACAAATTAAAGCACATAACCACCACCTTCTCACGGGCACCTACTGCAAAAATGGAGTTCGTTCCTTCTACACACGAAAGTCTCGAACTAAATCATGGCTCCCCCTTCAAGACCTGAATCGGGCTCTGCATCAACGAAGAATTCAACAGCAAGAACTACACAATATGTCTCATCGATAGCCGCGCCGGAGTGCGTCTAGTTTTTGAAAAGATCGAGACGGCACACATGTGGTATTTTTCAAGGTGCAAAAAATGTCACGAGCCGGCAACGCGGGCGAGCTGCCTCCTGAAGATCAAGACTGGTTTTCTGCAAGGGAAAGAGAAGATTGAGGACCAGGGGGTAGCGGGCGGAGATGATGGTGAAGATGTTGGAGCTTGCGATAGAAAGGGAGATGAAAAGGGAAATGGGAAGGGACACGGAGGGATAGATGACTAAAGGGACATGCGTTCGTTTATTATATGAAATACTTGAAGGCACAGCGTCTGGATGTTATTGGCCCAGTCGTTCGCGGGTATGACATCTGTCCGGTCATCAGCCCAGTGGTTTGGAGTCGGATCAAATTGGATCAATGTACCGATGCCTCCGATGCTACCCCAGTTCATTATGGGACGGCTTGGAACGCGATAGTTGCTAGAGGCAACTCTGATAGTACGAAAAACCACCAACGAAGGAGATTAGGCGTTTTTGATTGCTAGCTTGAGGTATGATCGGAACGAGATGGAACAATTAATGAAGAACGTCACCAAAACAGATCATGCGACAATATGCTCAAATAACAAATCGTTGTTTTCTAGATTTCGACATGCTCAAGAGCCAAGTATCTCTTTACCAATGAAATCTCGACTAATATTCGCGCCGCACATGATAAGTATGCTCGTTTGCCCCGCCACAGCCTTAGCAACCTTATTGTACCCAGCAAGGGCAAGAGCCGCAGAACCTTCAACGATCAAAGTCTCGTCAAAAGCCAGCGTCTTCAGCGCACTTCGTATCTCAAATTCATCACATTCAATCACTTCGTCGACGACGGAGAGTGCCAAAGGTAATGTGATGGTATCGGAATCGAGACCGCCTGCAACCCCATCAGCTAGTGTATCCAGATGTTCAGTCTCCACGATGCGCCCGGATGCCATGGAATCTGCGAGAGCCTTTGAGTTTTTTGCACATACACCGAAAATCTTCGTCTGGGGACTGAAAGCTTTCATAACTGAGCCGATGCCGCTGATTAGCCCCCCGCCCCCCATTGCGACAAAGAGGTTATCGGGGTGATGGCACTGCTCAATGATCTCAAGACCGATTGTTCCCTGGCCGGCGATGATGTCAGGGTCGTTGTATGGCGAGATGTACTTGTATCCTTGGGTAGCAGCCAGATGTTGCGCATGCTGTTCGGCTATACCAGTGTCGGCGCCATGCAGTATAACCTCAACTCCGTATGCGCGAATCTTTTTTAATTTTGCCTCTGTAACATTCTCTGGAAGAACGACAGTGACTTGTTTGCCAAGTTTTTCAGCTGCGCATGCAGTGCCGATACCGTGGTTTCCAGAAGATGCCGTGATCATTCGCACATTCTCGGATTGAGCGGAGAGTTTGGACATGGCGCCCCGTAGCTTGAATGATCCCGTGTGCTGGAAGTTCTCTGCTTTAAACAACACGGTGGATTGGTCGTCCTTACCCACGTTCCTGGCAGGGATGAGTGGCGTTTCGTAGATATGATCATGAATTCGCTTCCTGGCCCGGACCGCACTGGCAGCAGTTTCGAGGAAGTTTTCTGACATGGCCTTTTTGCTGGCCTAATATCTCGTTTGGTGAATTTTAAGATATCGATTGGGTTGCGCTAGAGAACGGGCCGACGAGATCAACGCAGGAGGTAAGTTGGAGAAATACTCGCTTTCTAATCTTAAAGCTCTACAACTCCAGCAATCTGAGTTCTTATATATCTCTTGTTGAGCTGGCCTCATTCGTCCGACCAGGGGAGGAGTCAAATTGTGCGCGGAGTGAGCTTGTCATCTGCGCGCCCTACAACAGCGCGTTTCTGAGTCAAGGCAAATTTTTCTCACCATATTTGAACGATTGTAGGCAGTAGGATGTTAGCCTTGCACAGACTAGACCACGTCGAGCCTTGTTCTCTGAGGATCCTGTTGTCTTCTATTGACGTTTCCTCGCCTGGTGCACGGGATGTTGGTGAGGTAACCTTAGTGCCCAGGTGGCAGCTCCACGCGTCGTGACGTCACCAATCATCTCCATTGTCACTTAATCGCAACTGCGCAGGACATGAGCGATGTGAATATCGACATCTTCGAGCCGTGGTTCCTATAGATAATGCGCAATCAAAGCCTTCGCGATCTCGATTGAAGTGGTTGAGGGCATCAACTCCGTCCGGAGGCTGACGCACGTGGGATGCGCGAACCGCGCTAGATCGTGTTCGTGATGATGCATTTCCGGGCCAAAACCTCTCGTCGGCAACGACACCGAAATCCCAGTCGTCGAATTCATTGAGTTCAATTTTTCAATCATGATCATTATAGTACTCTGATCTCTCCCCCAAGGCCGATATCACAAGGTGTACGATCGCTGCGTTGCAGTGCGCTCAGCCCATCCGTCTCACTACAGCCATGAAAGGGGAAGAATACCCATATAACATCGCGCTTCTACCCTCATCCTCTATCCACACGACCACGCCCTACCCCAATCCCTCAAGCCAAATCCGCCTCAATAACACTCTCCACCGCCCTAGCATGTCTCCAAATCCCCGTAATCCCAAACCCAGCCTCCCTCAACAACCTCTCCCAATGCTCCTCGGTCCTCTCCATACCACTCGTACAATTCATGAGCTGCAAATCCAACGTCGTCATCAAGCTCGTCGCCCCCTTCTTCGGCAGCACAACCTCATATATGAGTAGTTTACTGTACCCGCGCTTGAACGCAGCTTTGACCCGCGAGAACATGCGCACGCAATCCGCGTCAGGCCAGTCATGCGGCACGGCGTGGAAGAAGTACGCGCGAGCGTTGAGTTGGGGCTGCGGGGTGAAGAAGTCGTAACTCTGTTTTACGATCCGCGGGTCTAGGTTTTCGATCGGCATGGCGACGACTTCGGGCGTGTCTTGGAGGATGAGGACGGAGGCGGGGAGGTCGGGGTGTTTGTCTAGAAGCCGCGATGTGTCAAGGCCGTGGGCGCCGCCGATATCCACAAAGAGGGGTTTTCCGAAGGAGATGTCGGCGCCGGTGATGAGGCGGTTCGTGTCGTATACGTCTGTCCACGCCATCTTGTGATTTCGCAGCGCCGTCATTAGACCCATGAAACTGCTCCCTTTGCCCTCTGGGTCTGCGGCACAGAGAGCGAAGAAATCGGTGCCGTTGTTCATGTCGCGGTAGTTGTCGAGGGCCTGGAGATCGATGGGCTCGCGGTAATTGTACTTTTGGAGGAAGCGCGGAAGGTTGACGCCTGCTGGGATGGTGTGGTCGGTGCTGTGAGGTGTTAGCAGACTGTTGCGGGAATCTAAGAGAGAGGAAAAAGAGGGGAACATACCCGCATTGCGTGATTTGATCGGTATGCGATACCGTGTCGCCAAGGGATAGTGAGTAAGGTGTTGGTTTCCAAGTATTCACATCTGTTTCTTCGAGGACGTATAGCGCAGCAAGGTGGCGGAAGAACCTCCCTAGAGCCCCACAGTCAGCGCGCCCTTCAATTGATCCCGCTTACTCCATATTTAGAGATTCGCACTTACGCAATAAGTTTGGCTCAACGTCTTTATCTGCCCATTTCAGCACTTGCTCCAAATTCACAGCCGCTCCAGGCGTCTTTTTATCCGCCTCTGTCCACTTCTTCCAGATACCCATATCAAGCACAGTCTGGATGCCTGCGACGAGAACGGGTGTCTCGAAGGAAAGTCTCCAGCCCTGCTCAAACGGCGTTTCGAGCCGGTTTAGCAAGCGGCGTGCTGCTTCTTTAGCTTCATATCGCTCAGCATCAGTAGTGAATTGAGTGGGTTGGATGGAGTCTAGAGACTTGATTGTGTCTTCGTAGTTGGTGCTGTATACCCTCATCTTGTTATAGTGGGGCTGTAGACTTAGGAGAGGGAAAGAATGATGGGGACGTTGTGAAGTGAGGGGCGGACAAGGTGGGATGGTGGGGTGTACTTATGGTTCGTCAACATGAATCGCGGTTCCATACTTGTCGAATACATCTCAGTAGCCTCACGACTCTCAATCAGGTCCACAATCCGCGGAATCTCCGGTCAACCCCCGAGTGCAACGCCTACCGCGGACGGGAGTAATGCCTTGGCAGGTGTGGAGAAAGGGCAAGGGAGTATTCCTTAGCGTAACATGGGTTCTGATATTGTGTCTGACTCGTGTGTTAAGATGGAATTTTCCTTGAAAAGCAACCTTGTGTTGCAGGTCGTAATATGACCAGAATCCTTCGCCCGGTTTCTGATGTCGAGAGAGCAGACGCGGAACTTTTGGCCGATATAGCCAAGTTCTGAGATAGACCCGAGAATTTCTGCAAGGCCAGTCTTATCTTTGATCCTCTGTACGTTACAACAGACTGAATGTGATTGCTACCAAAGTGACGAAAAGGCCGAGCGTGGAGTGTGCGATAATCCATTGGAGATATTGAGGTGTTGTGCGAAAAGTGACCGACAAAGCCTCCCGCGATAGCTGTGAGACTTTTGCCATCTTCCTGCCCCTCAAGCCTCTAAGCCTTGCGTTCCGGTCTTCCATCTTGACTTCCTCCTCGTGCCGAGCAGCGCCACTGCGATGGTACCGGCACCAAAGATTGTTCCTTGACCAGCTCAGAAGTGCTCTCCTTGCTACTAGTCTCGATGTCCGTCATCTTTGTCTCAATATCTGTCATCTTGTAAATCTCGAAGCCACTTTTCTTCTTCTTTCCCAAAGTGCTGGTATTGGTGCGCGACTTTTTAGACGAGTAACTTCTGGAGGACTTTCTTGTTACCCAGGCCTCAGCTCTGAAGAGGCTATTGATCACTGGTGCGTTGACTGCGAAGATGGACACAATCTGTTGTAAAGTGTTAGAAAGGGACGCAATCGGAAAGCTGGAAACATGTTTGAACTTACAGCTTCGCGCTGAGCCCATACCGAAGCGAGAGCCACTTGAACTGAGGTTCCAATAGATAAGATACAGCGTGCGGTAGCCATTCCCATGACGAAAAGACCCAAGGAAAGGAGGAAGACGATTCTGATTTTGCTATGAATGCATGTTAGCCTCGCTTGATGCAAGCTCACAGTCGTTCAGACTTACCGCCAAAGGCTAATCTGTGCATCTTTGAGCATCCACAAAGGTACAACGAGCAACATGGCATCAACTCTAACAACTTCATCAGCTAAGTCTACCGACATAAGACAGATACACCCACAGAACGTTGCCCACTGCAATGACGATATTGATGACAATGCCAGCTGAGCACTCTTTGCCTGGGTCAAGGAGAATCTGCCAGTTTCTTTTCAACGGCAAGCAATGCGTGGTCTGTGTGATAATTGCAGCGATGAAAGCCGCAACCGATACGCCACCGATAACTTGCACATATCGATACAAGAGCGTGCTCCTCCTGCATCATAATGTAAGAAAAGGTCATCTTGCACGAACCGTGAAACTTACGTCAAGCGAAGAAACAGAATGATGAGGCAGCCCTTGAGACTCCAAACAAGGAAGATCAGAAAGTAGAAGGAGGCAAACATGCCCTTTGCACCTTCTCGCATTGACTTTCGCATCACAGGCGGAAGAGCTTCGCGCTGCTCTTGTGTCAGGGCTATAGGAGCCCCTTTGATGTCTAGAAAGCGTCAGTTGGGAACTGTCCCGTGGAGTCTCTCCATTGCCGGCAACTTACTGAGGAATTCCACCATCGCATAGATCATGGTGAAGAAAACCCAAGAACAAAACGCAAAGAAGTCATCCCAATAGAAACCTTGCCATCCCAGTGTCTTCCACCTTGTGAAGAAACGCAACGCAATGATAGCACTGCCAACGGCATACTCGACCCGGCATTCGATCAATGTGGCATTGGGGTCCGACATTGTGGCGTTCTGTAAAGGAGCGTAGTTGACGGACTGATAGCGCCAATGCTGGCCCATTTGGTGTAATGTATCTTATGAGGCCCCATTCTCAGGTGCTCTTAGGAGTACGCACGTTCAGCGTTGCCTGCCCAAAGCGGATGAATCGACGAAGGATTCTATAGCAAGGATCGAGTTCAACGCAAAGGGAAATCTGACGATCAGTCCAAGTATCCTCCGCTGGCTTGTGTCAGTCTTCTCATTCCTCCATGACGCTCATTACTGGCATGCACATCGATGCAGACATCAGGTCAGCGATTTTGCAAAGCGCCATCCCTGCTCTTCCTTAAGACGCATGACGGGTGAACACTCGAGCGCGGTGGAGTCGAAGTCATTTACCCGGAATCACGATGACTCGTGGTGGCGTGAGGAGCAGGAAGCGGCAGGACGGAAAAGGTTGCGGCTCCAGTTAAGGCGCGCGCCGTCTTGGCATCGCAAGGCGAAGGCGGCTGAACCTTTCTGCTGGCTCTCGCTTGCAACTTCACAACGCTCATCGCGAACATTCCGAAACTAGCCTTACCTACTAGGACGCCCATGCCAGCTCTTGTCGGAAGTTGGCGTTTCAAAGAGCATTGCCGATGTCCTGATTGTCATGTTCGCCTGGAAAAGGCCATAGGTTTGCGCTTCTCTCCGCGCGACCAGGAGGTAAGTATCTATTCAGCTATGGAGTATCCCCTCAACCCCTGCATAAAGGCCGTCTTTCCACGTCGGCTTATCGCATAGGAGAGCAAGAAAAACGCATACGGCTATCAACTGATAAAGTAAGTGATCATCACGGAGGATTCATCACCTGGCTAGCATTTGCTCCGGCACTGCATCTTGGCTCTTAGGAAGAACGGCATTTCATTACTACGAAGCTGAAAGGAATGGCTTCGGAGAAATAACGCCGAGTTGCCAACCCAGGAACAGGGAGACTTCAATGCCGTCGCAACTACAGCCGACATCCAGAAAGCGCTTGCTGGGCGACTACATGAACGCTTTGACTAGACTAAGGCTTCCAATCGCTGTTACAAAGTCATCGATGCTGTTCATACCTATCTTTATGCCTGATTTCCCCGTTGATGATCCACCCAAACGCCTCTCCTAATCTCTCCAGATTCCCCAAAACTATGTTCAAATCCCTTGCGCTTATCTGATCGTCTCCACCGACGTCGAATGCCAAGGCGTTTAGCTTCAAGTGTAGGCATTGAGTCTCAAGTGCGACTGCATGGCACGATGTGAACAGCCCAGTGCCGATGTGCGATAGGTCGAAGCGCATGCTCATCGCGTCGTAGGTGAGTGACGAGGTGGGTGATTTCAGAGCGTAGGAAAAGATGAGACGGCGTATTTCTGGAGTGAGGCACAAAAGTGGTGAGTCTCCGTTTGATGACGATGCAATCGCGTGGTTCTTGACGGATCTGAGAAGCTTTAGATGGTGTTTCCTGGCTTTTGGATGGGCCTTGATATCTTCACGGGATGTTTGAGAGAGGCTTGACTGGAGTCGACGGTGTTGTGGCTATCTTGGTGTTGTGATGATTCATGACTGGGATCGAGAAATGTGGTAGTTGGGGAATAGTGATGTGTCATCGTTGCCATGTGTGAGTGATGTGCCTCTTGCGGAAGATCATTGTAGCGTGGGTGGCTGGAAGTATTCGATGAGTGATGGAACTGCTGGTAAGAGAGATGCAACAGATGTAGCTTCCAGGCAAGTTTTATCAGTCGTAGGGGTGAGTACATTATGTTCGCTATTGTTGATATTGGACAATAGCTAGAGAAATATCTCAGTACCTTGGTACGTCGAACCACTCACACCTGCGCCATTGTAGATGTCTATCGAAACACGGTCAACGTAGCGTCTGGGGACTCGACAATAATACTTACTGTGTCTTCAATCCTAACTATTCCTCCATTCCCTCTAATCGTACAAGTAGACGCTGCGCACATGATGCACTTGCTTCATTACCACAGCCCGAGGCTTTCTCATCTAGTTGCTCATCTTCCCCCATCATCACAAGGTCACTGAGCTCTTTTGTCCCGGTAGCGTACTCTCTTCAAATTCAATCTTCTTAATGTGCTGCCCCGGCACAACGATCAATCCAACGTAGCGGCTGTTCCAGGGCACCGATGCAGAAGGATTTCCAGACTCTTCCACAGTCTTGCGAATAGCCTCGGCTGAAGGCGCACGATACTCATGCGCCAGCGAGAGAATGATGTTGCGGTCCTGTCCCAAGTCAGCAACCATCCCACCTCAACGTCACGAACGCCATTCTAACGAACCTTGTCTGTGCACTTCATCTGGCCCCCAAAGACGCGGCCATCGCTTGCGTATATGCGCAAGTTCTTGCCGATGAACTGGCCCAGCCAAAAAGTCGCTTGTTCGTTGTCCATGGGCGGCTTCTTCTTGGCTCGTGGGAAGAGCCAGCTGTAGCGGTTTTGCCTCCTTGGTGCTAACATTCTCCCTCGCTACCACGAACCCTGGAAAAGAGGGGACTTGATGTGGCTGTGTAACCTGGCTGAGGCTGGAGGAGTGGCTTGGTGATGTCGGAGGCGGGGAAGAGAGGGCCGACGGGTCTTGGCGCGTTTGACGCGTTTGCGACAGATTTTTGGGGCTTTGGCAATTGCATGCGCCAGTGTCTCTCACGTCACAATTAAGATGCATTCAATACGACGGAGTTGCCAATCGGCGCTGCAACACTCGCACTATGTCTGTTTATACGCCAATGGCTCAAGGCGCGCCTTCTCACAGAGCTCTGCGCATTCCAGAGGTCCGCCTTACTTCCGATCCGCCCTCGTCAAAACCTGTGATTAATTCAGTACAGGCGCACTTCCCAACTTCCTTCCGCCGTCTAACCCCGAGCTTGCCACCTTGCTCTCGACATTCAACTCCAAGGTGTTGCTTCCCTCTCACCTTACAAAGGAGCAACAGAAGCTCGTCTATTCGCAAGAATCCCGCGCCAAGCTTGAAGCTGAGCCCGTAGAAATCACCCTCGGGGATGTCACGCTCCCGCTTGAACACCTCGACCGCAACGTCCTGCCTGACCGATGGCAAACTCTCCAGGCCATAGTCAAGGACAGCAAGACCAAGGAAGACTGGGAGAATGTCGTCCGGTGTCTGGAAGGATTTGAAGAGGCGGGGATCCCCGTCAAGGGCCAGTGGCAGGAGATGGTTGTCAGGAAGCTGAACCTAGCTGGTATGCAGCATCTTGTGCTTAAGGCGCTGCAGAGACCGACCGCAACAGGACTCCGTTTGTCCAACTGGGGGTTGCTGAGTCAGGTTCTAAGGACAGTACACGACAAGGCTGCTCTGGCCAACTGGGAAGAAGAAGAAACGACCAAGGCCCTGAGAATGGCAAAACAGGTTGTGGAGCTCATGGAAAGCGAGGAACATTGTGCACGCTCTTTCGCAAACGCCAAACAAGGACAGGGTGATTGGAGGGGCCATCCTGTCGTTATTGCGCTACCGACTGAATTGACCGCTGTCCTCGCTGAAAAGTACGGTGGCGGCAAGGAAGAGGTCAAGAAGATGGCGAATCGCCTGGTGACTGCCATCAAGCAAAACGATTACATGGTACGTCCGCCTTGACTGCTTGAACTGCTTGAATTGCTTGAGCAAACACTGATATCTATTTTCTGCCTAGACCTCCCTCAACGCTATCGCAGCCAACTCTGCCCGCACACCAGCCGATTTCAAAAGCAGGACCAGTCAAGGGAGATATGTGATCAAACATAACTTTGAGCTCCTCGAGCTAATCATCCTCGGGAACGCGCTCAAGACCTCCCGCAGCGTGCTGGGAAGCGACATGCCCCTAGCGCAAGAGGCGCAGCAATACGAGGCGAAGGTGGAAGAAGTCGTCAAGAATGGTCTCGCTTCGATGAAGAATCTGGCGCTTCGTGACGGATCAGAGATCAAGTCTGGGTTTGCGGACTATGTAAAGGAAATGGCGGAGAAGAGTAAGTTGAGATTTGCCACTTGAGCATGTATATGAATAGGCCGAAATGTAACTATATGGGTTGCGAATGTACTATATACGACTGATGTAAGCTACGGTTACGCATACGAAGATATGGACGCATGGCGTGTTGGTTTTTTTCAGGACGCAGCCCTGCACCACTACGCCATGCAACCAAAAAGGTACGTATGATCAGTAAACTACTGATCATGGAGCAGGATAGTATATATCGTCAGCAGGGCCTGATAGTTTTCTTCAACGTGGAAGCGGCCATCTTGCTCGGCTGAATCCAGCGACAAAACAGAAAATTCATGCACGTGGCGGCAGGCGCATTTTTTTTCGTTGTTTTTCCCCTACTCCTTTTCTTTGGAGTGAGACAGCCGTTTGGATATGTCAAAGATCAAGTCACTCACGCCTCGAGGAACCTTATATCCCCTTCGCAGGCCCCCCACACCGACGGTCGTCCATGGTGCCGTGAGCGACTCATTTTCGAACTCTTCCACCACGTCTCCACCACATGGGCCTCTCGAATTCTTTTTTTGAGCAATCGTAACATCGCTAAGATCAGAATCCACCTTCCATGGGGTCTTTTCCCTGTTTAGTTTACACCAGGAAAACGCATTGAGTCGTATGCGCCTGTTCATCTCGCCGACAACAGCCTCATTGTTCAGTATTATGTGCAGGAAGAATTGAAGGGTTGAACTGAGGTTGTATTGTGTGAGGCTACGAACAGTATATATGGTTGAGTGACCGTAAACAGTGCTAGCCCTAGATAGGCATCGCGCCTTTACCAAAAGTGAGTTGCGACTGCAGATGCAGAGTAAGAGAGACCCTAAATCGTGGCTCTCATCCACTGTTTTGTTTCGCATTTCAAGTTGTGACCACGGAAGAACACATCTTAGATCTCTTGAAAGGTTTTGGAAGAACAGGCGACCGGCCGAAAAGTCATGACTAGATTGGAGAGGTATTTTTACGCCCATACCCAACTCAAGATTCGACTTTTATAGAAGAGGGAAGTTCGGAGTTCAGATAGAGAAGTGTTGCAGGCGAGGGAAAGAAGATCTTTATACCCGTTCCAGCGTGTCTCGCCAAGGGAACCCTATGGAACCATGGCTAGATGGCTGACAAGGTTTGAAAGGTTCTGGCTCGTCGCGACACATGTATTGTTGTCCATACATTTTGGTAGAAGCAAGAGACTCGCCCATGGAGAACGCCAGCATGTCTTTTAGCTCATTCTCATTGGAGACTTTTGTTTTTCGAATGAGGGATTCATTTTTCAAAGAAGAACGGGGGCAAAAACATGGGTTGAAATTGCGATCGTTTGTGTCGGAGGACTTTGGGGAAACAAGGTGTGGAATAAAGAATGGTTCGGGCGTTCAGAAGAGGTTCAATACGCCTAGTGCAGACGCCAGGGGTTGGAATCGTTGGTGATGAGTCAACGCGCACACGGCAGCCATTCCGTCGACACCTAGATGTTTTGATGCTCGTTTTCTCTCTGCCGGAAACACATGACAAGGTTTAGCCATTTTCATCGGACCGCCGCATATGCCGGATCCATCAAGCACATGCTTTCTGGATTTTAGGAGCAAAGACGACAGCAAGACATCCGTGGTTTGAGTTTCAATTTTAGGTACTCCATGCGTTCGACTTCCGCATCTTTTAGTAAAGCGATAGAACAAGTGAAGGATAGGAGTCTTGAAGAAGCTGGTGGGAAGGTGAGATGTATATACAGCACCAGACAGCAAACACTCACAGGTGCATTTTGGAAGAACAGAGGTATCGTGTCCATAACATTCCGGCATGATGGTTTAGAGATCATGCAAGGTAGAGACACAGCCAGCAGAGTTGGCAACAATCAATCAAATCAATCAAGTTTGCTTGAGACAGACCACCCTAATGTACGTGCACAGTTGGCACAGATCAGAAGGTGGTCTGTCTCAAGCAAACTTGATTGATTTGATTGATTGTTGCCAACTCTGACAGCCAGAATCATCATGACTGGCATCATGCTTTCCCGTTCAAACGAGAAAGCTTTCAAGGACCAGGAAGAGAGAGGGACATCGAAGCTGCGTTCTGATCTTTTGAGAACGCAACATGATTGCCGTGAGACCATTGTTTTGCTAGTATTTTTGAAGGAGGGGATCTCCGAAAAACATGACATTTTGGAAAGCTTGTTTTGGAGACACCATGCAGAAGTAGGCCGAGAAAAGCCAGAAGGGTCATCGAGGTCTCAAGTATGTTATTTCTAGAGATGTGAGACTTCATCTAAGGTTTTACACCACGTCTCCCGCACATATACTCTGCGTTTGCGAGTTTTGTTCCGGAGTCTGTCAGACGGACATGCAACAATCGAGGATATGTTTTTAGACCGCGCAATATCCCATACCGCGGGAAGTTTTTAGAACTGCGAGAGAGTCCGAACGTCGCACGAACACCCCATGTAATACGTAACCATCATCTTCTTTCTCGCAAGATAGACCGTCGCAGTGATACGCAGTAAAAAATTAAAGTAACTACGGACCAGAGCGGCGTAAACATATGTCTGGATGAGCAGCATATTCATCAGCCCACTTAGAGGCCTGATCAGAAAGTTTCAGGAAGATCTGGAGTGAGTGTTGTAGAAGAGTACTAAACCCATGACGGCAAGAGATTTTAAGATGGGACCGCAGCTATTTTCGGCGTGCGATCAGACATGAGGAAGGTGGATAGTCGTATTTTGACAGAAGTCTCCTGTCCAGAAACATAGGCATCCCAACAAGTCTTTTTGACTGTTTCCTCCGTGGTTTAGACAAGGTCTTCTCAACATATGCTGGATGAATCGGAGTTTTCGTCGTCCTGCTTCACATGAAGGATCTGTTGAGTGTTTTCGGAAGAACACCGGGACACCAGCCATATTATCTATCGTGTTCGCTTTGGACGCGTCCAGGGACATCCTCAAATGGCACTGCGCTTTTTTACTTTCCAGAAACAGGTGTTATGGTAAAGAAGAAGAGGAGATAGAGAGGGAGAACGGCGGGTTTGTGAGGTATATAAGTACGTATCGCCCCACGCCCGAAGCGCAACATGACACTGTCGCCTTGGATTTTTAGAATAGCGGCAGAAAGATCGCTCAGAGATATTTTCGAACAAAGACCGAGGGTGGCAGGAAGAGACATTATGAGTCTTGATTTTATTTTTAGAAGTCGCACTTCGCAAACATGCGACCCTCTTTTCTTGGGTTTTAACACGAACACAAAAAGGGGGAGATGCAGAGTTAAAACTCCAGGTCGCAGAAAACACCTTTTATGTATACTTCCAAACGCCGCGCTATCCGCAAAAAGAGAAGCCGTGTCTGCGTTAAGATTGGCGGTATCCGGGACGGTGCAGCGGTTTGCGGGTACCAAAACTCTTCTCTGCTTCTCATGTAACAACAATGTAGTCATTTGGGAAACACCCAGCCATATTGTTTTCGCGTATTTCTTTCCCTAAGCCAGGAACACATCATCAGCTTCTTGTAGTCTGCGCAAAGCGCAGCGCATGCTCTCATATTCTTGAAGTTTTTAAAGTCCTTCCCTCCATGCCAAGGATGCGATCTGGATTTCTGAGAAGCACAGAATGCCGACGACACGTAGGGACTGTAGTGTGACGTTCTTGGCGCGCGGAAAGCAGCGAGGAGTCATCGTCATGAGTTTCGTGGCTTTTGATTTTATCGAATTGGTGGACCAAGAACAGGGAAGAACACATTGATGCTTGGTCCGTTGGTTCTAGACAGCCATGAACAGGGTCGCAGCGGATTTTAAACAGAACTGAAATGTTATGCTGCAAGATGATTTTCGTTGGGAGGGAAGGACAGCGCATGCATTATGAGAGACGCGATTTCATACAGCCATAAACGTTCGTTTTTTTCTTTTAGGAAAGTGATGGTATAGTGTGGTCAAGGATCAGAAGGGAAGAGAAGAGAAGAACGACACATGTGGGGCCAAACAAGATTTTTCAAACAGCCATGAACCAGTCTTGTAACGCTTTTACAAAAAGTGGTAGGAATCTAATGTAAGAAAGAAGGAGCTCGAAGGCTTACGAGAGAGGATTTTGTACCCGTCTCCCAGCCACGCGAGTCCCCAATCGCACGCGCACGCGCACAATATACTCACACAACACCTAGTACCCTCCCTCCCCCTGCCTCCAGCCATCAAACCGCGCATCATAACCTGTGCCGAAGCCCCTACGTCGCGGTATATGAGCAGATGGACTTCATGCACCGCCGTGGTACCGCTCACCAGAGCCAGGTACCATGTTTCCATAGTACGATCTGAACCGAGGATCAGGAAACCCATCTCCATCTCCTTCGATCGACCAGACCGTTAGTATTGGGGGTGTAAAACCTAGCTTCCCTCTCGAATTCTTGCTGTAACTTCCTCGCGATATGTTCATCACGCTCCTCCATCTCAGCCCTCCCATCGATATCTTCTTGTTCATGCAGCATCCGCGCAAGAACCTCATCGCTCTCCCTTCCAACCCTCTTCCCTCCTCAGCTCCTCCATCTCCTCATCCCCCCTATCCTCCACATTCACACCCACACCCACACCCACCACCCCTGAAACCGCGCCAGAAACGCCTCTTTATCCCTCGGACTACGGAGAGCAGCAAAGACGCGGTGAAACGACGCCTGCGCTGTTGAACTAGCGAAGGAGAAGCGGAGAATGGAGCGGGCTCGGGCCCAGGTTGATAGGGTGGGGGCGTGGGTGGTTATGTAACCTGGGGTTTGAGGGAGGTGTGGGATGTTAATGGCAGAATTTGGGGTTGGACTTGGGGTGGGGAGGTGGGTTGCGACTGGGACGCTCATTTCGGGGTTTGGGTCGTCTTTTGTGTGGGTTTTTCTTGGTTGAGGGGTTGTTTGCGGATGGAAGGGCTGGTTGGGGTTGTAGGGTTGAAAGGATGGGAAACGTTAGTGAGATTGCTAATAGCATGAACTGTGGTTTGATGGATTGCAGGGTGACTGCTGGTGTTGTGACAGATTGAAGGAGGCACTTCGCGCCCGTTGTAACGTCATGGTTTTACATTGTGTGGATACACCATTTGCGTGAATTTTGTTTATCACACATCCCTGCGATCATTGGGGGAAGAGTGGGCGGTGTTTGGCGTTCACTTACACGGGTACCACATACAGGTGTTCTTCGGAGTTTGAGGAAACGTTGATCGTGAGGAACAGCCTGAGGAGAAAAGCTCTTCTAGAAATGAGTTCGAGTTTCTATTAGTGTGATCAGACCAACTCGTGTGGTACGCAAAGGTCCAAGAATACATCCCACCTAACCGAAAGAAATCCAAACGCAACGAATGAGACAGCCTGGCAGTACTGTGTCGTCCTTGTATGGAAACCCTATGGAGTCATATCCTATCGTTGCCCAGTCGATGCGGTGGCTTCCCTCTTCTTCAGCCCAGCCATCTTGCGCATACCCTGAAAGAGAGACTTGCGCAGCGACCCCTTCTTGCGCGTTCCATTTGTTTCTTCGGCAGGACGTTGATTGTTCAGCTCTGCGCCTATATCCTCGATCGTCTCGCGGACTGTCTCGCCGACCATTTCTCGGACGGCCTCCCGGACTGTCTGATCGACCGTCTCTCGGACGACCTCCCGGACTAACTCGCGCACTGTCTCCCGGACTGAGTGATCGGCTGCCTTCGCGACCGTCTCCTTGATTGGATCTTGGATATCCTTCTCGACTGATACTCTGACAGCCTCCCCTACAAGATCATGGACAGCAACATTCTTCGAGACTTTGACCGGCGCTTTTCTTTCCTCCGTGGCATCGTTGTTCGCCTCTTTGGTCGGGTTCTCAGTCGGTTCGTGGCAATCAGTAAGCAAAGGGTGAGGACCACATGTAAAGATCTCCTCACAGAGCAGACTGACGTACTCTGCCCAAGAGTCGTATTTCATTGGTCTGCCGTTTCTTTTAGCGTGGACGTTCATCCTCAACGCGTCTCCATAATGCCAGAGAATCCGTGACACCATCCTCTCATCGCTCGTCAGCATGGTACGGAACTGGAATTGCAAGTCTGTATGACTCGAAGGACCATAGATGTCAAGCCAGTATCTAGCCTCACGTATTTGGAGCTCGTGCAAAACAAGTGAGCAGAAACAGCGGTTGGGGGCGATTTGTGGGTAGTTGGAAGTTAGGATCAACTCGACTAGAAGCGGGTGGAAGATTTTGCTGAGAGTTTTCCTGTCGGGCATGGTGTAGGGGATCGGGTGTCGGCCGCAATAGCTGGGCGTGAGGTTCGGAGGTAAGCCAGTATATTTACGGATCGCTGGAGGTTTCCCATTGACGACGTTGTGCCGCGCGGAATCGTTCTTGGGTATACCTGCGGAATCTAGGGCGGAAGCGGCGATTTTCTTGCGGATAGCTAGTCGTTTGTTCTGAGCTAATCGTTGCATCGTAGCGTTGGAGATCTTAGGCGCTGAAGGCGAAGCAGGAGATGCGTTAACGAAATCTCGAACGCGAGTTTCGGTTGTCAGCCAGGTTGATAGAGGCGAGATATCCCTCACGACACCATCTGCACCAGATACTGACAAAGCCCGTCGCCTGTTGGGTAATGCGCGTGATTCGTCAATGGCAGGCGGCTTTGGCAGTTGTTCTGAAGGCTGCATAGGTGTATCCACAGCCGTCCGAGTGGCAGTGGCAGGCGACTTTGACACATCCTTAGAGGACTGGTTAGGGGTCTCCATAACGAAAGATGGTAATAGCTGGGGAAACGAAACTGAAATATCTACAACGTGTAGCGATAGCGTGAGAGAGTTGAGGTGGATAAGTGAAGAAGCAAACTCGGGGATACAACACTTGATGAACCCCGCAGTTGGCAACTGCCTCAAAGGTACCAGGCAAGCGCAGGGTGTCCTAAAGCGGGCGCAGCGGATGGAGGGGTCGTAGCAGCCGCAGGGACGACGAAGTTGGCCGGTGTATAAGCTCAAAGAGCTTTCGAAAAAGGCAAAAGCGATGTTATAAAGTTGCCAAGGATGGCAACCATGGTTGATTGATAGGAACGACGTATGAGAGCAAAGAGGGGGCCAACAGATACCGCAGGGCAAGTGGGAAGATGTCATGTCAGGGACTGCTCGTAATATTCGTATTCGTACAATGGTATCATTCTTCAAAACCCAACCACTCGCCATCGTCACTATCACCGTCTACCATCTCTTCATCCACAGTCCCGGTTTCAATCTCTTTGACGCCAAAGTCGAGTAATGCCGTCTTGTCCTTCTTTTCTGTGGGTTGGGAAAGCAGGTACTCGATTCGATAGATGTTGTCATCTGCCAACCTAGCGAGCTCGGTTTGTATTCTTCGAACAGCCTTCTCGACACTCCTTAGCTCGGCTTCTAGTCCGCCCTTGTTTTCCTTCATCCAGCGACCGTGCTTGCTGAGTAGCGATTCTATCCACACCAGGTTGAATTCAAGATGTGGCGACTCGTCGGCCTGCAGTGCGACGAAACGTAGTAATCGGCCGAGGTAGACAGAGGGGAGCTCTTTGACTACAAGAGGGATATCGGCGACTGGCGTAGCTTCGTAGACTCTGCGAACAAGATTGCGCTCGTTCAATCGGAAGGCCATGACCAACGCCTTTAGATAGTCTTTTTGTGCTAGGGTTTCGAGTGTCGTAGCGGGAGTGACGCTGATGTCAAGGTCGAAGGGATCGAATTGGAAGGTGTTGTCAAGAGAGTAGATCAGCAACCCTTCAGTTGAGGCAGCACAGAAAGCGCGACCAGTAGGCGAGAAGCCGACGGCTGGAACGCGGACTTCAGGTCGTGTTCGCCTTGCGCCAATACCTTTTTGTGCACCGGGAAGGGTGGTATCGCGACGGTCCTCAAGATCTGACGCTTCGCCTTGGTCGTCGATAAGACCTTCCGGACCAGCTTCGGTCAGAAGTTTACTGTTCAAGAACTCTTGCGTGCCGTCCAGGGACAAGTTGACGGATACGGTGAACTTCTTGAGCAAAGCGCCTGATTGTACATCATACAGACAAATGTACTTGCTATTGCCGCCGGCCAGGACACATGTACCGTCCGCACTGTACTTAACAGATGTGAATGCCTTGGTGCCTGCAACGTTCGCCGCCGTTCGTCGATCTGACATTTTGCGACCACCAGACACATCCCGCCGCGCATCGACACCACTCTCCTGTGCAGCATCGGATACGTTCCAGAATGTCAGTTGACCATCGAGAGTGGTGACTGCGATCTGCTTCGAGTCTGGGCGGAATGCGACGCAAAGGATATCGGCCATGAGCTGCAGCGGTTCGCTAGTCTGGGTGCGAGCGAAAATGTTCCAGATGCGAACAGTCCTGTCCCAGCTTCCACTCACTAATGTACCTGCATCCGGCGAGAATGCAAGTGACGATACCGGGCCCTCATGACCGGACAAACGATCGAGAAGCTGGCCTGTCTGAACAGACCAGATGTGAATGTCGAAGGAATCGATGGAGCCTGCGCAAATGACCTCGCCGCTCGGGTCGACGGCTAACGAGGAGAAGGATAGCCTGGAAGGCGCTGTGAATGTGCGGAAATTTCGGTAGCGGTGCAGGTCCCACGCGCGGACGGAGCCGTCGAGACTGGCTGTAAACAATACATTGCCCTTTTTCGCAAACTCGCAGGCTGTGACTCCCCCCATGTGTTCTGTGAAGGTGACGACGCAGAAGCCCGAGCTGACCTCCCACACCTTGATCTTTCCATCATCCGCCGCTGTTATGATGCGCTGTCCGTCTGGCGAGTAGGCGATGGTGTTCATCGAGTCGAAGTGTCCTTGCTGCTTGAGAATGTACGACTCTGACTGCCACTCCCAAACAAGCAGCTGGCCGAGCTTGGATGCGCCGAATGCGAGCCATTCACCGGTTTTGTTGATGGCGACGTAGTCGATGTCGTTTTGCGAAATACTGAGGTTCGAGATCTGGGCGAAGTCGGGTAGTTCGTGGATGAAGAACAGGCCGTGGGAAAAGCCGGTCACGAGCAGCTTCGACTCTGGGTGGAAACTGGCGCATGTAACGTGGGCGTTGTTTTGGTGGAAAAAGTGTCGCTCAGCGATGCCCCATTGCAGGTTTTCGTCGTCGTCCTCATCCGCGTCTGCCGGCGCATCGTAGCGGAGCATGTACTTCCACATGAAGAGGGCGCCGTCCTTGCTTACTGTGTATATCGTCTCTTGGTCCTTGGAGAACCATGCACCCACAACCTCGTGCCTGTGACCGCTCAGAGTAGTTTGCGCATGTCCTTCTTCCTGATCTACACTCCATATCCGTGCCGTCATGTCCTTTGATGCGCTAAGGAAGAAGCGCGAGTCGCTCGACCACTCTATGCTCTGGACTGTGTTGTAGTGTCCGGTGTATATTCGGTGTCGCACAAAGGGCGCAAATTCAAGGTCGCCTTCTGCCACGTCGGGTGTAGAGGGTGTGTGCCATACTTCGATTTGCCGTCCTACTCCCACTGCGAAATGTCGGCCAGAAGGTGAAAAGGCAATTGAGGTGACTTCTCCGCGCAGGGAAAAGTGGTAGAGAACAATGCGACGGGGGACGTTGGTGAGGACTGCTCGACCATCTTCGTCAACGGAAAGTAAAAGATTTCCTCGGGGATTCAGTGCGAGGCGTGCGATATTCTTTCGATGCGCAAACGGAAGGGTATATGATTTTGAGCTGGGCACTTGTCAGCGCACGACATGACCTGCTAGGTGCTTCCACATACTTTACGAGGTCGAATACAGAAACCCGGTTACCAACGGGCGAGAGCAGACATGTGCCATCTGGAGTGAAGAGAAGGTTGCCTCTACTGTAGACGGTGCCCAAAAGGTTGGAGAACTGGGGTAGTTAGACACGTGATTCCTCGGTATGCGCGCCTCACTCACCTGAAAGTCAGTCTTCATATTCAATTATGGTGAGGGAGCAATATCATGGCGTCGTTGCGGGGACTGTCGCATCTTGAACTTTTTCGAAGCTCGGATCTCCCAGAAACACGCTAAGGGTGTAGGTGCATTAGGCGGTTTCCCCATTCAGGGTCCGTGCCTGCCGAATGAGCGACTCGCAGAAAGGGGACCCAAATTGTCCACCAACACCACGCTTCCTCTCCGCACCCCATACTAGACGCTTTTCAGCTGCCTCACTGCTGATTGTCCCTCTGTTCGGCACATATAAGTACGCAACACTCGCGCAGACTACTTGTCTTGAGCTCAAGCCCCTAACATCTCGCAGCCCCCCCATACACACCGGCAGTTTACCACACGACTGCAACATGGCCGAGTCCGCGTCCCCAATTGGCATTGCCAATGTACGTAGCTTTTGCTTGAAACTTCAGCTATCATTCAGTAACTAACATCCCGCAGCTGCCCAACCAGAGGTATGGTCTCTTTAGCGGACACGCAGCATGGAACCTAACATAGTACAGGCACAAGATTGTCGCCAAGCGCGGAGCTGCCTTCACCATAATGGTAGGCATACTACAACCATATCATATCTGCATCAGCGTCTAACTCATCCAGGTTGCTGGCGAGTCTGGTCTCGGAAAGACTACCTTCATCAACACCCTCTTCTCCACCACCATCAAGAACTATGCCGACCACAAGCGACGACACCACAAGCAGATGGACAAGACTGTCGAGATTGAAATCACAAAGGCCGAGCTCGAGGAGAAGTTCTTCAAGGGTACGCACACATGGCTCTCCAATGCTCTCCCCAGCTAACAAGACCAGTGCGCCTCACCGTCATCGACACGCCTGGTTTCGGTGACTACGTCAACAACCGCGATTCATGGCAGCCCATCATCGAGTTCCTTGACGACCAGCACGAGTCGTACATGCTGCAGGAGCAACAACCGCGCCGCTCTGATAAGATCGATCTCCGTGTTCATGCCTGCCTGTACTTTATCCGCCCCACAGGCCACACCCTGAAACCGCTCGACATTGAGGTCATGAAGAAGCTCTGCACACGCGTCAACCTGATTCCCGTCGTGGCCAAGGCCGACACACTCAGCCCCACAGACCTCGCCAGGTTCAAGATGAGGGTACGTTGGCCAAGAATCGAATTTGACCACATACTGACCGTTTGTAGGTGCGCCAGGTTGTCGATGCTCAGGGCATCAAGATCTACACGCCCCCGCTCGAAGACGACGACGCTGCTGCCATGCAACACGCTCGCGGTCTCATCGACGCCATGCCCTTTTCCGTCATTGGCTCCGAGAAGGATGTCCAGACCAACGACGGCCGCACCGTCAAGGGCCGACAATACGCTTGGGGTGTTGCCGAAGTCGAGAACGAGGAGCACTGCGACTTCAAGAAGCTACGCGCCATTCTCATCCGAACCCACATGCTCGACCTCATCCATACCACCGAGGAGAACCACTACGAGGCCTACCGCGCTGGCCAGATGGAGACGAGGAAGTTTGGCGAAGCGCGCCCAAGGAAGCTGGACAACCCCAAGTTCAAGGAGGAGGAAGAGGCGCTCCGCAAGCGTTTCACCGAACAGGTCAAGGTTGAGGAGCAGCGCTTCAGGCAGTGGGAGCAGAAGCTCATTGCTGAGCGTGACCGTCTCAACAAGGACCTCGAGGCCAGCCACGCCGAGATCAAGCGTCTTGAGGGTGAAGTCGACAACCTCCAGGGCAGCATCAACCGCTCCCACGGCCGTCGTTAAACATGGCGTCACGGCGTTGATTGGGTTGCGCGCGAACGAGTCGAGCACAGCAGTAATTGTCGACATTCTTCCTCCTTCAAGATTCCCCTTCTGTTTCTGTTCTTTGGTTCTCATATGTCTGTAATGTCGCGTCGCGATGGAGGAAGGGGCAAGTGTGGCTCCCGGACCTGGGCTAAAATGGCATGTCATAGCTTATAGTTTTTAACAAACTTGATATTAATTTATTTGCCCATGAAGAATAGTGCATCTCATCCTTGTGGCTTTATTCGTGTTTCAGACTTGCAGCCCCCCAAACACCCTATCCAACTCCTCCCCTTCCTTTGCTTTCCTCTCCGCCTGTGGATCTAAATCCATGAGATTCTGCTCTGCCTCTCCGTTCTCTCCTTGCCTACCTTCTTGCCCCTGCCCTTGTCCCTCCTCTCTAGTAGTAGTATTACTATCAGTAACCTCAGGCTTCAAAACCCTCACCCCACTATCCAACCACCCAGGCGCAACCCTCCTCTTCTCCGCCAAATCCTCCGCTTTCCGCCGATCCTCCCACTCCCTCAGCGTACGCCGCGCATCCTCTTCCATCTTGCGTAGATGCTCCTGCAGCGCTGTGCACGAAGTCAGGATCGCGTCTGGGTGCGCTGATGTGCCGGAGGCGGAGACGACGTAGGCTGCTTGTTGCTGTTGTTGGGATTGTTGGGGTGTCGACGTGTTGTTTGAAGAGTCTGTCACGCTTGATTGGGAGAGGATGCTGGGCGGGAGGGTGGACGGTAGCGTTTTGTACGAGTATGGGAGTGGGATTGCGGTGGGGAGGGAGAGGAAGGGGGAGAGTGTTAATGGGACTTGGGCAAGGAGGGGGTGGGGGTCTGGGGATTGTTGGTGTTAGCGCTGCTGGTATGTAGTCGTGCGTGTGGATGAGGGATGTGGTGTGCGTGGATGGAGATGGGGATGAGATGGTAGGGCTTGAGCATGAATGGGCTTTTGGAATAAGGCAACGCGTAGATCAAAGTGCCTTATAGCGCATGGAGGATATCTCGAGTAGAGTCGTACTAAGACGTGCGTGCGTGACCCAGCCCATTCCCAAGTCACGATGATAGCGGGGAAGGCTTTGTTCGGTTACTTACGTTCGTCGTGCATGATTGATGCGCAGAGCTCCAGGCCAAACCAGACCAGGCGGAATATGGATATATGCGACAAAGAGGCGACGTTCGAGTTTTCCCAGATTGTGTGAGCGGGGGTGAGATATGTCGCGTTGTGGCGGCGGTGGCGTGGCTTGGGAGATGTGGAGGTGGATGTTGGTGGTGCTGGTGGAGGTGGGGAAATCAACCCCGAACATGCAGGTACCAACGCCGCTGCCTGCACGCGCGCTTGTTTCCAAGGTTGGCATCCAACTACCGGTTTTTTTGTGGGGTGCATGTACAGTGGGCAAGGGTTGGTGTTCATTTCTATAGAGACATGGGAGTGTAGAGGCGATGGATGATATGGGATCGGGAGTGAAAATTGTTTTGCTTGGGATTCCAGACCATTGTCTACTTGAACGAATATCTACCTGGTTATTTAACATGTGCCACTAACACCGCTGCATTCTGCCATTGCCGTCGAAACATTTCATGTAGCCTACCTGATCTTCGCAGAGCAAGTAAATGGCCTGGGACCGGGAATCGTGTAGCTCGTCGGCTTCGGCCAGTACAGCTGAAATTTGATCCCAGGGTCTGTTCCCTTGTATGCACCCGGGAAGCTGACAGTCGCTGGACTCGCGTTGCCTCCTCCTGTGACGTTGATTTGCGCACACTCCATGTATAGCTGGGCGCCAGGGTAGCTTCCCGCGGCATGGAGGGCGATGAGCTCGGCTCGGAGAAGGTATCTAGAACGCCGTGTCAGCTTTAACCATGTGGCTGCCGTAGAGATTACTTGCTGTCCGCTGGGGATGCAGGATGGTAGTACAAAGTCCACCAACCCTTTGTTGTTGTACAGCCTCGTAACAGCCCATTCGCCATTGGCGTCCATGCCATCCTCGTAAATCTTGAACCACTTAAGACCAGTAACTGTGGTAGTCAAGGCATCATCGACTTTGGCGAGATAGACCATGATGGGGCCTAGATGGCCGGGGTCAATGGGATCCGACTTGTCGATTTCCGGCTGTGAATCAAGCGTGTGGTGCCATTCGGCAGTCAGCTTGTCCCCAGCTTTGACCTAGTGAGAAATAAGCCTCCGTGCGGCGTCTGGTCGCTATATCGAAAACAACATACGTTGATAATGTCTTTGGGAAGAGGCGTTCTGTAGGGATTGATGCTGGATGCACATCAATATAGCGCTTGTTTTACCTCCCTCCATGCTTACCCGCCGTTACAGATGACATCGTTAGACGTCACATCCGTGATTGGCCTGATGTAGTACTTCAGTCTTGTGAGCTTTCGTAATTGCGCAGTGCATTACCCATCGTAAGTCTGTTTGCAATGTTAATGAGGGCTCGATGGAATCGAATTGGGATAGACTTTGTACAGGCACCCGCACGCCCTTAGTGTGTCCCTGGGCTACGCCATTGACGTGCAACTCGGTGAAAATTGTGTGTGCAGATGCGCTCGCTAAGAATGAGCAAGTTACGAAAGAAGCCTTCATGTTGGGCGTTGTGTTGGCTATGGAAGTCGACCAGCTGCCCATGAACGCGACTGTAAATGTCTATATGGTAGCATGTTCCACTGAGTTCGAAGCTTTCCAAATGGAGCACGGAGCTTTAGACTCGATCAATACAAATCTTGCACGCACACAACTGAGTGGCAGCGCTGCGTGATCCAGGGTCGTCTATTTTTCAATATACTACCATCCGCAACAGGAGCCTAAGCGCAGGGCACACGTGCTGGAAGGGTAGCACGTGCGGCGCGACAAGTCTGCATGCATGCGCCGGCAGTACTGCATAAGGAAAATTCGCCCCGGTGGTTGTACATGCAGGAGCGCAGAGCCGGCGGTTGGATGGAAGAATCGCTGCATTAATTACAGGCCAAAGGAAGGACCGAGGTGCTTCGTGACTGACGACACGTGAGGCGAGACAGAATGCAATATAATAGATTGTTGGCTGCTGGTCTGGTCGAGTGTTTCAATCTATGAAACGTGCGCATCGCGACGGCCTTGGGGGATGTCTTGGAAGTCACCCTTCATTTGAGGCGCCCTTGCGGAACATGCGCGAGAAAGCCGGTACCGAGATGGATGTGGCGCCCGCACGAGGTCAGGGCCACTGGCAGGCCAATATTCTGGAAGGATTTGTTGGCGCGAGTTGTGTGTTTGGGGAGGCTCATGAAAGGCCCAAGTCCGAAAGTTGTTCTATCCAGCTGCCACTAATCGATTGTGGGGAACCTTGGAAGGCCCAAAGTGGTTAGAGCCGTGTAGCCAACGGCAAATATGTCGACATCCCGGCTTTACATCAATTTACATCAATCAACAACCCATGTCGCCTTGATTTGTACATATTGCCGGCTAGCCTTGAATCTCAGCCGAATCATATTGGCATCAAACCGCCCAATTGCGACGCTCCCCACGGTAATCAGGCCTTTCGGTTGGGCTCACCCTAGTCAACATGCATCTTCTGTACCTGGTTGAAGGAGCACTTCTGCCGCCTGGAGTTGAAACTTCCCCAGGTAGTGGCTTGGCCCGTTAGAATCAACCCCATACACTATGGCGCTTGCGAGATGATCTAGGGTAAAATGGAAGCGTATATAATACCATCACGCGCAGGCATGGATATTCAAGTCGCAGCCATCAACTTCGCTGGTCACTTCGTACTGTCCTTGACTTGCTGGCACTCGTCTTCAAGATGAAGGGCTCATCTATTGTCAAAGCAGCTTCGCTGCTATTCTCTCTTTTCACTCCTTCCGCCCTTGCACAGGATACTTTCACCCATGAAGGCACTGGCATCCAGTTTTGGCGCCAGGTAGTCAGCGATTCTCAGACCCGCGGTGGTTTTGAGTGGGGTATGGCCCTACCTGGAGAACCAACAGGTGCCAACGACGAGTACATTGGTTACATTGTAAGAGAGCCTGGAAGCATGTTTCAGCAAAGCCATCTAATGTCCTCTAGAAAGGTTCTCTTGAAGCCAACAAGCAGGGTTGGTCTGGTGTCAGCCATAATGGCGGCATGCCCAACTCTCTCCTTTTAGTTGCCTGGCCAGAAGAGGATCAAGTCAAGACAAAGTTTGTCTGGGCACCGTTAGTACTTTCAGGTTTTTACATAAACTCGCCGCTAATCTGACGCAGTGGCTACGTTACACCCGAGGATTACACTGGCAACGCGTCTTTAAGCCAAATCTTCCACTCCGTCAGCGACACTCACTTCGAGATTATCTACCGATGCGAACGCTGCTGGGTCTGGAACCAGGAAGGTGCTGAAGGATCTCAGCTCCCAACTGGAGAAGTCCAGATTGTCGGATGGGCTCAGCACGATGAGATCTACTCGGGCGCTTGGGTATTCCACAACAAGGGACAAGGCATCTTCGGCGCTCAGGTAGCACCCGCCAGGAACGCCAAGTACTCTGAATGGGTAGAATTAACTGGTGGCCAACCTTCTGGGGCACCTACCCCGACCAAGTCTGGCCAGCCTTCTGCCACACCTACCCCAACGAAACCCGCTTCCTGCGTTGGCTCGCCCGCTCCAACGGACTCGTTCGACTACATTGTCGTTGGCGGCGGTGCTGGAGGTATCCCTGTGGCAGACAAGCTATCTGAGTCCGGCAAGAGCGTTCTCCTGCTCGAGAAGGGCCCGCCATCCCTGGCTCGCTTTGGTGGAACCATGGGCCCTGACTGGGCCACGAGCAACAACCTGACTCGTTTCGATATTCCCGGTCTTTGCAACCAGATCTGGGTCGACTCTGCCGGCGTCGCCTGCACTGACATCGACCAAATGGCTGGTTGCGTGCTCGGTGGGGGCACTGCTGTCAACGCTGCGCTCTGGTGGAAGCCAGTCGACATTGACTTCGACTACCAATTCCCCGCCGGCTGGAAGTCATCCGATGTGAAGGGCGCAATTGACCGTGTCTTCAAGCGCATTCCCGGTACAGACACTCCTTCCATGGACGGGAAGCGTTACAAGCAGGAAGGCTACGATGTCCTCTCTGGTGCGCTTGGTGCTGATGGCTGGAAGAATGTCGTTGCCAACAATCAACAGAACGAGAAGAACAGGACTTACTCTCACACTCCTTTCATGTATGAGAATGGGCAAAGACAGGGTCCTCTCGGCACTTACATGGTGTCCGCACTCAAGAGGCCAAACTTCAAGCTCTGGATGAACACCATGGCTCGACGTGTTGTCCGTTCTGGCGGTGCGGCTACTGGCGTTGAACTCGAGAGCGGCGTTGGTGGCACCGGTTACTGTGGTACTGTCAACCTGAAGCCGGGTGGTCGTGTTATCCTTTCGGGGGGCACTTTTGGCTCTTCCAAGGTTCTCTTTCGCAGCGGTATTGGACCAAAGGACCAGCTGAACGTGGTTAAGAACAGCGCTCGCGACGGCTCAACCATGATTGGTGAGAGTGACTGGATTAACCTTCCCGTTGGACAGAACTTGAACGACCACGTCAACACCGATCTCGTCATCAAGCATCCCAACATCTCCTTTTACGACTTCTACGAGGCGTGGGACGACCCAATCGAGGCTGACAAGAACTTGTACCTTGACAAACGCTCGGGTATACTCGCCACATCCGCGCCAAACATTGGCCCTCTTGCTTGGGAGGTGATCAAAGGATCGGACGGAATCGATCGATCAATTCAATGGACTGCTCGTGTTGAAGGACCAGGCGCCAACGACACCAACCATCTTACCATCAGCCAGTACCTCGGCCATGGCTCCACCTCACGAGGTGCGCTTTCTATCAACGGTGCTCTCAATGTCGTTGTAAGCAAGTCGCCCTACTTGCAAAACGAGGCCGATACCGGTGTGGTTGTTGCAGGAATCAAGAGCATGATGAAGGCCATCAAGAAGAACCCTGCGATCGAGTTCCAGGTACCGCCTGCGAACATGACTGTCGAGGACTACGTCTCTAGCTTGCCCAAGACTCCAGCTGCCCGTCGCGCCAACCACTGGATCGGTACTGCCAAGCTGGGAACTGACAGTGGTCTCACTGGCGGAACCTCCGTCGTTGACCTCAATGCCAAAGTATACGGAACAGAGAACATCCACGTTGTTGATGCCTCCATCTTCCCTGGGTAAGCCTCCACTCCACACCGTCTATAACATCAAAACTAACGCAACACAGACACATCTTCACCAACCCAACTTCTTACATTGTTGTACTAGCAGAACACGCCGCCGCCAAGATCCTCGCTCTCGGCGCAAGCAATGGAGGTGGTAAGCCTTCGTCCATCCAGTCCTCCTCCGCCACCGCTAAGCCCACTACTTCCAAGGCCAGTAGTACTTCAGCGGCGCCAACCAAGACGTCCGCGAAGCCTACTACCGTTTCGACATCCGTGAAGCCTACCGGAAGCGCTTTAGCGCAGGCTTGGACACAGTAAGTTATTACGATACTCTTCCACCTCGGACGTATACTGACTCAGCAACAGATGCGATGGCTCAAACTATACTGGGCCCAAAACCTGCGTCAGCGGCTACAAGTGCACAATGGAGAATCAATGGTTTTCTCAATGCAAGCCCAGCTAAGGGACTTGAGGGTGTTTCCACGCCTGGTTGGAAGGAAGTAGTTCATCCGGGCTATTCTTTTGTATATACTTTTAGATTCGGTGTATACCACTCGTTCATGACATCATATCCTGCAAGCACCTCCCGTTTGCTCCAGCGCTGTGCAATCCAATGAAACTCGCGTGCACTCTCTCTCTCTGACACGACGCTGTTAGCTTGTATGCCGAATCTGGCATAGCGCGAAGCTTATCACATGCACGAACCCCACTTCCATCGCTCCCGTCTTTCCTCCACCATCCACGCTCCACTCTCCGCTATTCATCCTACCCATCATCCCGTCTTTCATTTCCCAACCTGTCTTCCGTTGCTTTTAGCGGTTCTGAAATCTAGCACAATTCCCCACCAAACCCACCCGATCAGACATCAACAATGCCGTCGAATTGTCCCGCACCCTCCGCTAAGCGCGGAGCTGACGCAGCGATAAACGTGACGGAATCGATTCACGGACGCTTTCAGGATAGCCCGAAGGAAGACTGGGAGAGGCTGATGTTGTGTTGGGGGTATAATGATTGTGGGGATTGTCATCGGAGTGAGGGGTTTTGTGGGTGGTGTGCTATTGTAGGTTCTGCCCTCTCTTTAAACTTCACGTAAGGGCGTTCTTTGCCGCGTTGCGATTTTTTGTTTGGTGGGTTTTTGATGTGCTGGAATCTGGCGATGTTGGTAGGGAGGGGTTTGCAGCGCATCGATACCATGGAGAGCAAAGTGCATTGTACATTGTAACGTATGCTGAACTGCGCAACAGTCTTCAACATGTCTTCCGCTGCCTAGGGACCCGTTGTCCAAAGCCTTCCCCCTTCTCTCGCCCATGCGTTACGATTCCATTTGCGCGCTGCGCTCTGAGCGGTTCGAGCTGCGTACCTCGGGTCTAGGCTGCCAGGTCTCGACTATCACTTTCCTAACATCTATAGTGACCATTTTCTGCACGCTATTCGGCGTTTTGTTACTGTATGGTCTCTTGAAATGCATCAAATGGGCTGAGTTTGGCGCCAGGGCTAGCAGAGGTGGATGTGTAGTGCATGAAGATGGAAGTAGTGGGATCTGGGTGAGGAAGAGCGAAGGGTGGGGCAGGTGGTGGCGGAGGGTAATAGGAGAGCAAAAGGAATTTGAAGTTGAAGAGGTGGATGATGGGACGAGGAAGAGAGGGTTCTTTTGGTGGAATACGAGGGATGAGGAGAGGAGGCCTTTGCTTCATTGATGATGTATGCGTCTGAAAGAGAAAAGGAGAAAGGAGCAAATGAGGAATGCGGTGTTGGCGATTGGTAGGAAAAGAAGGCGGCCTGATCTCGACCATGGTACCGAAGGATATGGACCGCTTTTGGGTAATACTCATATCTGTGGGAACCCAACCAGCTCACGAGGAATTACGCATATTTGCCCCCAGACGCATACACTGTCGTCTCTGCCAGATCTGGCCGGAGCGCCGTTCAGACTGCTACCTTACTTAAAGCTCGATCAGACCCTACCGCTCATTCTCACTTTCGTCGGTTATTCTCTCAAGGAACTACGTCATCATCAAACGAGATCCCGCTGCGTCAGACTTTTCGAACTCCCACTCACCTGCTATCACCAACTGATTGGCTAAAGCCTTTTCTCACTCCCAATAGATTCCAAGCTCCTCGCGCCTGCTACTTTTAAACGACCCCGCTGAGTACGACTCAGCCACCCTTTATCTTGCTTCATACTGAGCTGCCGGACAACTACAGCACCCCTCTGTCTGAATCACCTACTTACCCGACAACTACAACGGCAGGCTGGAGCTCTCGAACATGTCTCCACTCTGCCATCACGAGCGGCCGGCGGCGAAAGCGCCAGCTCCGTATGTCGAGAGCGATGATGATAGCGTCGGAGGCGAATACATGAACTCCTTCTCCGGTTACGAAAGCCTCTATGGCGATGATATGTACGCCCAGAGCGACGACAAGAGCAATTATGGTGAGGTTGCCCACACTCCCACAAGTTCTAACAACACCACCCAATTTTCCAAACTCGCCGAGAAAGCTGGAGTCGAAGTCTCGAAGTGGTCTCTGGAACATATCATGAACGCCACCGATCGGTGCATAACTTTTCGAAGCGAATTCGCGCCAGGAAGTTCTGCATTCGGCTATTTTACCCAGTATCTACATGAGCTGCAGGATGAATACAATCAGGTCTTGAAGGATAGGATAGATCGTGATTTTTCCAACGATACCCATATTCCAGATGAATCCAAGTCTCACGGTAGCCAGAATTTAGTCGATCAACCTTTGTCATCCCGCGACAACGATAATGCACCCAGTAAGAAGTGGAGCACCGTCAAATTTGTCTCTGATTGGGTCTCACCTCCTCACGGCTACTATGACGGTGAGGCTGTCACCTATACCGTCAATGCAGACACTAAGAAGCCGCGCACGGTGGATGGCGCACCCAAGACTGGGCTTACTCCGTGCAAGGAAGAGCTGGCAACTCTAGAACTTCTCAAGCCCCCTTTCTCGATTAATTGGCCTACCGGGGACCCCATCAAGTTCTCCAAATCTGCTGAACAGATCACGGCCACTGAGACAGGCGAATACAACCAGGACAAGGACGTGAAAAGGGGCAACCAACAGGGCAGTCTACCGTCTACATCCTTCAAGCAGAGCCCGGTCGTTGAACCCAAGGCTTCGAGTCCGCTTGGAAGATGGGCTGTAGCATCCCGTGGGATATGCAACTGGCCTGTTCCGTCGAGCGCCGGTAGTGACAGTCCTCTCAGCGAGGCCAGCGTCCCTTCAATCAAATCACCCAAGCCAACAAACTGCACTGTCACCTACTGGGCCACTATTGAGCACGGAGATCAGACTGCCCATATCCCCATCGACAGTAGCAACGTCACCGGTTCTGAGAAGACCATCATCGAGGGCACTGCAGGCATGAAGAAAGTCTGGACGTGGGTTCAAGAGAAGGGTCTCGTCGGCAAAGTCAGCCTCCAAGATGCTTTCGAGCTGGCCAAGGATATGCACAGCGAAACCAAAGTTGAAGAGCCCGGTAAGCAAGACAGGGACGGAGGCATATGGCTGCCGACGCAGTCGGATGCGGGTTCTGGTACAAGTTATCGCACCGTCTCATCCGAGTGGCTCGGACTCCGCTCTCCCGCTCTCCCCAAAGCTTCCAAGTGAGCTTGCCCTTCCGAGGGGTCTACAACTTCTGGGCTTGGGTCTTGGTCGCGCACGATACGATCATTGTGTGGGAAGACATTCTTTTCTTGGCTTGAGTAATAGACCGCCGATACAGACTTTCTTCTCCGGATCATCAACATTAGCGATTGTGTCAGCCGTGGCCTTCTGCCACTGCTTGACGAATTTCCATTTATTGGAGAGCTATGCCAGGCATCCGTAGATACTGAAGGCATTCTATGAAATGGGGCGAGCCGAGGCTTCTCCAACATAGGTAGTATGCCTAAATAGTTTTTATGGTGGAGACAATGCATGAAACCCTTGAAAAGCAATGCAGTCCCTTGACGTGATGTAGTTGATATCCAGCACTTATACGATTGCATGTTATCTTACTGCAAGAGCATGTCTGTCCATCTGGCGAGTTTTGCCTAAGTTGCCATGCAGGTTACATATGCTGTCGCTGATGTATCCAGAGCCCCACACAATAGCTGTATATTAGCCTCTATGCAGATCCATCCGCAAGGATCCCATGTCCAAGCAGGGTATCCCAAATCACTCCAAACGGCAGTTCAACACTCTCAACGAACGTCCAAAACACCATAACCCGCCAACACGATCGCAAACACTTTCGAGCACAACCATCACCCTTTTAGCAAGTCCAAAACACCCCACAATGCATCTCTCCACTCTCCTCAGCGTCTTTGCGCTCATCCCCCCATCCCTATCATCCTGCTCCCGCAAATTCCTCACAACCGTCACATCCCTCTACCTCTCCGCACAAACACGCGGAAACTCCACTCTACTCACCACCTTCCTCGCCCCGGACACAACCTACACGGAGCAATTCGCCTCAACCAACATCTCGGCGCCGTCGTCCATCATCAACACGCCGCTCAACTCGACCAACGCGCGCGTATTCCTAGACCCGTATCTGTGCCGCGCCTTTACCGAGATCATCGCAGCCGAAGACCCGCATCCGTACGTTCTGGGCGTGCGCGTCGAGGGCGACGGGAATGTGATTCGGAAGATGGAGACGCTGGTTAGTGATGTCGGGGATTGGCTGTTTAATGCCACGGGCACGAAGTATTGGAGTGCGATGGAGACGTGGGATCCTATTCCTGAAGCTGAGTGGGATACGCGCGAAACGATCCAGGCGGCTGGTGATGCGTATTTTGATCGGTTCGGGAATGTTAATGTTAGTGTGCCTTTTGGGACGCCGTGTGCGAGACTGGAAGGAGGCGCGTATACGGATACGGAGATGACGATGGGGGAGACGTGTCATTTGGGGCTGCCGAGTACGGTTAAGCTTGTGGATCGAAGGTATGTGGTTGATGTGGAGATGGGGACTGTGAATATATATGTGGGGTTCCCGGGGCTGGATCGCGCGAGTGAGCTGCCTGCGCCTGATAGTCATACGTTTAGGGTTGAGGGAGGGAAGATTAGGTATGTGCATACTATCTCGACGTGTGAGGGTCATCCGGGGTGTGGGTTGAATGGGACGTATGTGCCGATTGATGGAGGGGCGAGAAAGAGAGGTGTGGCTGCTACGAGGCTTAGGGATGCGAGACGAGAAGTGTAAGAATGGTTGGATTAGGATGCGTTGATTTGATTCGGGCATGTACCTCACTCCAGTTGGACGTGTATCTCATACTTTTACCTTGAACTTCAGGCCTGTGATAGCCCACCTTCCCACTACCAGTATACAGCTTCCCAATAGCACAGCAGTAGCCGCAAATATTTGCGCACTCAGATAACCGCCACCGTAACTCTGTATCAGAGCTCCTGCAATCGGCGGCCCGATAAAAGTACCGATGCCCACAATCGCAAGACCCTGACCGTTCCTTGTACCAACTTTGCTCATGTCCTTTGTCAGCGTCGTCATCACTGCCGGAAAGATCCCTTGGAAGCCAGCGACAAAGAATCCATAACATACAGCCCAGGCATAGAGTCTAGGTTCGCTTGTAACAATGGGCCAGAAGTACAATACTAGAGCAGACACGAAGCAGAAGGGTATGAGGATGTTGTACGGCCCGGTGTATTTGTCGGCAAACCAAGATGGGATAAGACGTCCGAGGACACCGACGCCGTTCAATACGAGAAGGACGTTGATGGAAGTTCCGTATGGTAGATCGAGTATGTCGATGGCGAAGGAAGATATGTAGTAAAAGGCGAAGTATTGTCCTAGTGCGATCAGAAAGACCCCGAGCAGGAATATGCTATAGGGAAGCTCTGTGAATGCGCTGAGTTCGAGGACAGGTCCAGACTTGCGAGGGGGTAGGCGAGGACGCAGTAGCGAGCAGTAACACGTGCCAACCGCCAACATCATGAATCCCATCACCCGCACTGTCCATGGAAATCCGATTTGAGGAAGGAGTTGTCTGGCAATCGTCGGATACACGAGACCACCCGTTGCGCTCCCAGAAGCCATGATCGCAAGCGCAACACTTCTGTTTTTCGCAAAGTAGGTACTAACCAGCCCCAGCACAGGGGCAAACTGCATCCCGTTTCCCACTCCGGTCATGACGCCCTGTGCGAGAAAGAACTGCCAATACTTGGTGCACAAGCTCGTCATGAACATTCCCAAGGCTGAGATGAGCATCCCGGGAATGGCTGACCAGTAGAAGTAGCCTGCATCGAACAGGCGCCCTGTCAACATTCCCAGGGCGAAGTGGCCAAGCATTTGGAAACTTCCGATCCATGATACGGCCGAAGGCTCAAGACCGAGGTTGAGCGTGTAGTATTGTTGGAAAACGCCGAATGTGGCAATCATGCCCCATGTGTTGAAGACTACAAAGTGGCCTGAGAAGGCCTGGATCCAGGCTTTGCTACCTCCATCGGGTGGTGGTCCGGGGTCGATGACGGATGCGTTGGAGCGAGCGGTGATGGTCTTGGCGAGCCCGACGACAGTCTTTTTCGTTCGTGATGCTTGCGAGGCGCGAGTCGGCACGCGTGCTATTTCCTCTTCTTGCTCTTCACGCCTTGATGGCGGGCGTGATGAAGCATTTATCGAGGCGTAGGATGTGTCATGACCCTGTTCGAAGGCCGTTTGACCATTGTTGGAAGCCACGGCTTTCTCAATGTCGTTTTTCGTTGTCATCGCGATGGGTCAATTGATGCCATCGGCGTTCTAGTCCTTGGAAAAGAATGAGACTTCCCTGGACGTGATGTGGCTAGTCAATCGAAGAGTCGAAAGAAGCCCATCCTTCGGTGTTTTATCCGACGATTAGCCATGTTCACAGTGGATCTTCCCCGCTCACCGAACCGCGGACGCTAGCATGAATCCGACACTTCATGAGGCCTGGTCCTCTGTCTCTATCTGCATGATGCATGATGGTGGACCAATGGTAGTGGTGGAGAAAGAAAGACTGGGAGAGACTTGCGATCTGTGGAGCTCTGCGAAAGTCGGCGTTCTGCCCGGAGTTATAATCCCCGGCTTTAACCCGGTTTGGGCACGTGCTCATCCTGTCACTCGAAGGGCGCGAACAGATAACCCGGCCACAATACCGCCCCGCGAAGTCGTGACTAGAAGCTAAGTCGCACTGCTGAGACCATGGAAGCAGGTGCAGTTGTTGCTCATTATGCGCGTGTCGTGCATTAGGCAGCTTGGCGCGCCCCATGTCTGGGAAAAAGTCTTGAAGATCAGCACACCGTAACATTGAGCAATCTGCGAGAACAACGGCTCCCATTGTTATCTTTTTCCGTTCAGTAAGATCTGGTGAGCATGCCATGAAGAAAAATGCGCTAGATCATGTATAGTCGTTTACGCGAACGTCATGCGCTTGCTACTGAGACGGCGCCTATGCATGAAGACACCCTGACAAGCACTCAGACTGCCGAACGAATCGTTCGTCGCGCAAGGCTGCAACGATATCCTCATCCAGTGTAAAAATATATGACATCGATCTGGTGCTAGTCATAACCCGTTGAAGCGAGTATGAGTCCAATGCGTGTACGAATTCTATCACATTAGTTGCTGTTTTTTTGTCCTCCTCTTGAAGAGACCCAGAGTTAGGCCGATAGCATACAAAGAGATCTCGGCCTCAGGATTTTCTTATTACAATTCTGAGCTTCCCACCCAGCCTCAGATAATAGACACTATTTACTCAGAAGGAATTCCAGGTCTACGTAGGAGATGTGTCAGGTCAATACCGACTACCTGAATTTTCTCTCGGTATCTTTGTCAAGGAGGGCTGCCCAGAAGGAGCCCCTTAGCTTTCCGATACTGTCATAGAACTCAGCCACTTGCCTTGGCATGCGCAGAGTGTGGAGATTACTTGACTGCGATAACTGCCTGAAACATGGCCAGAGCATCCTTGCGGCGCAGCAATCCTACGGACGGGTATCACCTATCAGTAGCCGCCTCATCACTCCCCCAGGTCTAATATTTATTTCCCTCAAACTTGAAATCCGAACTCACTATTGTTTTATCGATTTTGTTACCTCCAACTCATCTCGGCGATGATGAGTTAAGCATGCTATCGGAAGCAACTACGCACAAATCTTACTCTCCTCGCCTACAATGAACGACACCATGAACGACACGTGCAGACATTTGACAGGTCGTGAGATCCGATTGCTCGAAATATATCCCTCTGAATTTGACACCGATACACTCAAATGCCAACGCGGTCGGATCAGTCTAGATGCAACCGATAGGCCTCAGTACGAGGCTCTCTCTTACGTATGGGGCGACCAGAAAAGTCGTGCCGAGATTATCTGCGACAAAGAAGCCGTTCAGGTGACAGTCAGTCTGTTCAACGCCTTGAAGAAGCTACGGCTTCGAGACAGATCTCGCTTGATTTGGGCAGACGCAATTTGTATCGATCAAGACAACAAAGAGGAGAAGAGCCGCCAGATACCGCTTATGAACGAGATATATTCACTGGCAGAAAGTGTCGTGGTATGGTTAGGAGAAGTCAACAAGGAAACATCTGAGAAGGTCGTTAGACTCGTGAAAAACCTTGCGAGCCTTATCGCAGCGGTCAAATACCAAGGATTGGACAGCGAAGGTTTAGCAGAAGCATACCGGACAGTCATCTCGGGAACTGCTCTCGCAGCTGATATCCAAGGATACTTGCCTATTCTATACGATATGACGTGGTTTACTCGCATCTGGTGCGTTCAGGAAGTAGTCCTGGCTAGAAACGCGACCATGATGCTCGGCGACTCTGTATTGGAGTGGGAAGACGTGGGTTCTGTTGCGGAGTGGCTGTCGAACGTTGAGCCTGTAAGAGGTCTAGATTACGACACAAATGACTTTTACGGGTATCTGTCGGCCTGGGGTGCGAGCAGCATGCATGAAATGCAACAAAAGCCGCGGGACCTTTTCCACCTTTTGACGTCCTGTAGCTCCTTCAAAGCTACGGATCCTCGAGACAAGGTATACGGAATTCTTGCTCTTGTTGAGCCAAAGTCCGAAGCACAGGCGGTGACCATAAACTGTGAAAGTAGCATTGAAGATGTCTTCGCCAACGTCGTTGCTGTCATGATTCGATTATATTCGGACCTGAGGGTTTTCGAGCAAATCGACCATGGCGACGAGTACCACCGGGGCAATGGTAATCTTCCATCTTGGGCCATAAGATGGGATCGCTTTGAATATTCTAGGACGATCCCTCACGACAGCTCGACACTCAGCGCGTGCAAGGACGTAGAGGTCAAATTGAGAGATGACGTCCCTCAGCTAATTCCGAACCATCTTCACCTGAAAGGTGTTCTTTACAGCAGCGTCACTAATATTCATGTTATCATGAGCCAGGAGGACACCCTGAAAAACAAGAACAACCACCCGTTTTTAGAGAATTTCGATGCAATCGTAAGCCGGAAAGCAACAGATTTCTCCAGCCAGCTGCAGCTCTCCAACGTTCTAGCCCGGACATTGACTGCCGGTGCCACGACGAATGACCCATACCCGATAGCGGATGCAGACTCAAATCAACAATTCACCTTCATCACAAGTTTCTTGAGACTCATAGAGTCTCTCAGATCCGGTGTAGATTATGTATCCTTTGGACAAAACTTGTCCTCTTGGGACGAGTTCTTGGAAGAAGCTGAGCACGTATGCACGGGACGAAGAATATTCGAAACGGCAAATGGCGACTTTGGTCTCGGACCAGCCGCGACAAGATTAGGAGATATCGTCGTCGTTCTTTACGGCGGAAAATCACCTTACGTTCTTCGGCCTTACGGAGATCACTTTCTTCTCATCGGTCAAGCGTATGTCGACGAATTGATGCATGGGAAGCTCATAGACGATCTGGAGGCTGGTCTGGCAGAAGAGCGCGAGTTCTGTCTGGTTTGACCTACGGGAACAAGTGTGGGGGTTTTGTTGCGCAGACGGCGGCAATGGTGTTCTCGATCTTCTTGTTATCGCGTGTGTGCTTGTATGATGAGCCCTGATCCATACAAGCGGATTGCATTATGCCATTTAGTAACCATTCTCTACGCAATCCCGGAAATTCGACAGCTTTTTTCTCAAGCTGGCATTTTTTGTTCGTATCAAAACTTCTCGCTTGCAATGAACGTTGGGAACAATAATGCTAAAACAGAACCCTAGAGAATTATAGGAACACCTGTGAAGCTGTGGCTATCGCGACACCCAGGGGGTCTAAGGTCTTGAAGACTGCCCAAATGCAGACTTCCATCACACCTCAGTGCTTCTCTTTGTCGTCCTTGTTGTTGTTGTTGTTGTTGATGATGAATCGTCATCCGGCGAGGCCCACAAATCCTGAATCGATTTCTCCTTCTCTCTCCATACGACCCAAGTACCAACCATAACCACAACAGTGAGAATAAGAGTTACAAGGAAGTACAACCACATCCAATCCGAGTAGATGCGACCGTTTAGGTTGCTGTTGAAGTCGAAAAACGACGTGCTGAAGAAAGTCTGAAACTCGTTAGAGAGGAGGGTGGGATAGCGAGCCACATTGACTTGCAGCTACGAAGGTTGCCGGGAGAAAGAATATCGTTATCGCAGCGATAATCTTCATGACTGCGCTGTCGCGTGATGTTGAGATAGCTAAGCTACGGGACGATCGCGCCAAACTGAGATTGTGCGCAGAATCGCGTTGAGCGATGGCACTGTAGACCTGTGTGGGGTCAGCAAACATAATAATGTTATCCTTAGTCGGGATTCTCACTGTTTGAAACATGACCTGACCTCTCTTGGCGAGATATTCCGCTTCATCCTGTAATTCCGTGTTCAAACAGCGCAAAGCAGCATGCGTTTCTGACAGGATATGCGTGATGTTGGAGACATCATCTTCTGGCTCACCGTGGGCAGTCGCTTGCTTCTGATATCGGTCGGTGACCGCATCCAAGAACTCGAGCTTGCGTGCATTACCTTTACACAAATATGTGTTCCACGCAATATCGGTGTTGACCCTATTCAGACTCTTCCTGAGGGGTGTGAAATCGAGACTGACCAGATCTGGAACGTCGTCGTCATCTTGATCAATATGAATACCTAACGTATTTTCGTGCCTGAAAAGCTCTGTGTTCCACCAATCCATCACACCTTTTATCTGATCAAGGTTGTACCGAATCATCATACTGGGAATGAGGAAGGCAGATACATTTGCAGCACCGCCCTGGATTTCATGTGAGAATTGATCAATCTTTTTACCTTGTAAGCCACGCATAAAAATGTACATGCGTCTACTAGGAAAGTGGTATGTGAATGATGCGCTGGCGCAGGCCCAGGCATTACCACCTGGACAAGATTGGAAGATGAAACCTGTGATCATATTTAGCAGGCATTCCCGGCCCAAACTTTGCTCACTCACTGAGATAATCCTCTCGAGTATTGTGATGTGAATTGGGAGACGACAGAACAGGCAGTCGTGGTTGAGTGAAGAGATAGGCTGCATATTGTTCTCCCAATACGCTTAGATACACGTCTGATATTCGCGCAAAAGGTGCAATGCGAGTATACAGATGTTGTGACCAAGGTATCGGTGTGAAACATTTGTTGTAAGGTCCCACCCGCTTTGAGAAACTGACAGATCCAGTCAGTGCTTGTTCATTGTATGGGAACACATGATGCATACAAAAGCTTTATTGTCTCACTTTCCGGCTGATTAGTGGCGTCAGGAAGACCGCTCTGGCTTGACTGGTAGTCATTTTCGATGTATGTCTCGACGAGCTCGTTTGTGACTTCATGCCTACTTGAAGTGCCAGTGCTGCATACTTCGATAAGCTCCGCGGGAGGCTGCTCTTCCACAGTCGACATCGACGAGGCATCACCGCTCTCTTGCGTTCTCGTCTCTTCGTTCTCGGCGAAAATTGACGGAGAGAGGTTTTTGGTCCGTGAGGGGGGAGATGCTCTTCGAATTGACGGCCTCATATTGAAGTCCACAAGGCTGAGCGGCTGAGACTCTCAAGGCAGTGGTTTCGAATATCGTCAAGCAGACAGTGGTAAGGGGCATATAACAAAACGTTGCAAGACAGTATACAAATCTCGTTATCCGCTGTGAAAGAATAGAAAGGATGTGTGCTGATGGAGAGCTGAAATCACTGAGCGCATAGCTGTGGGGGCCAAAAAAGATGATTGGTCTATTCCGGGCAGCTGCGATGAGGGGTCAACCAGTTCTAACGGGGCAGCTCACACTGAGTTTTCCTCAATGATCACGCCTTATCGCGCTTTCTCCCATGCCAGCACGATACCATGGTGTTGCGTGCCTGTAGTGGCAAGTAACGTGACAAACACACACGATGGCGCAGTGCAAGTAGCGTGGTCCCCTTAGCTGGACCGAGGTCGGAATCAGACCGACCCCTTCCCATCCATCAACCTATCCCTCAGCCTCAACGTGCAAGCAGTCTCAAAATACTGACTTATCTCACAGGCCACTCAAAGGTATCAATCATTCACCCAAGGACCGTAACAACAAACAAACAAAGAGTCACAACACATAGCATGCGCAAAACAATGCGCACTCGCCTATTCCAGACAAGCAAGCCCCAACGCTCGCTCAACACCAACAAAAGCAAGCAGCGAAAGCACGCGAGGCGACCATCTTCATCAAAGCCGTCCAATACATGCTTCGCCACCACAGCTAGATATTTCCGTCGTGCAATCACATGACAGCCACCAATCTCCTTCTCATCGCTTCGCCTCGCCTCGCCTTGCCCTCGATCACCTCACCCTTCCTTCCTTCTCCTCGGGCAGCTCAAAAACCCTCAATCCCCCTCCATCCTTCCCGTCCGTCCGTTCGCACACATAAATCTCCACCTCACGCACCATCACCCAGCGTCGATCAAACACGCTTCAACCACCATCATCAAACCTTGTCGACCACAGTTCTCTCTTATTCTCCCTTCTCTTTCCCTCGTGGCAAAAGGGCCAGCAAACGCAGCGTACGTGTACGGGAGCTTAATTTTTATTCCCGCTTCTTTGTCTACGTCGCATCGAGCGCGCCAAGCGCCCGTTCACGCGAGATTGAGGGTAGATTCTGACTTACTTTCCTTTCTTCTCGTCGCGTGCGTGTACGGGAGGGGCAATGAGAACGGCCGTTGAGTCGTCAACTCTATCCTTGAGTCACATATCGCGCAAACGATAGCTTTGTTTCACATAGAGGATATCATATCGTATGTTCTTGGATGGGTGTGTGCTTTTACCAACTGCCAATCTCCTTGGATAAGAGAGATGGCTGAATCCTACGCCGGGCACGATAAACGCGGGAATTTGCAAGAAAAAGAAGGAAAGGAAATAAAGAACGGGACGGAGAAATCATAGGTTTTCCCCGCATCATGACGATGAGATGAGAGGAGACGACAGGATGCTGCAAGTCATGATCCCAAGAAACATGACAACCAGCCATATGAAACGACACACGGGACGGGAGACCCAAGACGTCAGGTCAGCCATGCACGGCATGACGAGCATGGCATGGTGAGATTATCGCCCTGATAACGGGTATCGCGATCACCCTCACCCCCCTTCCCTCTCGTTCTATCTTTTTTTCCCGGAAATTTCGGTTCATTATCGTACAGGGAGCGGATATTATGATCGCCTTATGACCGCGACAAACGACCGTGACCATGACCACACGCCCGTGACACCCTTCACCACCTCGGGCCCAAAGAGCGCAACAAGGTGAGTGAGGCTGGTGCAGCAGCTGTGGATACGACGACAACGACGACTACGACACTGGCTACACACGGACTAGCGGCGGAGAAAGGGCAGACAAACAAACAAGGGTACAAGTGGAGCGAGAGGGTAAGAGCGCGTAAATGTGGAGTAGACAAAAGTGGATAGATTAGGGTTGCCGAACATGGGCATCTGTTTTTTTCTCTTTCTTTTCGGGTAACGGGTCCTGATGTCGGGGTATCGGTCGGGTTCGGTGTTCGGTTCGGTTCGGTTCGGTTCGGTGGTGTGATGGTGTGATGAGGCTCTACCGCCGGAGATTTATGTTGTTTTTTTCGCTTCTCGCGCAGTCGCTTTTTTCTTGTGTAGATGGGGGATGTGGGTGGGTTGGGTGGAAAAGGAAAAGGAAACAATAAGAAAGAAAAGAGTCAGTGTAGACGAGGGTGTTAGTATGCGCGGACTCGTGTAAACGGCGGTCTTTTTCGCTGCCGAGATGCACGTGTGTTCGAGCGCGCGTGCCCATGTGCAAGGGCGACGTTGAGATGCTACGTAGCAATGTCTACGCACTGAACATCCAGGGTCTTTTAGGCAGAATTCAGTCTTCAGAGGTGTGTATGGAAGTGTTACACACCGCGATTTCAGCTGTTAAACCTTAAGCGAAAAATGTTGGGCTATGCAAGACAACAAGTAACACGTCTAACCTCATCATCATCATCATCATCGTCAGCTCTCTGCAAAGAAAAGGAAAAAAGAAACAACAACATCAAAAAGTCACCAAAATATCGCGTAGAACCCGTATCTAGATGTCGTATCTAGCCTCGGCCAACTTCGTGGTAAAAGGCAGCCAAAGGCGCACACAGCATGTTTCATCAACCAAGCCCCCCGTTGAACGCCTTTTTCTTCCGCGCGCGCCTTTGGCGAACCCAAGCATGAGCGTCTTTTTCTTAGTGCCCGATACATGGCATCGCAGGGCAAGGTAAGGCAAGGCGCGCAGGGCAAGGCGAGCAAGCCAAGCCAAGCCAAGGCGCAAGGCATCAACTACCTACATGTACGTGCAATGCAGGTCCCACGCATGCACAAACCCACCCCGGATGGATGTCTCCCGAAGAGAACTCCACTTTACCTCGCAGCTCACGCTGCAGGTGCGAGTGAAGAAGCATTGGCTTGGGTAAACAAAGTGGGTTCGTCACTCTCTCTCTTTTTTTTTTCAGGGTACGCACTACGGAAGGTGAAGAAAAGTGACGATGTGTCTGTGTCTGTGAGTGTCTGTGTGGGAGGGTGTATGCAAGCCCCCGTCGCAAACACCGAGATCAACAAAAGGTATCAGAAGGAAGGAAAAGAAGCAGAGGAAGAAGAACGGAAATGCTCTGGAAACCACGCAGAAGCCAACATCAACGAGAAGAAAAAGAAGATCAAAAAATAAAGCTGAAGAAAGATGGGATTCCGGGGTCCATCGCAGACACCAGCACTACAACAGAATCAGCAAACAGCATCAACAGTCAGCAAACATGACCAAATCTCACCGTGAGGTGTATCAGCACGCTCGTGAGGCAAAGCACCCAGACAAGGATATCCCTTCGCCGCCGAACCGACCGTTGCGTTGCGTTTTCCCTCTTACGCCGAATCCCCATGCGCATACCCATGTCCACAATGCGCAGTGTACGTGCGTATTCTCCGATCCCCTTCCAAATCACACGCACACACGCCCCGAACACAAACCGAAGCGATGCGATCTCACAATCGCACCGAAAGAAAGGCCACTGCCCTTAGCGTAATCACGCCCCCATGGCGATGGATTGGGAAAGGCTGTGACGTCATGTCATGTCAGCCCCACGGTCCGACTGTCGCAATTGGGGCTGTCATTGTACGGATTTGTAGCTTGTAGCGTGTAGAGTGTAGAGTGGTGCGGGCGGCCGGTTGGGTGGCTTAATGGGGTCGGTGGTGAGTGGGGGGCTGCGCTGCTGCGCTGCTGCGCTGCTGGGCGCGCGGCGCTGGCATGGGTTGGGTTGGGTTGGCAAGTGGGCAATGGAGTGGGTCTAGGTGGAGCTTGTGGATTCGGGGCCAGGATAAGAGCGGACACGGCGGTTTGGTGTTAATACGGGCGGTTTGGGAGTGTTGTACGTCATGGTGCGTCGATGTGACTTGTGAATGTCTGTTGTTGCTTGGGTGGTTGGGAGAAGATGGGATGGTTGTACGTCAGATGGGTAAGGATGGGTTGATGGTATTGATGGTGCAGACAGGTTTGTAAGGTAGTTTGCAGTACACGTGTCGTTCACGGCAATGACGTTGATGAAACGGGGAAGAGGTTATAGGTATCATGGATGTAGGCGATAGATTTTTGTCTAGTGTTGTATCTAAATCGCTAAACTAAGAGGTGTAATACCATGTAGGGATATCATGAGTCTTCGTTTCCAAAAGCCGCTTTGTTGGGCGCAATGAATAAACTTGGACTAGTAACATGGGAGAGATGATGACGATGATGATGGCGATGATGATGGCGATGCAACATATTAGATGCAGTATAACGACAGAGGATTTGGCGGCAGCGAACACTTCGCGATGATTGCCAAGGAGATGGAGAAAGCTGGAGGGTATCGTGACCTCTAAGCGAGAAAGGAAATTGGAACCAGAGAAAAAGAAACTAAACAAGGCCATGTCATGCGCCATAGGTACGCCGGGTATTATGCGCTTAAGCGGTAATAGTGTGAGACGAAGAGAAGGTTGTAGGAGATGTACGCGAGCTCGGCGGTGGGTGAAGAAGGTAGGTGGCATGTACAAAAAAGGTGGATGTCGTGGGAAGACAGGGATGTCGCATGATGATGCGGTCGTCTAGGCGTTTAAGGTTGCCGATCAAGGCGTTTCGAAACAAAGTGGCAGTTTATGCGTTTACAACGAATCCATGAAATCCATTAATGACTTTCGACGTCTGATGGCGCGGCTCTTGACGCTAGACATGGGATCGTCTTCAGCGTCGGGGTATTCTGGGAGCACAAGTGTAGGTTCTCGCTCGTTGGCACCGCGAGCTACCAGCCGTCCCATGGTGGTGGAGCGCTTTTGTTGCATGGTACTAGCGCTGACCTGGGGCATCGGAGGTGCGACATCTGGTGTAGGTGTCCTCCTTGCAGACTCGGCTCCGCGAGATTTGGGCCTGAGGATTGTTGACGCGCGGCGGATCTTGTTGGGGTTTGCAAAGCTGGCTGAGCCTTCGAGAGGCGCCGTCTGAGGTGTCATGGGTCCAGGGGTGATGGGGGTGGGGGGTGCCTTGCCGTTGAGGCGCGTGTCGAATTGCTTCTTCGCGGGGGAGATGGCGATCTTGGCGAGCGACAGCTTCATCGAGATGGACCGTAGCCGCCTGTGCGTAGCAGGCTTCTTGATGATTGGTGAAGCGGCGCTGCTGTTTGAGTTCTCGTAGGGGTCTGAGCTGAGGAATGAAAGGGCGGGTGACTGGGGTGTCAGCGGCGACAGGTGCGATTGCCGATTCGACGATTGGTATGACGACTGTGACGTTTGGATGCGGCTGAGGTCGAGGCGTGAGCGCGTGGGCATGTACATGGAAGAGCGAGCTGATGCAGCATCCCCAGCCGCCGAGCTGGAGGGCCGTCGGGGTGCATCGCTGGGCGCGGGTGAGAAGCTGCGGCTGGATGCAGTCTGGAAGGATGGCGAGATGGAGGCAGAGTCGCGGTATGTGCTAGTCTTTTGCGTCATGGGGCTGTGGCTGGTCGAGGGTCTTCGGGGCTCGACGACAGCTGGTGGAGATGGGCATCGAGAAAGTGGTGGTGAGGCAAGGCGGCTGGTGGGCATGACTTTCATAGACAATCGCTGGGCCTCGTCTGCTTTGCGCAGTTTGCTTGCTGCGGTAATGGGAACGACGTTGGCAACCGAAGCGGACCGTTGCTGCACGGTTGGGCGATCGGCAGCGGCTTCCATCTCAACCATCTTGGGTCGACCTGCATGCGCGTAGGACACGGCCACGGCCATGTCGCAGCTCCGGCCTTTGTCCCATCTCGAAATGGACATTGTCCGCGCCTTGCATTCTTTTGAGAGGTCGTGGACAACCACGTCATCGTAGTCGTATTCTGATTCGGAACCCGAGTTGTCGTCGGCAGTGAGGTCCTCTTCGCTGGAGAGATAGCGTTCCTGGAAGACCCTGCCTTCCTTTGCGCCGGTGTTTATGCGAAGCATCTCGGGACCATCGTCGCACAGGTTGGGGCTCGAGGTGGAACTGTCAGTGCTGATGCGTTGTGGGCGGGCAGCCACTGCGGGCTTGTCGAAAGTCCATTGGGACAGCTGCGAGGTGACGGCGACGTCGACCATGGTGGCTAGGTGAAGGTAGAAAAGTCGAATGACAATGCTCTCTCAGAGCAGGCGTCACCGGCCTGGGGAGTTGATATATCGGAATGGGCGGCAGCTGGCGAGGGTTGAAACCGGAGGCTTGCAGTTCCTACGCGCCAGTGGTCGGAGAGTGTGTGCGTGGCTTGGGGACACAAGGCAAGCCGACGTCTGAGTGAGACTGACGATGTCGCACGGATTCGTCTTGGTTCGCAGATGGTAGCAGGGCCGGTGATGGAGGGTGTGGGGAGGGGCACTGGCAGTATTATGGTACAGTTGGAGGGGTGAGAGAAAGGCCGACGCTATATTACACAGATTGGCAGAGGGTGTATATATTGCAAGCACTTTCCAGGTTTTGGCACCCCTGGCAAGGCGTCGAGGTTTCAAGTACAACCGAGTCCAAGCACGGGCAACGGGTCAGGGAACCCAGGAGTCAGTCGAGCGAGTCAGTGCACCAACCATCATTTTACGTCGGCTGAGAGGCCTGAGAGGGTGCACACACTGACCTGACAGTAGCAGATGGGTGTGATCGCGCAACTTGCCAGAGTTCGCTGCAGCTTGCACTAGCTGCCGCCCGACTGTGGTGTGTGGAGGTGCCTGGTGTGAGTGGCCCAGGGCCCGTTTCACCTCCAGCACACCACCACACACCACCAGAACACCTCTGTGTCTGCGAACCCGTGGCGCCCACCCTGCCTGACGTCGCCACGGAACCACTTTTTGGCGTTGCGATGGCAATGCGATGCGATGCGACAGCAGGGCGGCACGCGAAGAATGATCGCCCTCCTTTCATCTGAGCGGCCAAAGACGCCATTTCCCTTCTCGTCACCGACTTGACAGGCGTTGGCGTTCCTGTGCCGCTCAGGGGCCACCACCACTCAGCCTGCATCGTCTAGGAACGGGGCGCACGCTGTGTGGGGATAGCGACGAGGCAGTCGACGCCATTGCCGGATTGGCGACATGACCCTGTCCTGCTACCGCATCACGCCTGTCACCATGGCATTTCAATTTTTTTTTCTTCTGCCCGCTCTACCCGTTCGTGTGCTGGCAACAATCACGCTGCCTGCTGTCATCCGAGACCCTTCCCTCTCCAGACTCCAAACTTTCCACAGTGCAGGGCGTCCCCATTCTGTGGACCACCTCCTCGTGCATGTCCTCTCAGCGGACCCGACCTCGCACAAGTGCTGACCCCCATCCGAGACTTTCCACGGTCGTCGCGTCTATCTTTACATGGCAATGCAGCTGGCTCCGAGAATGCCCTTGGCATCTCAGGTACATGCTGATCTCCTGGCTCTATTCTCGGTCCAACGCACTTGGGGTCCCATTTTACGTGCAGCTGAGCACGCCGACATCCATGCACTGCAGTGTCATTCGTCCCCTGCGCTTGCCGTTGCCCACACCGCCCCCACCAATCCTCCACGACCTCTGCCTGCCGTTCATCGTCTATCGCGCTATCAAGTGCAAAATCTGCGAGAGAGATTGCGACGAGTCAGGCCCTACAACGCGGCCCTCGACGATCCCGCTCACGAGGGTCTTGAGATGGCCTAAAAGAGTCAGGCTGCTCGCCGACTTCACCCACTAGCATCGTCTCGGCAATCTGTGTATAGTGTACTACGCTCCTCGCAGCCTATCGCCGGAATTTAGGACCGTACACTTACTCTCCGCACTCAAATCATCTGTGGCACACTTCTCCGCCCTGGGGAATCGGAGCGCTGCACTCGCATCAGCCATGGTAGGAGCCAGGCCGCCGTCAGCGCAGCAGGGCGCTCATCAGCAACTCTATCGCAAAACCCAGTTTCCATTCTTAGTCTGCATCGTGGCTTACCCAATAAACCGTCGCTAGTCACAGCCACTAGACGCAGCATCCTATAGTAGGTTCGCAGTATCTCAAATGTCCCAAAGTCTCGCTTCTTCCCTTTACGTCACGAACTTGCCTTGTCGTAATTATCCGACACTCCAACACCAACATCTGTTTCAACATCAACATTCCTTCTTCACATGCTGGTATCGTCTCGAACCGTCGCGCATCCATCCATGCTCGAGCGTGCCGCCCGAGCCCTGCGTTCAGACGCGCATGTCTCGAATGCAGTGTATTCGTGCTGCAGCAGCGGATCCGTACACAATCGCCACGCTCAACCGTACGGCGTGGTACTAACCCAACTTTCGGGCATCTGGCCCTGATGATCCTAGACTAGTCACGACGTAGCTGCTTGCGAAGAACGCACAAAGACCGACGAACCCCTCCACCCGATCTGCTAACGGTGCCGCACCACATTGATGCTCTACAGTCATGCTTAGTCCTGACGGACCTGTCTTGGGAGGGGCCAGCTCTCTTGACACCGCGGCGCCATCTTTGAACGGCGTGGAGACCGCATATCCAGCAGCCTAAAGTCACGGCCAGCCCCATCGTCCCGTCTCTAGCCCCCGGCCCCAAAACGCTGACAATGTCAAGAAAAGAACTGCTCTATATGCGAGAAGGCCATTGCACTAACCTCCACATTCAAATGCGCACCCCGCGCCGCAACCTCATCCTCGCGTCATCGGGGTTCAACCCAGTATAGACCAGCTAGTCATTTGTGTAACACTTGTGTCACCAACGGCACCGACAGCATCCGACTTCTAGTGGAGGCTGCGGAACGGCTCCTCACAGTTTTGTGCTGACCGACAAAACACCTCGTGCCCTGTGCCACTTGAGGCATCTCGACACACCAAGGCTGTCGGTTGAGAAGCATCAGCACGGCATCTTGGTGCGCCGAGCCGAACTCACAACAGTCGGCTAGACCTGTCTGAGAGGTAGAAGCACGACGTATGATACGTGCTATTGTCAATTACCCACCCACGTGATGTCATGCAGGTATTCAAAAAAAGCAATGGTGTCGCAGGTTGTCGCGAGTCTTCGGCAACGAGCAGTCAGATGCACATTGCTTTCAGCCGGCGGATATGCGAAACCATATACCTGCCAACCCCCACGGCGATGGAAGCCTTCTTGAACGTCCGATGATTGGTTCGACATGACGGGGACACCATCTCAAACTGAAATCGAGTTTCGAATAGAGTATGCTCGTAAAATGTGTCGGCGCAGTCTACCAAATCCCCTACCGGATTATATATGGGGTAAGAGTCAACGATGTGGCCTATCGATTGCATGGACGCATTATAACAACGTCATACTACCACATCGACAGGGGTTCGATACAACAGGTTAGACTCGAGGGTCAGGTGTCAACGAAGATACAGGTCGTCGCATGGACATTGTGCACCTTGCAGGTCTTGTTGACGCCCTTCTACGACTACTTACTGAACTTTGAGCGTGTGGAGAACTCGGTTCGGCAAGCGACATGTATGGCCCCTTTTGCCCTGCATTTTGCACCAACAGACGAGCGACTGCTGATAATGTACAAGGATAGCAAAGTTGCTTCACAGATCTCACTCTGCGTAGCCATGAATAGGAGCGAACCCGATAAAATGGTTTGAGAAGATTTTGCACTGAAGGAGTGCATTCGCCGTCAATGCCAGATGGCAATCTTCGCCCACAACCCTTTCAAAGAAGAAAACACGATAAGATAGTGTCAACAAACTGTCCGAATGTGGATACAAACTGCCAGCCCAGCCGGGAAAAGCAACGAAAACGATTGCTTAGAGTGGCTTTAGCGTCCTCCATTGCCCTTCCACGTGAAAGAGACAACACCAAGCAAGCAAACTCGGTGCACACCGTTGTGCCTCGAGACACTGCATATCCATCATGTAGGCTGCATCTTGGTCCAGGTTTCTCTTTCCATCTGTCTCCCCGCCGAGTTCTACCATGTTGCACGCAATCATCGAATGTTGCTTTTCTCATCTTGGCCCTGCTCGTGCTTCCCTTCCTGGTTTGAGTCCCAACAACCACAGTCCAAGATGCGCGCCCCCGCACTGACGATCACCGAGCTTTTCAGTTGAAGAAAAGCAAGGCACATGCTCTAGTGGTGTCCAACATCCAACAAGTCTGTCAATCATAAGAGCGACTTTGCACGCAGCATTTGGACTTGATTTCGCAAAACTTTACACTCGCTTATACCTTTTCCCTACGTTCGTTTTACTTTTTTTTGAGGCTGCCTCCCTCCTATAGAGACAATGGAGCTCATGGCTACTGAGAACATGTGCGAATTTCAGGCCCCTTTACCCCGCAAGCTGTGGGAGCATCCCGATCCCAAGTCGACGGCCATGTGGAGGTTTATGCAGGACGCGAATTCGAAACGTGGACTGAATATGCAGGTAAGGCAATATCCGTAATTGAGTCGATTCAAGAGAGGAGAGGCCCAGTACGAGGCTTCATGTAAGAATCCAAGTCAGCGCACCACGCCTGCACATGACAAGAGCATTTTCCCTGCCGAGATGGATAGTCGCGGTCAAATCTCATGTCACGTTCGCGGTGTCCAGGTACAAACCTTGTCATGAGCGTTGAATCCGCGACATGGTATTTGGATCCCGTAATGGAGTGCATGAGCAGATGGGAGAGACCAACGATATTCGAAGCACAAGGCCATGATGCTTGCACAGTTGCTAATGCACTCGAAACAGACCTTTCGCGACTTATATTCATGGAGCGTTGGTCCCAACCGCACAGATTTTTGGGAAGATATGTGGACGACTTGCAACCTGATATACTCAGGTGGTTTCGATCAAGTAAGTAAGGCATTATTAGTTGCTATATCCCCACCTACCGCTTTCGGGTTTTTGGCTAACATAGCTACAGGTCGTCGACACATCCATCCACATGGACGAAAACCCCCACTGGTTCCGCGGTACCTACCTCAACTTCGCCGAGAACATTCTCTTCACTGCTTCAGCTTCCGATTCCTCCCGCCGCACCACCACCAACAAAGACGACGACAAGATCGCCCTCACAGAGATCCGCGAGGGTAACACCGAAGTCGCGCATCTGACATGGGGCGAACTTCGGCGCCGTGTTGGCCTTTTGTCAAACGCTCTACGTGCTCGGGGAGTGAAAAAGGGAGACAGGATCGCTATTATTGCATCAACAAGTTTCGACACGTTCATCGCTTTTATGGCTACCGTCAGCCTGGGCGCGCTGTTCAGTTCGAGCAGCACAGATATGGGTACAAAGGGTATCTTGGAGCGTCTCCTACAGATCAAGCCCAAGTATGTCTTCGTCGACGACTGGGCGGTGTACAACGGGAAGACGATGGATCTCCGACCCAAGATCAGTGAAGTCGTGGCTGGAATGGGGGATGTCATCGAATTTGAGGGCATAGTAACTCAACCCCGATTCCCCGGACAACCAGCAGGCGTAGAAGGGCTCGGCAGCACAGAAACACTCGAGACCTTTTTGCAATCTGCACATGGGAACGAAGATTTGGTGTTTGAGCGTGTTGCTTTCCGCGACCCGTTCTTGATTGTTTACTCGAGCGGAACAACCGGCGTACCGAAATGTATCGTCCATTCCACCGGCGGTGTTTTGGTCAATGTCTGCAAGGAGAGCATCCTTCATAAAGAGATGACACCCGAGAGCGTGGTATTGCAATATACCACTGTAAGTCCCCTTACGTTTCCCCTTACTTCAGACGCACAACTAACGAGACACCAAACAGACTGGGTGGATTATGTATCTTGTCTCCGTCCAAATCTGCCTATTTGGGTGCCGCACCGTCCTGTACGACGGCTCTCCCTTCCAACCCTCCCCGCAAGCCTTCCTCTCCATCCTCCAAGACCAACGCGTCACCGACTTCGGCACCTCCCCCCGCTTCCTCCACGAACTACAAAAACGCGACATTAAACCCCGCCAACTCTTCGAATTTTCCCACCTCAAAAGCGTCGGCACAACAGGCATGGTACTCCCCGAAGCGCAATTCGAATGGTTTTACGACCACGGCTTCCCAGCCTCGGTCCACCTCCGCAACATCTCAGGCGGCACCGACATCGCAGGACGCTTCGGCATGGAAAACCCACTCGAGCCCGTGTACGCAGGCGGGTGCCAGGGCCCATGTCTAGGCACGAAAATCGAAGTCTACGACTCTCTCATCGAAAGCGGACCCGGCATGGCGGTGCCGGACGGCGAGCCCGGCGAACTCGTCGCCACAGCCAGTTTCCCCAACCAACCCATTTTCTTCTGGGGCGACGAGTCCGGCGAGCGATACCGCTCCGCCTACTACGCGCGCTTCCCCCACGTCTGGACGCACGGCGATTTCATCCAATTCCACCCCATCACAGGTCAAATCTTCTTCCTGGGCCGCGCCGACGGCGTGCTGAATCCCAGCGGCGTGCGCTTTGGGTCGGCGGACATTTACAGCGTCATCGAAGCGCATTTTCCAGAGGTTGCGGATAGCATTTGTGTGGGGCAGCGGCGGCCGCACGATGCGGATGAGAGCGTCATGTTGTTTTTGAAAATGAATAAAGGGTTCGAGTATCGGGAGGGGCTGGTTGAACGCATCAAGAGTAAGATTGCTGAAGAGCGGAGTCGGAGACATGTTCCTAGATATGTGTTTCAGACTTGGGATATTCCGGTACGTCTACCTCTTTCCCCCTCTCCCCCCC
>JARBXR010000096.1:0-21467 GCA_029100535.1 Stemphylium beticola | reverse complement strand
TTTGCGTACGTATTGTTCTTCTCTTGCTAACAGTAACTGTGTCATGTAATAGACGACCGTCAACCTCAAAAAAGTCGAACTTCCCGTCAAACAAATCGTCTCGGGCAAGAAGATTAAACCCAGTGGTACCCTGGCAAACCCCGAGTCGCTCAAGTATTACGAGCAATTTGCTCATGTCGAGAATGTGGTTGAGCGGCTGAGTAATGATAAGATGAGGAGGAGGAGGAGTACACTGTAGAAGGAGTCCGTCTGCGAGCGAAAGAGAGAGAGATGGAGCAACGAAAAGGCAACATGATGGCGTATCCACGGGCGTTTTGGTTCGGCTGTGTTTTGGTTTTCTTCTTCTTTCGTGGATTCTTTGGGATTGTTTTTCTTTCTCAGTGGGAGGATTGTTGCGTTGTTTCCTTTGTCAATCGTCGTGTTGAGGTGTGCAAAGAGAGAGAAAGGGAGGAGGCCTTTTCATAACCTTTTGCGCTGCATTCTGTGTATTAATATTCCCATAGCAGAGGGGGGGGTGTTCGACAACCGGCTTGGAGTCTGGATTATCAGATCGGCGAGGCTGGGCGGGAGAATTTATGAACGTTTTTATTTCAAAGTACACATTGTTGAGGCTGTGCAGTGCAATGTATTCGGTGACGCGAAGATTGAAAATCAGTCCAAATTTCGAGAAAAAATATATGTGCATGTCGTTGTTATGCGTACCGCCTTTGTCATACACGGTTCTGCACGGCTGTGAAAGGAATTCGGGCAGCAGCGTGTGTGTATCGAGAGTCCCATTGCGTGACTTTTTCCTTCGCCTGTTTTACGCCTTTGAACGCCCGCCCTCTCTCACGTCTTCATCTTCCGGGCATGCCCCCCGTCCTCTTGCGCAGGGACAGAACAGAACCACTCAAGCTTTTCCACTCGACAAGTCCTCCCCCTAGTATCTCAATCGCATTCCCTCCACACCCCCTGACTCAAAAAAAAATCGTCTTCGCATCCCGCTTTACACCTTCTCAGCAACCTTGTTCTCTGCACACACAGTCAGCCAATGTATCCCTTATCCTTCACCACCCATCTTCTCTCAATCTCCATCCCCCCAACCCCATGTAATCATTCAACTACTTACTCTGCTGCGTCAAAAGCAATCCATAGCGCTTCTTAATCGTAACGCGATGCCTGCTGTACTTGTCGTCGGGCGAGAAGCGAGCCGGATGCGCGCTCTTGCTGACCTCGCCGTCGATGACCTTTTTCAGCGTGTAGATGCGCTTTGTGGGGTTCGCAGGGTCGGGAATGTACATGAGATGCATGCTGAGGGTGTGTTAGCGGGACGTGTGTCGCTTTTACTGGTGAGAAGAGAGAGAGAGAGGAAGCGCGCGGGAGATGGGATGTGCTGCGCTGCGCTGGCTGCGCTGGGAGAGGGACATGTGTAAGAGCGCAAAACGGGTATACGAACGCTACGGTATTGATGCGATTAAGCTTCTTTTGTGCGGATTAAAACGTGGGTGAGGTATAGTTGCAAGTAGAGCTGATGGTGAATGGTTCAGCGCGTGAGAAAGCTCGAAATTCCCAGCCAGCGGAGGTTTTTTTGCGGACCACCGAGCCTTTTGCCAAGAAACCGAGCCACCACGCGCTACCGCCCGGTATCCCTGCCCACCTTTCCCCACTTATACCGTTCAAGCCACCTGTTTGTCTCGTTTGCACTCACAACCCCCAGACGCTGTAAACTTCCACATCACCCACTTTCTGTAGTCCGCAGTATCAAGTCGGCAGACTCTCTTTTCTGGCTTGGAAATCCATCTTGCGACAAACGCACGGATACGAACGTGTCCGACGGCCAAGATGCCGCGTTTCCACATTCTACTCGCTGTCCTGGCATCGCTTGTGTGGAGCACCAGCGCGCAATTCGGCTTCTTCGACCAGATGTTTGGCGGAGGCGGAGGAGGAGGTAGTGGCGGTCAACAGCGCGCCGAGCCGCAGAATGTGCGGAGTGATAGTAGTTGGTATCAGGCACAGTATGAAGGCGGTATGTATACATATCCTCTTTCCCCAATTTCCCATTTCACCACATCTTCTTACACCGACTACCGCGCCTCCAGCGTTGATCGTTCTCTCCTAAATGGGTATTTTGGAGCGTTTGTTTGGCTAATGAATCTCCATAGCACAATGCTCACACTACCTCTGCCCCGGCACCCTCTCCTGCGTCCACTTCCCGCACCACTGCCCCTGCGCCTGGGAAACCACGGAAGATAAAGCTGAGCTCGGTGATGGAATTGCTATCTGTGGGTCCAAGGGAGGCTGGATCGAGGGCGAGTTTGGGAGGAAGGTGGATTTGGCTAGGAAGGGACTGCTCTGAGCGTTCTGGATGTTTCGACCGGGGAAAGGCATACGCGTTGCAGCTTTTGGTGGATCAAAATGAGGAGGGAGTGGTGGATGAGGGTATAGGCATGGACTTTGGGCTTGCGGAAAACGAGGGGGATGGCGAACGCCTTTGGTTTTTTGCGAGGACGATACAAGATAGTGGGAACGTCAATGCGAAAATACTGGCCAATGGGTGTAAAGACTTGTGGGAATGACGGTATCTGAATATGGCTTATTATGCTGATCCTAATTGCAATTCATAGAAACCTTGGTTGTGAGGCACATGCCAACACATGAAGAGACCATAGGTAAGACAGCAGCGCATCCCGAAGAAGGGGAAACGGTAATTGAAACCCCCCCCCCCCCCCCAAAAAAAAACCGATGAGTAGATGGATACGGAAACACTCATTAAGACATTCTTTTCCCACTTCCCAACTATCACGAATTTGCCAAAGGAAAAAAAAAGCCAAGCCGTTTTGCACATCCATTTTCCCCAACCAACAGTACGCCATACACACACCACGACCCAAAAAGCGACAATACAACACCCCAAACACCAGACTTTTCAAACACATACACACGTACACATTTCCATCCCCTCTCTCCTTACCGCTTGACATACTTATACCTAAACTTCTGCCCCTGCCCCTCCCCCTCCATCCGCTCACTATCACCACCAACCTCCTCCCTCCCCCACTGCCTCATCAACACCTTCCCCAACAATTCTCTCTCCCCCTCAACCGCCTTGACACTCTCACTCCACTGGCCATCGCGCTTCCCGACGACAGTCCTTGCCTTCTCCTTCATCAGCTTGCTGAGCAGCACGGCGAGTTTCTCGTCCATGGCTGCGTTGAGGGCGTCGTGGTCGGCGCGTGTGGTGGCGAGGAGGGTGGTTAGGGACGCATTTTCTGAGCGGAGGGTTTGGAGTTGGGACTCTAGGGCTGCGGTTGTGGGGGAGGTGGATGGGGGAGGGGTGGTGGCTTTTAAGGCCTTGTTTTCTTTACGGAGGGTGGAGAGCGTGATGTTTAGGGTTTTGAGGTCGGATTGTTGGGCTAGGATTACGCTGCGGAGGGAGGCAATTTCTGTGGCTTGAGAGGCCTCTTTCATTGTGGCTGTTGTAGTGTCGTCGTCTGATTCCTCGTCATCTTCATCATCTTCGCTAAGTCGTTGAGCGGCGCTAGTACGCAGACTCTCGATTTCTTCTTTCGTTCGCTTGAGATCCTTCATTATGCGTCTTTTTTCGCTGCGTTCTTGCTCGAGGAGGGCGCCCGCTTTGCGTACTGCGTCTTCGGCCTTTTCGCGGACGTCTTCCATCATCGCTTCGTGTCCTTCAATCATGTCTTCGTGTTGGGCTCGTAATTCTTTGTATTTGGTCTCGGCTTCCAGTTTCGCTTCTTTCATCTTGTTGAGCTTCTTGTCGAGGTCGTTGACGCGACGGTCCGCTTCGGTTTGAGCATCTTGTAAACGGTCGTTGGCGTCTTCTAGATCTCGTTCAAATCGCTCTGCATCGCCTCGGGCTTTGGCGCTGTCGCGATGGGCTTCTGCTAGCTGTTGGCGGAGACTGGCGTTGCTGGCTTCGACACTTTGCAATCGGCCCTGGGCTGTGTTGACTCGCTGTTCGGCCTGTTCTTGTGACTCAATGTGACGCGAGATCTCTTGGTCCTTGGCAGCGAGATCAGACTGCGCAGATTGAAGTTGTGACTGTAGAGACCTTATGCGGGCCTCTAGCTCAGAAACTTGACGAGATTGTCCGTCGTTCGCAGGATTGTTGATGTTGGTCGACTCTGCCCGCATCCGCAAACTTTGAACCTCTGATTCTAGAGCAGTTGCGCGTTGAAGTTGCTGGTCCTTCGTAGCATTATCTGCACATGTAGAGTCAAGCTGAGCTTGTAGATCCCTGACGCGTGTCTCAAGTTCCATCACTTCCACCTGGCCATCCCTACCATCCGTGACGTCCTTTTGCGCACTGTTGACCTCAGCCTGAAGAGCGCGAAGACGAGCGTTGAGGTCAAGGTTTGTCTGGAATAGCTGGTGCTTAGCAGCTACATCAGCTTGAGCACACTCCACTTCGAAACGAGCCTTCTGAAGATGTCCCTCAAGCTCGGTAATACGTTTTGTCTGGCTGCGAGCCTTTGCTTCAATAGCAGAGCGCAGCTCGTCCTTCTTCTGTGCCTCTTCGCGCGCTGATTTGGCTTCTGCAGTAGCGGTCTCGAGATTGGATTGGAGGGCATTGGCTCGCGCTTGGACTGAAGATATTTGCTCGGACAGCAATACTCGCTCTTTTGCAGCATTGTCATCTGTCTTATCAGGCTTCTGGAGTTGTGCCTCTTTCAAGTCTTGCAACTCCCGTTCATGCGCATGTCTTGCGTGGGACAGCTCTGCTTGGATCTCCTCCAGGCTCCGGCCCTTTGCCTTTACTTCTTCAGAGAGTTCACGATTTTTCTGTTCGAGATCCCTTCGTTGTCGCTCAAACTCTTCAAGCATACTCTCCAACTTGGAGAGATTCTGAAGTCGCATCTCCTCGCCAAACTCATGCATCTTAGCCTCCAGCGCATCTTCTCGCGATTTCAGATCAGCGTCTGCCGCTGCACGAGCTGCTTCGTGATCGGCACTCTGCTGCTCCATGCTCTTCTCCAAATTCGATACCTTCTCCTTCTGTTTGTAGTTGTCGGCGCGGGTGCTTTCGAGTTCAGATCGGGTGTAGGACATGATGGTTTCGAGTTCCGTGATGCGCGATCTCGAAGTTGCCTCTTGCTGCTCAAGCTGATGTTGCAGCTCGGCAATCTTATTGCGTGCCATATCCTGTTCGCTAGTGTCGATGATGGCCGAGGTGTGTCGTATGACCGTCTCTTGCGTAGGTTTTCGCGGGGTATCGTAGTCTTCTACAGTCGGTTGTAGCGATCGTGCCTTTGGTGGTGAGGATCGGGGAACCTGCAGGAAACTGTGCCGAGGCGCATGCATGGGTGTTCCGGTGAGTGCGCCGTCCATCTCTGTGTCTGGTAGATTGCTGAGAAAGCTCCGAACCTTCTCGTCATTCTCCATGGACCGTTCAGACGGTGGCGTACTGTACTGACGCTCATCCGATGTGCCGTTTGCCCGCCTTGTGGTCGAAGCTGTATGCGATCGATCGTCTTTCCGTTGCTTTGTGTCTTCCACCACGACCACAGGTCCGCCAACCTCTGTCGCTTGTCGCCCTTCGCTACCATCTGGTATAGCGTCCATCCTCATCACTGGTCGCTTTGTGTTAGCCTCCTTCCGCGACTTTATTTGCGCCAGCGGTAGATCGGCCGTCATCCAGTAGGTCATATTCATTGTGAAATCCTCAGGTCCCTCGATATCACTCGTATCCAACCGATCGACCGGCGGATGGTGGCTATTCTCAAGCTCGGTGGACTCAAAGGTCGAATTAAGACCCAAAGCGTCCAGGTCCATCTCGTACTGCGATCCATCCTGCGATGGAGGACGCGCCGGGCTGCGTTGCGGTGATTGGAAGCGCGTAGGGCTGGCGGTGTATGAGGAATGTGATCGCACCATGGTGATTCATGCGCTCTGCCTTTTTTCGCTTGGGTTAGTATCTTGGTGCTGAAATGTGATAAGAATTGTGTCGTTATGGGGGCACTGTTTGTTGTGGAAACGCGTTTACAGTCTAGTGTCATGCACGTGCGGGGTTAAGAGGATTTCGCGCTTAATCCCGCCCACGCGTTCCTCCATGCCACGCGTGCAACCATCTCGATCACGTGTCGCGCTTCCGGCTCTCGATATGGCTAGCCGTAGATGGGTGTGGTGCACCTGGACGAAGAGTTCGCGAACATGAAAGGATCAGAACAAGATGCCATTTTGTCCCTCAGATTATGCTAAACCGAACCCAGTGAAAAGATACAAACTTTTGTCATCTGTCATCGTATGCATGCCTGGAAAATGCCTCCTGCTATGCTTCAGATATGCAGACCTCGCCCCACAAAAAGGGCCATGAAAAGAGAGAAAAGCGACACCGCCAACAAGTCGCGCATCATGCCCTGAATCCCCGTCGAGCAATTTTTCGATCACCTCCATCGGTGCTACTCATCTCCCGACAAGACACCATTCTCGGCGCCACGCAGAGCGCCAAGCGCGCGTTCCAACTCTTCCTCCGCAACCATGACTGTCCCCGCCCTTGCAGTACTAAGATAACTCATCTCAACCGGATCCTCCAATTGACCCGTCGTCTCGCCCACCAGACGGCCAGCCACACCACACACGATACCCGTACTCTCCATGGGCAGATCCCTCAGATCAAGAGTGATGGGCGTGAGAAACTCGTCCCTGGACCCAAGCAAGGTGTCCTGGGCGAAGTTTGGGAGAAGAGTGTGATCGAAGAGGAGGGCGGCGGATTCAGTGTCGGTTAGCGTGAGGGATAAAAATTTCGGGTAAGGTTGTGTAATGAGGCATTTTACGAGACCGAGATGGAGTGCGTCGTCTGCAGCTGTTGTCATGCTGTTGCGGTTACGCGCTTGGCTCATGCCGTTGGCACTGTCCCTACGGCCCGCGCACTGGATGAGGCGGATGCTGGAATCGACTGTGGGCACAATGTGTCGACGCTTCAGGGTGGAGAAAGTCCTAGTTTGGAGTTCGGAAATGGTGGTCGGTGGTGGTGTGCTTGGTGGCTGGACTTCCAAAGAGGTAGCCGACTGCTTGCGGCCATGTTGGAAGGAGTTGACGTAGGATGAAGTGTCCTTTTCAAACTGAAAACCTCGCTCCTCCAAGGCTTGTACCACCTGAGATCGATGTCGGAGTGGGACAAGGATGTAGTCTGAGAAATATGTTGTTATGAAGAAGATGGGTCTGGTATCATGTCAGCCTTGCACTGCGTCTTGCAGTAAGCAAACTTACATTCCGGCAAGAGCAAGAGGACTCGTCAGCTCCAGGACGCGTTGACCGGCATCCAGCCCCTCACCGTCGACTTGCATTACGACAAAGTCATCAGTGGTGATATTGACAGACCCTCTGGCCTGCGGTTCCAGCATGTTGAGCACAGGCACGAATAACTCATTTGCAAGCTGCCTTGAACAGACTATAGAGCACTCGACTGGAGTGATGGAAATATTCACAAATGGATGTTCGCATGGCCAACCTTTGGGAGGCTGCACAGCACCAGAGCCATTTTCATACCCATTGCGGGTAGCGTTAGGCAGCACTAGCTGGAGGATAGACTGAAGAAAGGTGTGGTACAGGGGCAGTGGGATGTGTATTAGAGCAAGTTGCGTATCCTTGAAGGTAATCATGTTAGCAGAGGTTCATCTGAGGGAAAGTTCTTGCGTGGGAGGCAGAGTATAAGAGCACAGCCCTGCGCCATGTTGTGCACGAAGGACCCGCCAGCAAGGCTACCTCCGGTGTAAGACACGGGCATTTTTTATGCGAGCCGTGCAGCAAGGCGCATGATGAACAAAGGACAACGTACCAGAATTCGGATGTTCGCGCTCAGCAGGGTCAAAGAGGAGTCCATCTCGAGCTACCGGGATGAGATAAGAATAGTAGACCTTCTCGATGACGATCGATCGCGTGGTGGGTGGATGCCGCCTGCAGGACTGTTTTCCGATTCGGCAGGTCTAAGCTCGACAAGGCTTGCTAGGGAGATCCGAGGATCGCTCAGGAACCGTGGGAAAAGCAAGCTTATCGCTGTTTTGGATGCTATCACAAGAAGGAATTTGCAGCCGCAATTCGAAATGCGGGGGATCTGACCAGGCTATCGGTTGATGTGTTCTTGTCCTACGGGCCAGTGCGAAGTGTCGTTTTTGAAGCCGAAATTCATCCCACAAGTCTGATGTGTGCAACCTGAAAGGTAAGATGCGAGGTAACGAGGTACCGATGATGGATATGGTACAGACGGACCGTGACTAATCGTCCCGATTCACTTGCGGACCGATGGCATGTGTGAGCGTGACACGAAAAGACGGCGGGATACAGAAGCTGCTGTATGTGACACGAAAAGACGGCGGGATACAGAAGCTGCTGTATGTGACCTCGGGGCGTGGATCAGGCCAGGCACTGTGGTAAGTCTGGGGTAAGAGATGCAGCGTGGGGATGGCTGCAGGGCGCCTGGATCCAATTGGCTGGCAAGGTTCCGGACGGTACAGTAGACGAACCCTGACGTTTGTTTTCAGGGCACTGTTGCGCAACACGCGGGCGGGGCTCGAGTGCGTGGGATGCACACTGGACGGGAATGAAGGCTTTTGGTGACGACTGGGCGCAAGAGTGCTTCTGCGCGTAGGGCGGGTGTTTCTGCTGACGTCGACCTTTGACGCGTGGGGCAGATCTTGGTCTAGATGTTTGGGTTCAAAAGACAGCCGCCAATGCTGTTGGAGTGGATAGGTGATTATCAGGAAGCATCAACGCTTTATGTGAGTCGAAGTGCGAGAGTGGAGATGGCCGGGCGTGGTGACTCGAAGAGGCACCCCGAGAATTTTCCACGACCGGCGCGGCCATGATGCTGGGACTTGTTCCCTGTGGCCGACGGCAAAGCGGTAGTCAGCGAGTAGAGTACGTGAGTGTGAGCATGAGTAGTTCCGACGTCAGATGCAGCCACAAAAAGGCCTCTTCTTTGTTGCTGGTGTCATGCAGCACTTCGCGAGCTGCAGGCAGACCTTGGGACTGTCCGTGCTCTGTTCATGTCGCACAACGTCTTGCTTCGACACGCAATTTATCTTGTGCTTGAGAGTACCTGATCGCCGAAGACAGCACTGGCAGCTTCGCAGCGACGAGGATATGCCTTCTTGGGGCCGATGCAAGGTCTTCTGAGACGATACGGAGCAACATCTGGACCATCATCATCCTAGGGCAAGAAGATGACGAAGGCCATGCCTCTCCGCAAATCCCAGCCGTCGTATCTGCAGTCGGTCAACGCCGAAGCACATGGGGTGCATCCAAGCCCCACGGCATTGACCGTGGTTGCAGGGCAAGATTGCGTGCAGAAAGCAATGCCCTTTGTCCCTGAGCGGGAAGCCGAGCATAGCCGCTGCTGCCATAAAGACCCTGCCCAGCGGCCTCGCTATCTATCTTGCTTTGCTCAGTGTCGCGATACGCGCTGATACTAGTGGCCGTTCCGCACCAGGCGCTATTTCAGTAGTCGGAGATAGAGCAAGGGATGGACGCAAAGAAAGACGGCAAGGTCAGACACGCAGAACCAGTGCCTGGGTGTGCGCTGCTGTGTAACCAACGAGGCACCTACCCCGCATCGTCGCCTTCATCTCGCCTGTGCGCCTCTAACCTCAAGCATCACCAACTCCCTAGACTCCCTCGATATGACGTAGACGGCTCCCCGAGACGACACACGGCTACCTACAGCTCGGGAGAGCAGCATTGACAAGGTGATAGTAGTGGGTCATAGAATCCTCAGCTCGGGAATAGGACCGACATGACCACCATGGCCATGATGTCGTCTGCGGCAGGAGTACCCCTCTCGGCCAGGCCTTCCGGACCCACAACCAACGCCGCATACGCACCTCTCAATAAATAAGCTTGCGCGAGAGACGCTTTGGATGGGCTGGCGTGGGGGTTGTCTGTAGTCTGACTGCGCTTCATCCCTATAACCCCTCGCCAACTCATCGCGCACGTCCGTACTTGATGTCGTCGCCTAGATGCCTCCACTCTCGACGGAAGCCGGGAAAGAAACCGTCGTGCATAGTCGAGAGGTTGTCGGATCGACTTGCTCTGCACGCGACAGTGACTGCATACAAGACACCGAGGTCGCCATTCGGGGCTTGGGCGCATAGTAGCTCGCACGAGCCCTCGCACAATACGATCATGACATTCTGACTGACCAACAAGCAAACCTCAATGCGGTAGCACTGCGCTTACGGAGAACGCGATCTATGTGCCACGACAGCCGATATTGACACCTCTCGCGGGTGCTCGGAGCTCGTGCTCAAGCTGAAAGAGTGTGAGTGGAGAGCGGCGTCGAAGCCCGGCTCGCTTCATATACGAACCGTCACCGATCACGACCGCTTGCTCAAGTAGACAGCATGCAACGATAAAGACCTCGTGATATGCTCTCAATACGCAAGTGAGAGATATCGTACGCGCCTGAGAACATTGGGAGATGTTGATCAACCAAAGGAAGAGACAGGACGAAAGGTGTGCTAGCAGGGGCGAAAGGATGCCTGTGTAAGCTCGATGACTGAGTGATGGTAGAGGGTTGCGATAGCAACGGTTTTGTGAGATGACCTGGTGGCATAGGCAAGTGAATCAGTCTGCGTACTGGCGCTTGCATGAGGTCCATGCCCATTTTTAAGATGTCAGCATGTAGTTGCGCCTCTCTTCTGCCTTACATCTTCATTTGCCTACCCAGGTATGCCAAAGTAGGATTCATGTATAGGAGACAATATGGCGTCGCGGTTTCAACTTGATTGTACTAGCGTGTAGAATTTGTCCCGTTGATCGACTATTATAAGGAAGACATTAGTTGATACAACACCGCCAGCTGGGAGAGAAGACATGATAAGATCAACGTCGAGGTAGAACTTTTTTTTTTCACTGCCTTACGTAATTTCTGAAAGGGAATCAGACGCTGTGATTCTGCATGGCGACTGCCTTGGCGAGAGGGCGCCCAGTATTGGTGCAGGTTAAGGAGCGACAAATGGAAGCTAGGGTCTTGTCCGGACAGACGTACTCGGTCATTTCCTGTATAGAACTCGATTATATTATACCGTGTATCTGGGCACTGTGAAAAAGCCTTCGTTCGACCCAATTTACACCTAACATTTTTGATAACAAATTGCGATTCTGCAGTACGGCCGGTCAGACAACTGACTCGGCGCGTGGTACGACTGTTGTAGATACACCCGGAACGAACAGGTTGTATTGGGAATTTGGACTTTCATGTCGCGAGAATCAGGAATTCCATGCCTCCTTAGCTTGTCTTCAGCTTTGTACGGGTCAAGTTCCCAGTTAGTGACATTAGCCTGCACAGCTGCCACTTGAGACGAGTATGCTTTGCAATCTACCATTCGGTAGCGCAGGCCAAGCTCAGGCGAAAGTTCCCAATCAATGACGTAAAGTAAGCATTCGATATCATAACCGTGCATTTCAGTCGTCCCTCCGGGAACGTCGAGGCGCAAACCAAAGCGCAACCATATAGCTGACCTTGATATGGGAGATGTAGAGAAGAACATTTTGTCCTCGGCGTCATAGATACCCTGAAAATCAAGAAGTTTGACGGGCGCTAGGCTGCTGAGCTCTAAAATATTACAACGAACATGACGAAGGTATGGTTCACCTTCACACCACCGTGGTTGATAGTTGACATTTGGTGTCTTCGGAGGCTGGATCGCGAGATATGTTGGTCTCAGAGCGAGAAAATGGCCAGTCTTTGAATATTCGAAGAGACTTGAAGGGTCTTCTCGAAGGAAAATATCGTCTCCAACTTTTCGCAGTCGTAAACCAACCATTGTCCGCTGGCTTGTTCGATGAGGTAGAGGTAGGATGTAGCGTTTGGTTTTTGATACAGGATCTTCATGAAGGCTGATTGTACAAAGCACTCTGATACCACGATTAGTGATGGTGGTTTCCCCCAAGAGGAGGTTTTCAGATGGACTTTCCCACATGTCGCCACATTGTGAGAAAACAGCAGGCGACTCAGCAAGAAACCCACAGTACAATCGTTCAAGCCCGGGAAGCTCGCGCGAGTGCAGAGGATACTCCCAGGCAAGAATACTGAGGTCCGAACGAGACTTGATAATCTCCTCCTGCAGTCTCCGGAACGCGTTCTTCTCTTCGCCGTAGAGCAATGGCATGTTCACGCCAAATATGCCGAGTAATGAATATGCCATGTCCTCGATGCGTGTCGTCTGTCGAGAAGCCGCCCAAGACATCTTTTGAGCCACGCAAATAGACGAGAGCGAAAGCCTGTGTAAGAGTACGCCTTCGCTGATTCCGGTGATACGTGAGATGTCGGAATAGAGGTCGTACCTAGACCCAACAAGGTCCCAATGAGAGTTGTAGAAGTGCACGTGGAAAGGAGCAATCAGCTCCTGTAGAGTCCACCCCCGTGTGAACCTAGACGAGACAATCAGCCTGGTCTCTTGCAATGGAGCGAAACGTACCAACGGCATTTGGAAAACTGTTGGCTTGCATCTGCACCTTTTTCAAGGTCTGAAAGGTACACATAGCATGCTACACTCCGCTCATACCATCGGTACATAGAGTTTATGGCTTCGGTGAGTTCTGCGCTACTTTTCTTGTCGATGCAGCAAGTATCTACCCATGCATATTGCACGTCTTCCTCACGAGCGATCTCCAGCGTCATCTTGATCTTTCTATATCCTTTTTTGTGCCTGTAGTTCCCTGCCTCGTAATCTTGGAACGACACCTCTTCCTCCTCCCAAGTGTGAGACAGTATGACATAATTGGGTATATTATTGCCGATGAACTCTTCGAATTTGCAGGTAGTAGTGTTTATCAGCCGCATGATTAACTTGGGAAGAGAAAATGTTGTCAATTCGGAAGGGTGGTTGGATTGAAAAAGTTGGTGAGCGGGCTGAAGAGGGGACAGCGGGTTTATAATCTCAGCCCGACGACTGCAGGTCGCTTATGGCAGCCTCTTAACCGGCAGCCGATAGCGCGATAAGGGAGCAAAGCATCGAAGCCGCGGCGTATTCGCATACTGCACGCTGCATTCCAGCATGATGAATGGGCGACGCGAAAATGTGACATTGCTTGCGAAGAAGAGCCTCTTGAGAATCCCCCAGTGAGGGCTGATTGAGCGGCGAGACAGTGAGGCAGAACCTAGCGCCTACACGCTGGAAAAAGGGAAAAACTAGTTATAATTCAAGTGCCAGAAGGCATGCTGGACGAGGTGGTATATGGTGTTGCACTTGTATCAAGGTAGGGGAGGGCGGAGCTAAGCGCCGATCGACGTCATGGTGACTCGTGGTGGTCTGGCGTGACGGATCCACTTTCACAAGCTTCGACGACGCGCATTCCTTCCCGTCAAACCTCTGGAACCTTTGCTGCCAAGTGATGTTTGTCGCTTAGCAAGTATGGCTTCTGCAAGCGATGTCCTCACCCTCATTAGCTCTCTGACTCTTCGTCTGAGCATATGGATCTTCTTGCGATGGGTGAGACCCGAGTGATACTCATGATAGCCAGATGTAGTAGCTGACCTCCTATAGATACCCACGACCGTTAGTGGCCTCTTATCGAACAACAGACTACATCGATGCTAATATAACAGGTGATAGATTGTCCCTACGCTCGCAACCGCACTCACGCTTGTCTACATTCCATCCTTCGTCACCAGCTTCCAGGACACGGCGCAGTACAAGATCATATCCGATGAACTTGACATAATCGTAAAGGAAACAGTCGGTGGAAGGGGCGATGACTCGAGCGACGACGTAAAGCTTATTGATGGCGCAGACGAAGGCCCATTGGAGGAGCTGGACGTCCAGGAGACTGTTCAGTACCAGGAGCGGGAGCCCAAGATACTGCGTACATTGCTCACCGGGCTTCCGAGCCCGTCGTCAGCACTATGGAGCTGGATTACCTTTGGCATCAACATGGCCCTAATCGCCATGGCGCTAGACGTCGTCTATCGCGCGCCATTGCTTCATCAATGCCATGACGCGAGCTTTGCGCGTGTCGGTTACGTCTCGGAGAACAGCGCGAAGATCCTCGTCCGAGAGCCATTCGCCTTCGACGTGAAGGTTCTCTATCGATCCATCGATGAAGTAGAGCGATCATGGATGCACAAGACACATCGCGCCAGTCAGCCCGAATACTGGCTTACCAACGAGACCGACTTTACTACCGTTCTGAGCCTCGAGCACCTACGGCCCGACCTGCCCTACGAATACGTCGTCGAGACCTCGCGTGGAAACATAACTGGTACTTTCACAACGGCCCCGCGACCGGGCCAAATATCGCTGCTCAAGGACAACAAATACACGTTCGTCCATTCGAGCTGCATCAAGCCCCGCGTCCCGTACACGCCGTTCCAACACCCGCTCGAGTTCCCGGGCATGAAGCACCTCGCGCGTTGGCTTCCAGAACTCAAGCCATACTTTATGCTCTTCCTCGGCGATTTCATCTACGTCGATGTACCGCACCGTCAAGGAAGCGATGTTGAGACGTACAGACGTGAATACCGTCAGGTCTACTCGTCGCCATCGTGGCCAGCGGTCAGCAATGACCTTCCGTGGATCCATGTCATCGACGACCACGAGATTCACAATGACTGGAACAGCAACATGACAGGAGTTGCGGTTCCTGCCTATGATGCCTTCACGCACTACAATGCCGCTCCCAACCCACCTCCTCATCGCGAGGGCGTCACCTACTTTTCTTTCACTCAAGGCCCTGCCGAATTCTTCCTCCTCGACACGCGCCGCTACCGCAGTCCAGCTAGCAAAGACGCCTCGGACCCATCCAAGACAATGCTCGGTGCACAACAGCTGTCCGATCTCCTTGAGTGGATTCAGAAAGAACCCCCAAGTGGTGTTCACTGGAAGTTCATCGTGACCGGTACACCATTCACCAAGAACTGGCAGTTTGGGTCCGAAGATACTTGGGGCGGACATTTGTATGAGCGCAGGCGTATCTTGGAAGCTGCCTGGGATCTATCATCTACACACGACATCGGTGTGGTAGTACTAAGTGGAGATCGCCACGAATTCGCCGCAACCTCTTTCCCACCACCCAAGGACGGCAGATGGCCCGCGAGCGCCACTGTCCACGAGTTCAGTACCAGTCCGCTGAGCATGTTCTACCTTCCCTTCCGCACATACAGCGAGATTGATGATGAGGACGTATGTCTCAAGTATCTCCCCGATGGTAACAGCAAGTTTGGAGCTGTTGAGATTACGACGCCGGAGCACGGAGAGCAAAGCTTCGTCACTTATCGGCTGTTCATTGATGGGGACGAGGCTTGGACACATGTCGTTAGTACGCCACCGGGGAGGGCAGGGAGTCACAGGGCGAAAGATGCGGTCTGGGCGTGAAGGGATGTGGACAGGATTGGAGATGCCGTCCAGTGACTATGAATGAGAGGTAAATATCATGTAGCTTTCGAAACAGATTTAACATGTGCATATCGTTTCACATTCCACTTGGGTATCTCATCCATATGATCTCCTAGTATCCTTTTCAAGCTTCACCCCACTTCCTCCTCGCCTTCTCCTCATCCTCCTTGGACCATTCCCGCGGCAACACAGCAAACACAAGATACGACGTATGCGTCTTGATCTCTGGCTCCGTGCGATGCACCAACCTCCCCTCCTTAAACAGCGTGCGACTCTCCAACTCCTTCTTCGTCTGCGCAAGCCTATCATGTTTACTAGGCGGCACGCCCTCCATCTTCCTACCCTTCTTACTCTGCCCGACTGCTTGTCCAGCACCATCAACATGCTCGCCCCGTTTCCTGGCTTCCGCTTTCCGCATGACTTCCTCCTGCTTCTCGCGCTGCATGCTGTGGAAAATGGCCGCGCGGCCCTCGACGTCGCGCAGCCGCTGCACGGCTTCTTGCACGTTGGCCGGATGCGCGTTTCCGCCTCGTACGCCTTCTTCCTGCAGGCCGACGCGCTCGCGGCGCACGTCGAGACGCTTCGCGCTGATTTCTACCATGTCGATTTCTAGCCAGCCGAGGGTGCGCAGCGCGGAGACGGTTTTTGTCACTTGTTCGATGCACGGGCTAAAGGTGCAGATGCGGACTGCATTGCGCGGGTTGAGCGGGGTGCGGAAGGGGGTTTGGGCGGTTGAGGTGGTGCTGGTCGCCGTGGGGGTGGTAGGGTCCTCGGCGGCGGTCGGGGTCGAGGGATCGGTGGCTACGGATTTCAGGGCTGCGGTCGATGGTGGTGTGCGTGTGAGGTGCTTGAGTGCGTGCCATGGAGCGGGGAGGTCGAGGAAGATGCAGTCGGCGTCTGGACCTGTGGATTCGTCCAAGCCGAACCCGTCGTTGTAGACGTCGCGATGGGTTACTGTGACGAGTGGATCGAGGCCGTGGTCTTTGATTTCGGCTTGCAGTTGCTTTGCGCGCGGTTCGTGGTATTCGAAGCTGTATACGCCGCCGGTTCGCGTCTTGCGCTTTCGCTTCTTGGACATGCCTACTGCGTTTTCTTCGTCGTCGTTCGTCTCGGTCGAGATGGCTTGGGCGCCGGGGTAGCCGTTGTAGACTGCTCGTATCGCCGCGTGTGTGAAGCTGCCACTTCCTGCGCCTGCTTCGATGATATGATCGCCTGGTCTTGCGCGCAGTCTTTGCAGGATGTAGCTGTAGTCAGGTGTGTATACGACTTGCGTGCGGTGTGGTAGTGATAGCGTCCATGTCTCTGGGGTAGGCGGTATGAGATGCGCAAATCCACTACTTGCCGTCGCCGCCTTCACGATATCTTTCTTGACAACCTCGGGCTCAGTGGTCGGTGTGCCTTCGCCCTCATCTTTGCCGTCTCTCTTCCTCTTCTTGGTTCTCCCACGCGACCCAGTGTCGACTACGGACGCCAGAATCTGCGTACCCCAGGGTTGACCGACAAGCGTACTATGAGGAAAAGAACCAAATCGCGTGTTCTCGACTTTGCCCTCTGCGTAGTCTGAGTCGGCATTTGGCTTGAGGACTGCTGGAATGAGGTGATCCCGTCGCAATTGCAAAACACCGAGATTGTCGGCTGTCGCGTACGCTCCTGGATCCAGGAATGGTGAGGGAGCAGGCGCCATGGTCAATTTATGCCAGAAATAGGCCAGCGACGAAAAGGGAGTAGAGGGCAATGGTCGCGACAAAACGCAAAAGTCGCGACAGAAGCTCCACAAGTTTGGAAAGAGATTCGGCGGGGAGCTTTCGAAATTGCTATTGGCGGGGAGCGCCAAGCCTTTGCTGACAGGGATTCTTATTGCTCACTCAGAACCACCCACAGAACGTGACTTTCGGGGTAACCTCCCATACTGACTCACCGTAAGCGGCACTCTAATCTACACCTGGCCTGAACCCTCCTACCAGTTCCTGTCGTTCCTTGCAGTCGCTCTTCTTTCGTCACCTTGATGGTACTTGCGTTTCGGTCTTTGTCCCGCACCATCAAATCGCCTTCCCCACTTCTACTTTCGAAAACCAGTCGGGTAAAGCAGTGCCAGAGAACACCCAGATTCGTGGCTGAGATGGCGACCCCAGCCCGCACCCAGCCACCATGGAAGGAGCCGCAAGGATCAAGCCCGGCGAAATTGAAAGTTTGGAACTCCCTGACCAGGTCCAAGAATGATTTCATTCCCATCGACCCGGAGGGCAAGGAGGTCAAGTGGTATAGCTGCGGGCCTACAGTCTACGATGATGCGCATCTGGGACATGCTCGCAATTACGTCACAAACGATATTCTCCGGAGGATATTGGCCCATTACTACGGATACAACCTAAAGTTTGTGCAAAATATCACAGACGTTGACGACAAGATCATTCTGCGAGGACGCCAGCAGTACCTCCTTTCCAAGTTTAAAGCTGATAACCCAACCGTCACGGAAGAGGTCATCAATACTACTATAAAGGCGTTTGACGCATACGTTAAGAAGAACCTTCCCCTGCTCAGCCAGGGTGTCACCATTGGCAGCTTCAACACCGAATCTGCGGAAAAGTACGCCAATGTCATCCAGGGAAAGTCTGTCGATGGTGTCGCTCCAGCGGGTGACAAGGAGGCCAAGATTAAGATGCATCTCCGAACAGCAAGCACTGCGGTCACGTCATTGCTAGCCCCGTCAAAATCAACACCGGAAGATGTCGAGGTGTTCTATGCAGGCGCTGAAGATGTCCTGCTACCGTATCTTGACTCGCTGTATGGCTCCTCCATTGACGCCAGTGATCATTCGGTGTTCACAACGCTCACTAAGAAGTATGAGGCGCGCTTCAACGAGGACATGCGAGCCCTGAACGTTCTGGATCCAGATGTCGTCACACGAGTGACCGAATACGGTGATCAGATTGTATCTTTCGTGGAGAAGATCATCAAGAACGGCATGGCTTATAGCACTTCAGATGGATCTGTCTACTTCGATATCGAGAGCTTTGAGAAGAGGGAGGGTAACCACTACGCACGCCTTGAGCCATGGAACAGAGGTGACACGAACCTTCAAGCAGATGGCGAAGGTGCCCTGTCATCAGTGAAGACATCCGAAAAGCGCAACGACTCAGATTTCGCTCTCTGGAAGTCGAGTAAGCCTGGTGAGCCGGCATGGGCCAGCCCTTGGGGCCCTGGCCGACCAGGATGGCACATTGAGTGCTCCGTCATGGCCTCCGCGGTCCTGGGCGAGCAGATGGATATCCACAGTGGTGGTATTGATCTTTGCTTCCCGCATCATGACAACGAATTGGCGCAGTCAGAGGCGTATTGGCAAAAGGACGGTGCCCCATCACAGTGGGTAAACTACTTCCTCCACATGGGCCATCTCTCCATCTCCGGCTCCAAGATGTCAAAGTCTTTGAAGAACTTTACAACCATTCGTGAAGCTTTGAGCCGTGGAGACTGGAACGCGCGCAGTCTGCGCATCATCTTCTTACTCGGAGGCTGGCATGACGGCATCGAGATCACACCTGATATGCGGAAGTCGGGTTCGTCGTGGGAGAGCTACGTCACCAACTTCTTCTACAAGGTCCGAGATCTCGAGGTAAATCCCAACATTGGCTCTACAGGTGCCGAAGATGAAAAGGTTCTCAAGTCATTCGAGTCTGCCAAAGAAAAGGTACACAGTGCGTTGGCTGACTCCTTCGACACCCCTACTGCTATGCGTGCCATCTCGAGTCTTATCACAGACTACAACTCGGCAGACAAGGCAGGACTGTCTGACTCTGTGTCATTCGACGTCGCCCGGTACATCACTCGTATTGTCCGCATATTCGGTCTAGATGGCTCAGCGGATCCATATGATGGCAGCATTGGCTGGGCTGGTATCGACATTCCCTCAGCAGCCAAGGAGCACGTATATGCAGTGTCGCGAGAACGCGACGAAGTACGCCAACACGCCATCGCTGGCGACCTTTCAGATGAAGTCCTACAGTCCATCATTTCGCAGCACAGCCCAGCACAACAGCAGGATATAGAAGCGCTCCCATACGCTGAAGTCTTATCCACCTTCCAAGAAAACCTGCAAAACCTCGCCAATAAGAAGGCGCCAGCAAAAGATTACCTCGACCTCTGCGACCAGCTCCGCGACACCCATCTCTGGAACCTTGGCATCTATCTCGAGGACCGCGAGACTGGACCCGCAATGGTCCGTCCAGTCGATGCCGAACTACAAGCCGCAAGAACCCAGAAAGAGGAAATCGCCCGTCAAAAGGCTGAAGCGAAGCTCAAGCGCGAACGCGAAGAGGCCGAAAAGAAGGCCAAGCTTGCTGAGCAAGCGAAGATCAACCCCAAGGATATGTTCAAGACGGACGAGTACAGCGCGTGGGACGAAGAGGGTTTGCCAACAAAGGACAAGGATGGGGCTGATGTGCCAAAGGGGCGGACGAAGAAATTGAAGAAGGAATGGGAGAAGCAGAAGAAGCTTTTCGAGGAGCATATGAAGGCTTAGGTATAACATCATTAGTAAGATCCGGCGTACAGGATCTTTGGTATTTACGCAATGCCAAAAACTCGATATCGTCTCGTTTCAATACCTTCTCAGACCTTCGACTTGCGCCTAGCGGAGCATTTATGCCTTTCTCACGTCGGCGCGATCACTGATGTCACCCTAAACCACGTACCGAGCCCTCATGAAGATACTTTGCCTGCAGAACGGGAGTATTTCACAGTTCTTTTGGTGCCCCAGTCTTGAATATGTCATACTTTTACCCTTCAGCCCTTCAAAAAACTTCGAATTGAGCTATTGCGCCCTGCTTACAGACTCATTTCTTGCTCGTCTGACCACTGCCCCATACTTTAGCGTCAATTTTACTCTTGCAGAGACTGCGTCGTGTCAAGATCTCGTCATGATATAGCGAATCGGTCCATCATGCCCCACCTTAAAGAGGGGGCTTTCAGCTATACCGTGGAACTCTATGGCAATGGAGGGGTACCGTGATGGGATATGTTGAGAACCAGGGTTAGATCAGTGCGTAGTGTCGCTAGTGGTGGCGTATATATAGCAGTCGTGCCTCCAACACTCAGGTTCTGAACTCGTCCAATACACCAACAACCCAGATTCCAGTTTAAAGTTTTCCTCGGCAGGGGTATCATCTTTGTGAAATCTTCCTCTAGCTGCTAAGATGCCAGCCGAGCCCAGAATGGAAGATCAGGGCCCAACCTTCCGTATCATTCCCTGACTCACTGTCGACGCTTGTATGGGGAGTATACAGCTAGCCAAAAGTCGTCTCATGCAACCTTACAGAGGACCTCTGGACCCTATACCAGGACTATTCCAAGCCATGAAATGGCTGGACAAGATCGAACACAAAAGTTCCAAGACTCATGAATGGCCACTGGTCACCAAGATCAGAGCGCCTCTCCACACTAGGTTTCAATCGCTTCTCAGGGATTCCAAAGCTTGGATGCTGCGGAATACGGAGGCTGGTCTGGGTTCCAATGAGAAGACCATCTCTTTAACGCCTTTGCCAACGTTTCAGTCTCGCCATCTATAGACCACCCAGTACGGCTTCGTCATCAACAGGCATATACTCACTCTCCGCGAATCGGAGCCACGTGATACATATATGCATCTACCTGACAATGATATGGAGCATTTTCCCACCTTCAACGCCTAGCTCCTTGCGGCGAGGTGGATCTGCGAGGACCCCGAACGTCGTCTTTACACCAAAACCAGACTTTCCAATAAGCGAGCCAGATCAAGCGCTTAACTTGACTAGCTTGAAGCTTAATTATTCCTTTAAGTTAAGCTGCCTTATAGTAATTAATAAGCTAAGTTAAGCTAAGGAGGAAGCTAGCTTAAGTAGCTTAATTAGCTTAAGTAGGGAGAAAGTAGTAGCTAGTTACTAGTAAGGCTGCTAGATTTATAATAGGAATAATCTTGTAATAATTTTTTAGTATTATAAATATAGCTTATAATAGTAAGCGATCTATATAACCTTACGTTAAAGTCGCGGCTAAATTAATAATAATGGATAATAAGATAATTAGATGTAACACCCAGGCCGAAGGCCTGCAGTTGGAAGGATTTGGTCCCAACATGTTTGCTTCTTGCACTCGCGCCTT
>JARBXR010000095.1:0-118373 GCA_029100535.1 Stemphylium beticola | reverse complement strand
TAGCTATACGCATAGCTCGCCTGCCCTAACCCGGATCAGGTCCAGAGAAGTATAGCATACCCCCCCGTGTAACAAAAGGCTAGAAGATAGTAGTAGAGTTCTAGTAAGCGATATCTTATTTCTAAATAGTAGCAATACTATCATTGCGACAACGCATTTTGGCAATCTTCGCGTCGCACTATACTACAGTTGAGATGCTTCCATTATGTAATCAAGCTTCGCTTTTTTCGGCTGAAAGCTCATTGGAGCTTATTCTCCACCCTTTCCTGGAGCCAGGAGCACACTGCTCACATCTATTCCCACTGAAGAATCTTGGAAAAAACCTTCGAGCTCATGCGTGCACCGCTCGACTTGAGAGACGATGTATCCAAGTCAAAACAGACACCATTTGTATCCTCATCCGGAACGCAGAGTGGATACAAGGTTTTGACGCTCATGTCACAGTATAGACCTTCAGCCATAGAAACGAAGTCGGGACCGTAAGAGCGATCCGCGTCGCACAGGCTCGTGGCAGTATGCTGAGGGTCGGTACTGACGACAAGACGTGTGTCATTGGAATAAACGCGACCAAAGTTGGGGACAGGGTCAATCGGCTGGTTCGACTCTTGACGTTCGGTCAACACAGATCGCTTTCCGTTGATGCCTCCATTGTTGTAGTCGCGGGGCGGCACATAGTAGGAGATGCCATTTGGATCGCTGCCAAACGAGTACTTGTATGCTGGGGTGTTGCAGTAACTGTAGAATCTGTTAACGGATGCTATTGCGAAAATAATTGTGATGTATGTAAAACTCACTAGCCAACGTCATTGTTATACGACCCGTCCGAGTTCTTGGTGAAATCAGGGAAGTGAACTTGGAACGCAGTGACCGGCTGATCACCGTTCTTGTCAATCCACAAGCAATCCGGCTTATGGGGCTCATCTGGGTTGATGATGATGTTGGAATGGTAGCTGAGGGACGGTCAGTTACTAAGACTTTCCCAATGATAACCACAGATCAAGCAGCTAGCTTACTATGTTCCACCTCCGCAAACCCTACCCCAGTCACCAGTCCAAGCCCACTTGCTGCCATCCGGCCACGTTTGTGAGACGTAAGCAACACAGATGGCGTCGTCATTGGCCGTGAAGAGCGCATAGCTTGGCTGCTGATATTCGTGGCCGCTTTGGCCAATTTTGACCTTCTTTCCCGCAGCACCATTTTGGATGTAACCAGGATCGTAGTTGGCTCCAAGGAAAGTGCCACCCTCTCCGAATAGACGGACATCTGGCAGATCGCCCCCAGCGTTTGAAAGCCCATCAATATCAAGTCCGACAGCAAAGGCCATACTAGATCTACACAAAGGAGTCAGTCTGTATCTCGCATGAGTTGATGCTGGGGATCTATCCCACCCTCCATCATTCTCCTTCTCGGGGAAATTCGATTGAGCAAAGCTGAGCAAACTGACAGCTGTGCCAATCACTGAAATGATGGTTCCGGCTGACATGGTCGAAATTTGAGTAGGAAAAACTACAAATCGAGGATAAGAATGCTAGTAAGAGCTAAAAACGCTGACGGATGGTACAAGGTTGCTCGAGTTTGAGATGAAAGAAGATTCCAAGCTGCGCCAGAACGCTTCTTATACACCAAGGACTATCTTAAGGCCACCACTTGAGAATATTGATTGCACATTTCGAGGGATTCCGCGATAACTCCCGAGAGCAACATTATTGTGGCGTCTGCGCGTTACAATCAATGCACATGGTGTGGTCCGTCGTTGCCTGGGAGGACTTCATCGCTACAAGCTACGTCGTATTTTACCCTTGTGTAGTGCTAACACTAGGTTCAGTCCGGATGCCGAAGACGTCAAAGGCTTCTCTTAGAAGATGCTGGATGATGTCAATATCTCTTCTCACCTTCTGAAAGTAGGATTCTTCTATCGCGGACAATGTCCATTTCATTAGCCAAGGAATACATTTTGTGGATCGAGTGTAAGGCCGCCCGTCAGGTCTCAAACTAGATGTTGGAGGTCGGCCGCAACCATCTCATATCTTCACGACAATTTGTGGACCTGTAGAAAACGAAATCTTTGGTCGTATTTGGAGTCCTAACGTCAAGTCTAGAAGGCTATTTGGAAGACCTGAGCAGAGAAGTTGTAGTGAATTCGTGGTGTTACCCAAAGACGCAGCGTACAATCAGACTTACACCGACGGCTAGTAGTTGCCGCCCTGGCATACAGGGTCCTAGCCGGGATCCGAAGAACCCTACACTTGCATGGCATGTATACACATAAATTGGGGATCGTGTGCGAGCCAAGAGCGGGTAATCGGATCTATCGGCGGGGCCGACCACTAAGTTGCTGCCCCAGGAATGCTTGGCGGGGGTTGTTTGGACATGCGCAGGTGGTTATGACGTGCTTGTCGCTTCTCCATCAAAGGGTGAATTGAGAGGGAGACTGTATATATGTAGTGTAAACTTGGATGTTGTTCCGCGCACCCTAAGCAATCTCACGGCTTCTCTTTAACCCGAAAATATGCCTACTTTCATTTCGGCCCTCTTTGCTGCTTCCATAGGTTGCGCAGCAGCTCAATACGTCAACAGCAACACAATCGGATCGTGTGCTGATGTGGATTGCCCATCTCGAGAGGACTCGACCACTATATCTGAGTGTCAAGTGACCAATCGCACGTACGGTCTCGTAGGCTTGCAATCGATCCCCTCGACCATCACAGACGAGGATGCAAACCTGACGTGGACTGTCGGAGCACATGTCTACGACAACATAGACGGGGACAGCAATTCCCGCAAGGTGGAGAAAGACTTCTACTTGGGAACGCCTCCTTCTCTTGATCTCGGCGGCGATGATCTACCTTACGCAGGGTGTGCCATCTTCTTGTATAGCAACGAGCTTGCGAAGCCGCGAGACAACCAAAGCAGCTGCGCCGATACCATCGGGACTGACTGCCTGACTTCTCTTTTGACGGATGTCACAGCATATCTAGCCGATGATCCACAGAATGGTACCACAACTACGAAGGATGCCTGTCAACGCGTGCAAGAGGAGCTCAACAAGAATTTCCCGAGCAGCTGTGCCAACGTAGCCGGACAGGAGTCATGGAACGGAATTGAAACTGTTGGTAAGTACTTTGCTGTCTTAAAACCACACAGATCACCTTCAAGATGAGATCTAACGCCAATGAAGTACTTACCGGTGACGACGCGCCAAAGCCACCATCTCCATCCGCAAACGAAAGTTCGACATGTCACCCGACTCTACCCAAATCTAACGATCTGAGCTTTGTCTTTGGCTACAACGACACTGGCACAACTCAGAGCGAATCCACGTACTCTTTGTTCTATTCTGTTAACATTGTCTTGACAATGTTCTGGTCACCAGATAGTACTGCGCAAGGTGCACTTGCTGTGCCGGAGTCTCACCTTACTTGTCTATGGCCGATAGACTTGAACGACGAGCAGTTGGAGATTGAAGAGCCTAGTGCTGCTGTTCGCTCCCAAAATATTAGTCTAGTCATCAGTTTCCTTGTTCTTGTCGTGTATCTTCTATAGATGATGGGAGTAGATTCTGTCTATCGTATGGCTCCAGCGTCGTGAGGATACAGCCCACGATAATAGTCCAGGGCTAGAGGAGGTCCGAGATGACGAGTCGCGACAACAAAACCTAGGCATGGGTTTTACCGCATAGTAGGGGAGACGAGGCGGGGGGTGCGCGTAGCATTCGTAGTGAATATAAGCGTAGAGACAACGTAGTACATAGGCACGCACGCAACCGTTTCCCATCCGCGCGCACTCGTAACTCGTTGCTAGCACCCGTTGTTAGTTACAATATGCATGAAGACATACCACGATTACCAACAGCGCGAAGTGTTACCCAGTCAGATAGTAACTCATTTGCAGCATGCGCAGCGGGTTAGTTACGAGCACGCCGTGTCCGCAACAGAAGAGTCGACAGCTAGCCTTGCCTAGTTTAGTATGCGAGCGGGGTAAAGGAAGTAGACCTAAGCTTGTGCTACTAAGTACAGATGAGCTCGAAGCTCTAGAAATAAATACTACTTAATAGCTACTTTGTATCTTCGTATTTAATTTCTAGTATGATAATATAACTTTCTAGAATATAAGCTAATATAGCGTAAACTAAAGGCTTAGAAAGTAGTAAAATTAAAAGCTAGAATTAAAAATAATACAAGATATTATAAGGTAACACATTAAGTAAGTAGTTTAGTCTTCTTTAGTAATTAAGCCTATATCTAGAAGAACCTAGCTCGCTGAGACTTAACGTCAAGTCGCGCATTCACGTGACCTATTCTCAATCCTCATACCTGTACTGCACCTATTTCCCCCGAAGATCTGTGCTTGACCACGTGCTGCACAACCATCGTGGCCACACGGGTCCACACTCATTCCATGTATCAACAACGTCTTTTATTTTCCCGCAAGCCCCGGGAAAAGTAGTGTAGGGCGAACTATAGGGCTATTCCAACATTGTGCCTATATGACGCTGAGCACTAAATGGCAATGTTGATCTCTCGGAAGGGCATCGGAGCGCAGCAGGGCACGACGAACAGGGCGTAACCGCAAAGGCCGCGCAGACTTCCCAGTTTCGAACACGGGCGCAATGACGGCGAAGACTGTCATCCCTTTTGCGGATGAAACCCTGGCTCGCAGCTGGGCGGAAGGTTTCAAGAATACATCCGCAGCACCCACCACCTTGCATCGCCTGTACCTGCATCGCTGAGGAGGCGGGCCGACCGATCTAGACGTAGCGTGGGCTGGGCAGCGTGGCTCGCCGCAATATGACAGCGTGTTTAACGAGCCACATCCGAGACTCTCGTGACCTTGTGTGGCCAGCGCATGCGGCTCCGGAACCCCGGTGGATCGCGAATGGCATGAGACGCGGCAACGCGCTGGCCCTATGACGGCATGATGGCTGTGCGGCGAAGCACGCAGAAGGCGTCTAGAAACAGGTCGCGACAGGATGTTGCTGGGCCAATTTGTGTCGTGGCCCATGACTCCACCGGGGGCTGCGAGCCAATAGGCAGAGTGAAGCAACGAATGGCTCCCCCCAAGTCAGCTTCTAGCCCCCCTAGAACCTTCCTCACAGACGCGCGACAGCTTATGTTATCAGGCACGGATGCCAGTCTTGTCGACGACCCTTTGAGACACCGGGTCCATGAGGCGCATCCACGATTGGCTGTTTCACGACCAAGAGTGGGGTTGGCAGCTCTGTCTCGTCCTATCCCCTTTCAGTCACCGTCCAAGAGTCATCCCAGGGAAAGCAATGTGCAATTGCTTCACTTCACGCGAGCTGTGCTTGACATTCGTGCCGAAAGGGCCACGTACTTGCTGGGTGCCCTTCTGGCCCGTTCGTTGCCCCGTGGATCATGGAGGACATGGCCAGGGTAGACGTCAGTACATGGAGAGGCTGAAGGACCATGACTTCAGAAGTTAAATATATATGTCCCAAGTATCGGTCCACTGTCACAACTACTGACACTTCCGTTGCACCGCTACTCTACAAGACCGCCTTTGTGAATCTTAAAGTCTCAGACAAAGTCTCACTGTTACCCACTCATAAGCCCCCCCCTTCAACCCGAACACTGCCCCCTCGATACCTTCTATCACAACATATTCCGACAATATGGCTCTCGCTATGAACAAACCTAAGACTCCCAATGTTGGTGGTCCTCCTGGTGATGGTGGCAGTAAGTCAGCCCAATCAAAAGTAATCAAGTTCAATCGCTGACCTGAAACAGGAAAACCAATGCCCTATTCGGAAAAATGAATGGATGGTTGCGCCCATCCAACCAATCAACCACACCAAGCCCTCTGCATGGCACCAGGCGCATCATACGTTTTGTCTCGGAGACCGATCTCGCATTCAACACCACGACCAACATCTGTTTTCTCGCATGTTGCAGTGCAACAATGTCGCAACAGTCTCGCTACCCGGCATTCGTTCCCCTGGCCCCATTCCACCGCGCTACCCGGCCGTCAAGGATGCGCAATCGACAAGAGCCGACTCCGAGGCGCAGCACCGTATCGACCAATTCGGAGAATGCTGCCACGGGCTGTGTTTCGTCCGGTGAAAAAGGCTAGCATTGGAGTCATCGGAACTCAATGTAAGGCATTTTGGAGGACTTGGGGCCATTACTTATTGATGAGCCCGTTTTCCTGGAGTGCCTTGAGTGCGCCGTGGGTGCAGGACTCTGTGGCTCGTGTGGCTGTGCAGCCCATGTGGTCACTACCTTCACCAGCCCTAGGCAGCGAACGTCGGCTCGCCATTCACAGGCCCCACCGGCCGCCCTTCTGCCTGCAACTATTGCCTTAGCCCACGATATGCCTTCAACACCGTGGCTTTGCGCAAGAAGGGCGGTAAACTAAACGAGTCACCCCAGGCCCTCTAGTCTTCCAGAAGGACGCTAGAAGTCAAGGCAGCCTGATCGCAGCCTTGTTCATCAGGTCGCACCCAATGAGCGCACAGTGCACTGGCTCAAGGCGCAGTCTCATCGTCGTCTTGAACGGGGGTTGAATCACCGGAGCGGACTCATCTCTACCTCTCTGCGTCACAGCCTGGAAGAAGGCAGCTATCGCCTGGTCTTGGGGAGAGCTGAGGCTCAACGACAGGCCTCAGGATATAGATACTTATATTTCCACACTTCTCGAGTGTGCTACAAATTCATCACAATACAACCTTGAAGTCTGCCTACACATCATCTATTTGCCATAGCCCTCAAGCCATCAGCCACCTAGTCAATTGACACCCATACCGCAACACATATACCATCACCACACCAGCATAATGCGAGTCTCCGCCCAAAACATCTTCCTTTCCTACGGCGACCCTCAACCTCGCGACGGAGGAGCGCCAAACCCAAGCGCCCGATCGAGCCAATCTTCATCAATGCTGTTCTCCATGGCTGGCGATGGGCCTCAACCTCGCGACGGAGGCTAATTGTCAATGTACCAATCTCAGTACGTCACACCTTCTAACTTTTCATGATCCCGACTAACGTAACGCAGACCATATCTCCGGTGCTTCATACACCTGGATGCTCTGACGCCATGAGACTCTCATCCATCTTCGAGCGGCGTCGGATCAGCATGAAGGACTCTCACACCAACAACTCCTCAAGCACCTTTTTCGGCTTCGGCTCTGTACCACCATCGCGCTCGTCCCTTCCTTCTCAGACATTTACACTTCGATGCCGACCTATTATACCACCCTGTACACTTATTTGCATCTTTGGCGCTGGGACTTTGTTGGTTTCCTTTTGGTAGCGATGATATAATGTCGTATTTGGGCATTCGGGGCAATTTCCTTCCAGGCATATAGACGGCGTCATTATAGAGGGGCAGGCGACCGCATAGCTTGGGACCGGGCTTTACCAACATCCTGTCGCTTGATTGGCAATCTCATGAAGCTTGGTTTCCCTTTGTACTTTGTGGGATTCAGCATTATAGAGTAAACTCTCAGAGGGTGTTCAGCACGCAGCTAGAACAATACAAGACATTGAAGCTTGAAATTGCGCGATTGCATGCGAAATTGATACGATGAAAGTGCAGAGCAAAAAAAAAAAGTGTGACTGTAGTAAAAAGCCTAATATGAGGCGTCCTTGCACGATGCAGCTGCTGAGTCTGGAGGGTCGAGAGGGGAGAAATGGTACCCTTCGCTCGTCTCGTTCCTACCCCACGCTGACGCCTTCAGCCTTGGCATAGATAATGGCATTACATGCACCCGAACGCTTGCTTCTTCCCTCCGTGGAAATGGATGCAGATTGTGCCTGTGGACGCGTCGCCTTCAAGCCCCCAATTGATTCCAAATATCTGCCATAAAACAAACACTCCTTCCTTCACACCCACTTGAATCTCTCTCGCTTGATCAACAAAAAGATGTTCTCCCACCATAGCGCCCGGTTTGCAGACCCCGCCCCATGGAACTAAAATTTAGTCACAGAAACCCAAAAGCAGAGTCACGCACGCGCACCTGATGGACTTTTTACGGCTCAGAGGGCACAGTACTGCCAAGTCAAGCGAACTGAGCACCATCGGCGCATTCGTGGCCAGACGCGAGCAGCCTACTGGTGCCAATGACGATGGCGGTTCAAGAAAGGGTCGAATTCCCTGGCGCAAAACGGGGCATGGCCCTTGAAAGTCTTGACTTTTGCGCCCGGCTTGCTGCTCGCGAAAGAGCCAAGAGCACTGTCAATATAAGAAGCGCTGTGTGACTGCGATCGCGTCATCACTTGGGCTTTTGTTGAAATTCCTTTTCCTTCCTCGATCCGCTACCAAGTGACCATCGCAACGTGACGATCCTTTGCGCAAACGGACACCACTGCTACAAGCGCGGCTTTGCGACACTCTCGCTCTACAAGGCGTTCCTGAACTCAAAAATCTTTAAAGATGACTACTCGGCCGACCGATTACCAGCGCGTGGCCTCACACGGGCGCGGTGGTGCTGGTAAGTTGCTCGCCTGTTTAATTTTCTGAGCCCAATCTTGCAGCGTTAGCTTGGTGGAGCCTGAAGGCTTTCGCAGCGCATTCAATGGCGAAGATGCTCCAAGCTCTCTGGCGTTCGAACAATGTCGCATACCAATTGCTGGCTGCGACGCGGATGCATTAATGTTGGCTGTACTGATTCCACCAGGCAACATCACGAAAGATGACCCTACAAACTACCCGAAGCCTGAGGACCTCGTCACTCCAACGCTCAAATCAGACACATATACCACTGGCAGGGGCGGAACCGGCAATATGGCACGCAACGATCCCGAGCGTCCTGACCTTGCGCGCGCCGCCCAAGACGTCGAGAGCACCCCGCAGCCAGAGCCCCAGGGCCCCAAGCACTACGGTCGAGGAGGCGCCGCCAACATCATCGACGATAAACCATCTACCCAACGCGAGAGCGTAGAGGCTAAGCGCGACAGCGAGGAAGCCAAGCGCGACGAGAATGGTGCTGGAAAGGGACTGCTTGGCAAGGGCAAAGACCTATTGAACAAGCTGGGCAAGAAATGAGCTCGGTCAGACGCCGCGGTCAGCACAATTGTGCGCACCACGAATGGACCGCTCTCGTGACTTCACGAGCCGGTCTAGAGCCATTGATGCGGCTTTTGGTTTCCTTTCGCAGTTGATGATATCCCCGAGAATTTCACTAGTCTTGATAATGGGCGGACGGAAGGAGTTTGTTAGTATTTGTCCGAATGATCTGCACGTTGGCCTCACTTGCACAAAACGTGGTCAATAGCTGAACGTGTTTTGTTCTATTCCCGATCATGTACGAGCGGATGCTCCCCGGAAAGGTATAGTTACTTTTCTGTTCAAGGATCCACTTGTTCTTCGTAAATGTATAGCATTGCGTCAAAGATGCTATTTTAAAATTGCAAATGGCACTGGTCACTCTTTGGAACGTTCTCCAGCCGGCCCTGGTAGGGGGGCTGGCAAAGTGTAGATCTATTGTAGGCAGCTGTCCGGCAACACGAAGCATGCGTGTACGCAATGTTCGTCTTTCATAATAATAGAAACGTTGCACTCAGAAGTCATTTTCCTTTCCCAAGTATATCCATCGCACTACCTGCACTGCATTATTCGCAGATCGCAGAATCGTTTGATAGGACTACGGCGCGGATTCCTACGGCAGTCATAAATCCAGGGGCTTCGGCACCGGGCAAGCGTGATGCGGGGGATATTTACGACGCCTATCCACAGTGGGGCAATGAATCCTATCACAGCTACATACATGTCCAGTCCGTAAAGCATTGCATTACTTGATAACGCCTCCGTCTAAAGTGCTCTGCTGCATAATATCCACGCGAGTATTATTACAGCGGATACACAGGTAAATTCCCGAGTGGCAGTAACCCAAATACCGAGATCGGCGTTCACGATAGTCAGACCAATGCCCGCAATAATGGTGTAAGAACAATGCCATCAAGTCGCGCTCAACTCCGCTGCCCGACAGTCTGGTAGACCGTTCGCAAATTTCGTCATTGTCCAACGATCACCTGGTGGGATCTGCCGTTTTGGAGCGTTGTTCGGCAAAGTGCCGTGGCTGCAGATGGTGGTGGTGTTAGCCCGCCTGAGGCATCTACGAGACAATCCACAAGACATGCAGAGATACTGTACGACGCCGAAACAGGAGTTCAACGAAGCTTACATACAGGGATATTGAACCTTTACGTCAACCCCCAGTCACCTAAAGGGTACCGCCGTATGCGAGTAGTTCGCATAGCGCCTTCTTCCAGCTTACCACACCCCATGCACCCCATCGGTCCTATACCAGCTCCAGACACACACTCCGCTCGTGCATTGCGATAAGTAGCCCAGCTAGCCGCGGCGGACTTGTCCATCATGCGCTCTTGTCCGACACAGGGCAACGGCCTGGAGTCTTGGATTACGTCCCATCCACATGCCATACTGCCATACTGCCGTACAGCCATGCGCATGTGGTTGGCCTTTTGCCACGAGACTTGCGCCTTGCTCCACGACGTGGTCAGCTACCATTGGGCACGAGGCATTAATTCTGGCCCGAAGAATGCAGGTTTTACATGAATGTAGTAGTCGAGAAACATGGTGTTGGTAGTGGTGGGATGAGTGTGTAGGGCTATGGCACGTCCCGCTACAATGTGGTATATACCTTTACCGTTTCCCACAGTCTCCTTGCTGTGTCGTACCAGAATATCTCCCGACCGTTGAAAGTATATCAGCGACCAATTGTTGACCAGCATGTCGACAACAACTACCGCGGAAACATGCACTGATTCCTGGGTCCACTACCACGACGGTGGCGTCCCAGGTCGACGACAAGTGCTCAAAGGAAGCGCGGCAAAAGAAACATTCAACGCAGTACCCAAGATAGATTTCCAGCGCATCTACTCTGACAATCTCGAGGAGCGAAAAGAGTTGGCCAGAGAAGTCGGTGCCGCATGTCGAGACGTAGGATTCTTCTACGCCGTGAACCACGGCGTAAACGAAGCCATGCTCCAAGACACTTTCTCTGCACTAGAACAGTACTTTACCCTCCCTATCGCCATCAAAATGGAAACGCACAACCAGAAGACAGACAAGTTCCGGGGCTACGAAGCCTTCCTGGAAGGAAAACTAGACCCCAGTACACGCGGAGGCAAGCAACCCTTTCCCCCCAAACACTCCCATCAACAGGCAGAAAAAACCACTCACGCACATATAACTCCTTTCTAGATCTAAAAGAAGGCTTCCTCATGGGCGAAGACTTCACCGAACCCGAGCAACTCTCCCTCCTAACCTCAACCCCACAACCTGCGGCGCAAACCCCGCGAAACCAATGGCCCACACACCCGCGCGCCCTCTTTTTCCGCCCCGCAATCCACCGCTACTACCGCGCCATGTTTACATTCAGCAAGCGCCTCCTGCACATCTTCGCCCTGGCCCTCGACCTCCCGGAAACCGCCTTCGACGCCCTAACCACACACCCCATGACCAACGTGCGCGCAGTCCATTACCCGCCGCAGCAGCGCGAGCACGATGTAGGCATAGGCGCACATACGGATTTCTGCTGGTTCACCCTCGTGTGCCAGTCGCCGACGCGGTTCCCCGCCCTCGAGGTGCTAAATGCGAATGGCGCGTGGGTTCCAGTGCCGCACTGTCCGCGCTCGTTTGTTGTCAATATTGCAGACTTTTTGAAATTGGTTACGGGGGGGAGGTGGCAGAGTACTGTGCACCGTGTAAGGAATATGGGCGGGGAGGAGAGGTATAGTATGCCGTTTTTCTTTAGCCCTGATGAGGATGCGAGGGTGGGTGTGCTGGAGCATTTGAGGAGCGAGGGCGTGATGTATGAGGAGTTTGTGGTTGGGGAGTATTTTCAGAAGAGGTTGGATATTGATCGGAGGACGCATTTGAATGAGCGGGAGGGAGGTGAGAGTGGGGGAGTGTGATTGTGGGCGTAGATTGTGGTTTATTTCTCCATGGACGAGAAAGACTGAGAGGATGAATACCTTGGTATAACGATACCAGATGCCAAACGAAGAAATGTGTAATATGTCCCACTCAAACAAGCCCATTCCTTCTCTTCGCCTCTTCAAGCGCCATACGTAACCTCTCTTCCTTCTCCTTCTCCTTATCCCCATCCCCACCACCTCTCTCCCCCCTCTTCCTCCCCACCAACTCCCGTATCTCCATCTCATCACTCTCAAGCACACGTATCCTCCGCATGTACTCATCCACGAGTCTCTTCTCCGCATCAGCCTTCTCCGTCTCAAGCGCCTGCGCGCGCGCCTCATCCGCACCCTCGCTCTGCGCCCGCGCAACCTCGATATCCCAGTCTGCAGCAGTTTTCTCGCTCTCTAAATCGTTGAATAGGGACAGCAGGGCTTTGGAGGAGAGCTTGAGCGCAGTGAGGGTGGAGAGTGCTTTGTCCAGCGTTTCTGGGTCACCGGCGGCGTCGTCGAGGGCCTTGATAGCAGCGAGAATTTGATCGATTTCCTGTTGTTCGGTGGCGATGGCGTTGACGACGGTGTCGCCTACGAAGTCGACGAGGTCGGAGACGCGATGCACCTTCTCTTGCTTGGCAGTGAGTAGGGCTTGTTTCTCTGCGGTGTCAAAGTGCTTCTCTAGTTCTCTTAATTGACTCGTTTTGCCGGCGATGTAGAGGGGATGGATTTCCGTCTTCTTGTAGCGACGGTCGCGCTCGGCGACAATGTGGACGGTGCCAGAGTGTCGCTTTTCTACTTGCTTGTGAATGTCTTCTAGGAGCTTGAGACAGTCTTCTGTACTGGGAGGGTCGCTGCTTTCCAGGCTTTTGATGCCGGACACGGAAATGTGGAGGAGGTGTTCTGCTTCGTTGTATAAATCCATGAGCGCTTTGATCTCTAGCTGAAGACCGTTGTAGACTGGGTCGAATACAACTTCCATGTAATCTTTGTACTCTTCTGCGACCTCTTGCGTTTTGGACTTGGCCTCCTTCTGCTTGAAGGCTTCCTCTAGTTGCTTCATGTCCGCATAGGAGAGTTCGTTGTGATTGAACAAATCCTCGTCGTGCTCCTCGTTTTCTTCTTCACGCTTTCGACGCGCATCGTCGTTTTTGCGACGCTTGAGAGACGCCGACTTTTCCCACGCCGTCGTACGCTCTTCGACATTGACCGAATCGACGCTTGCATGTGTGAGCTTGACCCTAAGCTCTTGGACCTGGCGGCTAGGCTGGCCAGATTCTAGTTGCCGTGGTAAGAGGTCAGTGAGGATTTTGTTTGGATCCTCTTTTGGTGGTGGGTCCTCTGCAGCTACGCGCCGTGTATGCATACTCAACGGTGCAGGCATAGGGTTCTCAGCCTCATTACTCGAAGGCCTGCTCATCGGTGTCTGCGTGGCTGGTTGATTTGCTCCGAAGAATATCTCATCATGGCCCTTATTACGAGCAGAAGATGGAGTTCCACTGGGAATGCCTGAGAAAGACATTGTATGTCCATGCCTCGACGGAACAGGAGATTGAGACGCTGCAGCAGGTGGTATATAAGCCTTGTACTGCGATTGTCCCTGTTCCTCAGGCTGAGATTGAACTGGTGTTTTGTTCGTATCATCGTCGATCGAGCTCGTCGGGGTCAGAATGGTAGTAGATTGCACAGAAGGTGCCGTCTGAGGCTGTACCTGCACACTCTCTATCGGAGGAATTGTCGGTCTTCGCGCCATGATGGGTCTACCGCCTGGGCTATAATCGTAGTCGTCTTCATGTTTCGTTTCCTGTGGTATCTGAACATTCAAATCCTTTTTGACGACAGAAGCGTTGGATGTTCCGCGAGACCTCACAGCTTGCTCGGCCTGAGCTGACACCATCGGCTCTGCCTCTGGCACTTGAGGCGGAGCGTCAAAAAAGTCAATGCCCCTGACATTGGACTCAGCTTTCATAAAAGCTCTGAAAATCTTGATCTTCTCTTCGACTTGGGGCTCCGTTGCTTCGCCACGAAGCATGGCAATGTATCTCTCTAGCGAGCCAACATACCATGGATCGAGGTCTGGGATGAGGTCTGCCGCAGTCGGCTTCGGTGATTCCTTCATCTTCTCAGCATCCAGTTGCTTTCTTAGCTCAGCAATAGTGCTATCGCGCTCTTCAAGGTTGTGCTCCTTCCCTTCTACATCTTCTCTCAGCCTGTCAATAGTGAGCCCCTTTTCCTTGACTGCAGCATCGGAATTGGCACTGGCCATATCGGCAGTGATCCTCATGTTTTCAATCTGTGCGTGCAAAATATCCCTCTCACTCGCTGCATGCTCCTTTGCAGCCCAAGATTCGGATTTAATCTTCTCTCGGTCAGCCTTGAACAGTTCCATTTCAGCTTGAAAGTTGTCCTTTTCTCGTTGCAAATCTGCCTTTAGTTGACTAATAACCTCGTCCTTTGCCTGGAGCTCTGCAGCATGAACAGGACTAACAGGCTTTTCGACCCTGACGGTATGAGCACTCGATTGTGTAGTCCAAGGATTGTCATTGTGAGTCGGCAATTGTGCTGTCCGATCTTCACCATCAATAGCAAAACTTTGCCGAGGCGAATCGCGCAAGTATCCTGGTTGAGCAGCAGTCTGATTCGCCTGTACCCATGCTCCACCGGCGCTAATCTCCGGAGGTTGCGACCCCTGTATCGGCTTGGGTGTTGTTCTCAGAGGTGCTACAATCGCATCTTCCACAACGAAGCCCTCGTTCGTCGGCCCGGGCGAAAATCGCTCGTTCTCATTTGTCGCCGCACACGGTGGCGTAGGCACATATGTCTCAACTGAATCGCTCGATTCTGGATGTGCGGGATAGACTGCGGGGCTCGGGAAGCCATGAGTCGAAGGAGGAGATGGGACATGAGCGGGTAGCTCCACACTACTCGGCTGAGTAGCCTCATTACTCTCAACCTCTTTCTTCACACCAAACATTTCTTCATCGTCAATCTCCTCGCTGCCTCCTAGTCGTTCCCAATCCGAAGGGCCGCCAGCAGCCAAGACGCTGAACTTTGACTTGTCGTCGCGCGGTGGAGGTGGAGTGGGGGGCTTCGGAAGGGGAAGCTTTGGAGACGAAGTTCTGTTCTCTGTCCGTTGTGCATGGAGATTAGCGAGAGCGATGGAGCTTATTGAGTCGTTACGTCCAGACCCAGGGTGATGCCCGGAGGCAAGACTGAGACTTGGCCGATTAGATATCGGAGACACTGGCTGGCTTTGCGGACTTGGCTCATAGAAGAAGCTCGTCGGTGCAGTGGCAGTTTGATCGGTTGGCCTCGAATTCTCAGTGCTTTGTTCTGGTACGTTGGAGTATTGATGTTCACGAGGCGAGACTTGCGGCTGCTGTCCTGCCTGTTGAGTCTCGGACGAGATCTGTGTATGATGATAACTAGATACTGGATTAAGCGGTGGTGGGGGCTGCCACTGATTTTGCGACTGATGGTATAGAGGCTGTTGCACTTGCTGATCATGAGCATGTTGTACATATGAATGCTGAGCCGGCGGCTGCTGATACGGGGCTTGTGGGTGTTCTGGCTGTACAAACGACTGTTGCTGAGGTTGAATACTAGGCACGTACTGGCCTCGATGCTGTTGTTGCTGTTGATAATTCTGCTGCTGCTGCGGGAAGTGAGTAGGCGTCTGTTGTGATTGTACTGGTGTGTGCGTCTGTGGTAGATGCTGAGCATGTGCTTGGTGTTCGTGTTGATAGTACGGTTGCTGTTGCTGCTGAGCTTGCCCTGCCTGCTGGTTGAAGCCTGGCGGAAGCGCAGGGGGAGGCTGGTTCCTTTGTTGCAGAGGCTGTGGATTTTGTGTTCCTTGCGCATAGTAACTCGGGTCCACAGTCGGCCTCGTATATGTGAACTTCTTCGTGTTGCCTTGGAGCGGAGCATGTTGCGCCTGCTGCCATGCTGGCACGTTTGGTGGGGGAGGGACATACACACCAGGAGCTGGATTTGTGTTCGAAGGTATGTACGCTTGTACACCTTGGCCACTCAAAGACGGTGGTATGTAAGCCGGTTGCTGCTCATTTGGATTGACGACTGTTGAGGCATGTTGATGGCTATCAGACGGAATGTTAGGGTATGAGCCCGCCTGACTTGCGCCATATATTGAGCTTGGTCTGCTTCCTTGCTGCGATGGGAAATACGAAACCCCTGGCGTAGCCGAAGGAGGCGGGGGAGCTGCATTGTGATATGCCTGCTGTGGTGTGCCCTGAACCGGATATCCTCCTTGTTGAGCTTGAGGTGTGAAACCTGCGTTCTGCTGTGATTGTTGGGGCCAATTCTGCGCATTATGCTGCAGCTGTTGCTGTTCCTGTCGCTGGACCGCCGCTGCAAAGCCGTATGGTTTCGGGGGAGGCGGAGGCGGCTGCGGCTGATCGTGTTGTTGCAGAGCATACGACTGCTGCTGTACACCCGACAAGGCGCCATATGTACCCGGATTATATCCTCCTACAGCCTGCGGTTGCGATTGATTCCAGGGGTTCGACGTGTGGGTTGGCGTGGGCGCGGCCCATTGGCTGTGTGCTTGAGGAGCAGCAGATTGGTATGCCTGGGCACCTAATCGAGGAGATCATCAGCACTCCATAGCTCTGGATATCGGTTGCGCCTCTGCGAAACGTACCTCCATTGCCTGGGGGTGGGGGCGGCACTGGTAGAGCTCCGTTCTGCTGCCCCGCGTAACCCGTCGCGCTTCCTGGGTGCTGGTAGCCTGGTGCTTGTCCGTAGTTCTGCATCGTGCTATCTTCAACCTCTTGAAACTTTATCAAGTATGCCTGTTTCGAGACTCGTGGTGAGGAGCGCAGTGTCTCCGCTAAAGTCGCGTGTCCGGATGGTAGCTGAGGTGCCTGTGTGTATCAATAGTACAGGTGCGCAATGCGCAGCGCGGACAACGTATCACAAAGGCACAGCAGGAAGGGAAACGATTAAATGGTATTGTTGTGTGGAAGGTAGATACAAGAAACGGCAAGAAGAAAAACAGGTTCCCCAAAAGCTGTACTTCGTATCCGTTCTGGCGCGAGGCTGAGTGCTGAGAGTCCAAGTGTGCACAAAGTGGCATGGTGTCGCAGCCACGCCCGCCCCCGCTTCGCCTTTCCGCTTTGGGCACTGAGTAATTATTTACATCACCGCCACGAGGGTACTATATGTTATCTATTTCATTTTCGCGCATTGCTCCTTATGAGTCTAATACTGACTTCGAAGCTGCATATTGAGTGCTGAGCTTGTCTGGATATTCTCGTGATGTTGTTGGCTACATCGTTTGGTTTTGGTACCTAATATTCCACACTCAATACAGCTACAACGATATGTTCAAGAAAGCCGCAATTCAACGAGAAAATAAAAACCAGAATACATGTATTGGCTCAGTGTCCGGCTGACCCATACCCTCAAACAACCAATCCCTCAGTTACTTTTCTCGCGCCTCAGTTCCGCAATATGCTTCAACACATACTCCACATCCTTCGCAACCGCAACCAAAGTTTCCTTCTCCTGGACACTTTTCGGCGCCATGCGCGTCATACCACCAGCGGTACTAAGCGTCATCTGTTCAAAAGAAGTCAGCCAAAAAAAGTCTACACAACAAACAAGTTCAGCCGCAAGAAACCTACCATATCCCAACGATGCTCACCAGAGCCAGCGGCATCATCTGCGCCCACATCCCCAGACAGACTCCTGCGTGCTGCACCAGTCAACCGCTCTAGCGAAGCATACTTTCCTTCTGTCAACTTCCTTCCCAAGCGCGACGTCTTGACATCGTTGGGTTCCAAGCCAGCGTCCTCATGGCCTGGCGGGATGTGGTAGGTTATCGAAGATCCAGTTCCTTTCACATGGCTTCTTTGTCTGATTATGCTGTCGGTGAACGAATTGAAGTCAATGGGGAGTTGGACACTGAAGCAGCGGGCGAGCTCGGAAGGGTTGTCAACATGGTTGGTTTGCGTCGTGATGACCAAGGCGTGGAATACACGGTCTTGCAGGAAATCGCGACCGGCTACCTTGGGCATCATGTGGAACATTTGGAAGACTGGCTTTTGTCAGTGAACGCTCTTGTAGTGAGATGTTTCTGACAAAATTGACAGGGCCAAGCAATCCGGCAGTTCAGTCACAAATACGTGCAAACTTGACTGAAAGGCTCGACTTACTCGACATCTCCACGCCATGGATCGTTTCCCTGTAGTCTGATTCCTGCAAAGCTCTTTGCAGGTCTTCGCGACTCCAAGTCAAAAGCTCCACAGCATCAAACACGCTGGGTGTATAAGCCGCCTCATTGCGGCTATGCTCCGTCGCCAGCAAACGACCCAACTCCTCAAACTTGACATGTGCATCGCTGTGAGTAGAAGTTCTAGCTAACCAGCGGTCTTGATGCAGCGTAATAATACGCTTCTTGGCCGAGACAGGAACCGAAATTGCCTCAGTACCTGTATTCAATGGCGCCATCATCACATTTCCACTTTCCGAAGTCCAAATCCCACATTCTTTGACATTTTGGTCGAAATTGATTCTCTCTACTTCTCTGAAGAGGCAATTGAGAAATGCTACTAGGCTGACCCTATGCTCCGTGGCTGCATTCTCGTAGGAGGGATGGTGGGGTAGATCGAGCTTTTGCAAACGCTTTAAATCAAAGTACCGGCGTGATGAAGATGATGCGGTGTCATCTTTCACAGTAGCATTCCCCAACTCTATATTGGCGCTGGGAGAGAGATTTGGCTCGGATTGGACGGAGTTTCCAGCGACGCCAGTGTCTGCCATGGTAGGATTCCGGGCAGCGGGGCGGAAGTCTTGGAAATGCAGGATGCCGCAATAGGCAACCGACGCGGTAACACTGTAATCGTTTGGCCAGCTGACAAGGCAGCGCGTTGACTGGTCTAGACCGCTGCGATCCGAAGGGCAATACGAAAACAGTAGTTATCGCGACTGGTATTAGATCACCATCAGCGTCACTCTTCTCGAATCCTCTACGTACTGACTGACCCAAACAAGACACCAGGTCGCACGATTAGGCGTTGCTGCAGTCACGTCGGCTGCCCAGGGTATTGCGACAATCGTAGCTGAATCGCGGATAGGCAGGGTGTAAAAAAGCAATCTAGAACGTGCGCTAGGAACAATGCATGTACACCACGTGATTAATGTGGAGATGGTACGACAGATACCGAGCGGATAGCTGATGGAGAACGTTAAGATCGGGATGAAGTTGCGGCGCTTGAAACGAAAGACGGACTAGGGTATGCAGTAGACGAAGAAGGCAACCGTGATTGGCCGAGTTCCAGCAATGCGACACTTGACAGCCTACTAGCTCGAAATCAGTCAGTGCACAGTGAATTTCTGAAGGCAAGAGCCATTCTTTCGTCTTGATAACCCCAGGCGAGAGTCGAGACTGCAGTTCCAACGCAAAAGGTGTGTTCATGGTTGTGCAAGATATGGATAGGGTGGTGACGAATCTCAGGGCCCCCAGTCGCAAGAGCAGCGATGCTTCCTGTTACTCCAAGGCAGACCTCAACACACATTAGTAAAAAAAAAAACATGTATGATGACAAGACTGATATTGCGCACTTGGTCCCCTGCATCTATTGAGAACAAAATTGTGGGGGTGAAGCAGATTAGACAACGGAAGCAAGGCATCCCCTCAACTGAATTTATGTATGAGCATTCCTTGACTATAACAATACGACACGAATGCCGGAGCCCACACGATACCCTGAGCCGACCGTGCCGACTGCAGGGCAGTAACGGTGCCGAATCCTACTGGCACTCCGCGGACGTCAGACTGACTAAAGATGTACAGTGGAACTTCATTCAATGCTCCACGACCGTGGCATGATCAAGAACAGCGTAAACCTGTTGTGCAGCGCCGACTCCTCCCCGGACGAATTTTCGTAGCAAATGAATTAGCCTGTTGTGCATCTTGTTCATTCGCTGAGACGTCGTCTCCCGTCTATATTGTCAGTGTGTGCTGAGCCCACTCCGCCCAGCTGCATGTTGTTCTGGCCCAGAAGCGCCCATGCACATAGGCAGGCATGTCGATATTCGAATCGAAACGCCGGATTCGCTGTCTTTGCTGTCCTAGGCTACATGCTAATGCTAGAATCAGCTGAGAATAAGCATCACTCCTCGACAAGACGGTTTGTTAGTCGCCAGCTCCGCGGGACTCAGAGAGTCAGATAGGATCGGCCATGCATCACGCGAAGCGATGACTGGGAGAGCAGCAATCTTCATGCTTGATTTGGGAGGAGGGGCCGCGAAGGGTCTTGCTGTGCCGAAGCTTCTGGTGTGGGTGGGCCCCTTAGCGACAGAGTCGATGGCGCATTGTCGATCGTTTACGACAGCGCGGGCTCGGGATATAACACCGAGCAATGCTACCTCACGTTTGCGGTTTGGGGTCGCCTTGACTATCACGTGACAATTCGACAATTCCGTGTTCCGTTTCCCATGCTTGTGATCTGCATGCCAAATCTGCAGTGTTGGTCGACTGGGTAAACATGAGAAAGGCATCCAATCCACTATGCCAATCCCAGTGCCGCAACATGCGCAATTGCAATCTCGATGTTTTCCATGTACTGCGGCTCGGGCCAAAAGACCGAGATCCACTCCGCCATGGCTTTTCTGCAATGGCAACCCTAGCGCACACACCAACTTGACCGTTCTGCACTCGAAAGTCGACAGACCCGCCTCGCGCGGGCATTGCGACGCCTGCATCTGAGTGTTTATGTGTCTATCTCGGCACTAGACGATACTACTCGTGGGTCACGGCAGGTGGAATTCTCGATAGAAGGATCCAGATCATCTGAAGCGAGATTCGCTGTCTTCAAGGGAACACATGGCACGGTGGAAGCTGTCAAGGTGAGAAGGTCTAGATTTTGTATATACAAGCTCCGCACGTTCCTGTAACCACGTGTAGGGCTAGCTCCGCAACGTTTTCGTTCAAATGGCATGTTCTGTCAGATTCCAAATTGCTTCAGCGCCTACACAGCCCGGATGACTACATCCAAGCGATATCCCTCTACATGCGCGTACTCTCCTCGTCTAGAAAGGCCCATCGGTCCAAATCACATCCTTGACGCGCGAGATAGAACTTCTTCCCCCATATGTTTACTGAGTATCTGGAAAGCCAACTTGTTGCGTCTGGGGTATCTTGTTGTAATATCAAATAACATATGAAAACGTAAAGCGTCTCCGCTCATTGGTTGTTTGGTCGTTGTGCGATGGGCCCATATCATTTTCAGCTTTGCTGATGCTATGCGAAATTGCGTGTTCCATCGAACGGGACACATAGCACCAGCTGATTCGGGCGAAAATGACCCATGGCATGTCGTAAATTGTGTGATTGAATTATGAAAGTGGTTTTCATGGCGATCCTGCATTCTCCACTGCATCTTCGTCTGCCACTCGGGATGCCAACTCTCCTGCTCTTACTAAGACCGCAAGTGGGCCCTGTGTGCGATAATCATGGGGATGGTGAGGATAATGCGATGGCGCCATCGGGGGTACCGGGCGATCCAGTGGCGAGGGTGACGGCCCTAAGCTGGGCACGGGCTGTGGAAGCATGCGCATTGTTTTGCTAGGATCTGTAGGCAAGGTCTGCTCCGGGTAGGCTGATGTGGGCAAGCCTTGACCACTGTGACCACTCTCTGAAGATAGGGTCGTGTCCTCGTGACTGAGAGGTGGGAGACGATTTGGGTCTCGTACTGTCCTGCGAGAAGGAAGTTCAAGTGGCGCTTGGAAATGAGATTGGTAGGTATACGAGGGTGGTGGCGTAGATGAAGATTGATGGTTGAGATCCGTGCCGTATACAGGCTGTTGATACGAGTTGGTGTCATAGGAAATTCTCGAATCACGAAGAGGATTGTTGACAGACGGTTCGAAGACACCGTCTCGGTGTTGTGCCGCAGATCGTGGAGAGGCGGAAATAGGGGAGAATTGCTCGCCAGATCGTGGGGAGTTGAAGCCAGAAAGCGAACGGTTGGTAGGCGAAGTGGGTTTGGTGGGATAGGTAGGGCCTGCAGGTATGCGGGAAGGACCGAGGGGTTGGTTGGGATCCGGCTTTTGTTGCATAGTCGCATTGTTCTCTGGCTGACCGGAACTTAGCCTTCTGTTTGCTGGCTGTTCGTTTTGTTCATTGCTGCCCGCTCGTGTTGAAGTGCTGGTCTCTGTATCGAGTTTCGAACGTTTGCCTTTTGTCGGCACTGAGTGCTTTGCTTTGAAGTCTTCCAGGTACTTCTGGTAAGCTTCGTATTGTGGCGTCTTTTTGTACTCAGCCAACTCCGCATAGTACTTTTCCTTGGCGCCATTGGCTTGTCGTTCGCAACCTTCGCGTTCTTCGGCCGGCAAAACCTGCCATTTTTCACCGACGACTTTGGCAATCTCGGTGAAGGAAAGGTCCTGTCCCTTCAGAGATTCGCGCACCTCTGCATTGGATTAGCCATGGCCGTGACAATCTCGGGTGTTACGCACGGTTGGAGAAGATGACATAAGCAGAAGGAGGACGCTCGGGCGCGTGCTCGTCAGGCTGTGCTCAGTCAGACCATGTACAAGCGATGACATCATGGAAAGCGTATACAAACCTTCGGATGTCGACGGTACTTTCGTTTGGCGCCTGTTCCACCGGATATGGTGTTGTTGATTTCAGGCTGTTTGGTCTTGCTCTCTGGTCCGGAATCGTCACTCCGATAGGAGCCTGCAGTGCTTCCGGCACGGGCGAGATTGATTGGCAAAGGCTTTTCGGACGACTGTCCGCGAGACTCGGCAATGGCCCGTTGGAGTTTCTGGAGATTGGTTAAGCGTCAACGAGGAGGTCATGGTGGTGAGATGAAACATACCCGTCTGTGGCCAAGCTTGACGTTGAGCGAACTCCTATGCAGTTGTAAGCACGGGCCCGGGGAGAGAGGAATGGGGTTTGGGCGACGCACAAGTCTGATTCTGTAATGTCGAGCACTGTCTCCCAGGTATCAAAACCTTCGGCGGCGAATACTTGGTGGTACTGGGACAGACCCAATCGCGCCAGACGATCCTTCAAGTCGCTCATGTAGGAGGGCGTGGGCGCGACCGCGTGAGTAATGTGGTGTAGCGACCGACTGTGGAAAGCGCGCTGGTCAAAGAGGTTGGATAAGTCTGCAATTATTAGAGCACTAGTGGCAATGCGATTTGGATCGAGCGACCGATACACGTCGAGTATGGCGGGACTAGTGTACAGGGATGAAAAAGGAAATGGTCTAGTTTGCCTCGGGCAGCGTGATTGGCGCAGCGGGGCTTCTGTGGCGGATCGACTCTTGAGGAAAAACGAGGTTAGGGTCAAAGTGTTGCAGGGCGCAGAGGCGCAGAGAAGAGCAAGTGAAGGAGCAGCAGTCAACGACTATGGCGCATCCCTAAGCGGTGGCGCGCAGCTGCTGGTTTGGGGTAGGTGGGTCCCGGACCGATGCAGCAGAATTCTGTGATTATGCTGTGATGGCTGCAGGACAAGTCTCGGTTACTGTCGTCGAGGGGTGCGGACGCAGCCTAGTATAGGCACGGCCAGGACAGCGGCCGACGAGAGTCAGTAAAAAGCCGGGGCTCATTTGGCGCGTTCAGAGCCTTGGTTGCGACGCGAACGGGAGTCGCAGAGGGCCCAGGTTGCGGTGAGCGTAGGCAGTCCCCGGGGGAAGGCGGTGCAAGGCCCAGAGGAACGGGACAGGGCTAGCAGACCAGACTCGGCGCAATCATGGAGGGCAATTGGCGCGGCACAGGTGAGTCAGGTGTGTCGTCGGTGTCGAGCGCAGGGGAGGTTGAAGCTGCTGGTACGGCGGCGGCGGTGGTAGCAGCAGCAGCGGCAGACGACATGGGACTGGGAAATGGGAAGAGTAGGGAGGGTCGTAGAAAAATGGAGCGGGAAGATGTGTGCATCGATAGGGTAGTGAAAATCAGGGCAGGCGATCGGCCGCCTTGACAACAGCGCGGACAGGGGAGGGATGGGACGGCTTCTCTCTATTCCCTCTCTGTTCCTCGCAGCAGCTCTCTCCTCTGTGACGACCTCGGGACAACAGAGAAGCACGCGCCAGGCTGGCACACGGAGGGGGGGGGAGCAGACGTTTGCGAAATGAATGTCTTCCAGACTGCCCGTGTGCGGCTGACTGCTGCGTGCTGCGAAGTCTACAGAACATCATAGACATGAGCCATCATGGACGAAACGCCGGCACATTGGAGTAGGGCCGGTTCGCAGCCCACAATCCACCATCCACCATCCATCCTCGACCCGCGATCCTCGACCCTCGACCCTCCCTCTCCCTGGGCAGCCACGAGGTTGCCGACTATGCTGGAAGCATGCAATCGTGTTTGGGGCGCCAGGTATAGGCCGTAGGCCCGTAGGCCGTTGGCGCTGGTGACGTCAACCTGACATGTTGCAGCCCAGCCCGCTGCCGGCTCGTCATGCTGAGGCAATGGGCCCGTCGCCATCGCCATCGCCATCGCCATCGTCTACCCACCTGGACACGCAGCCGTGGAGCGCCGGCACTGCTGATTTGCTGATCCACGGCCAGCGCTGCTCTGACGAGGGGAGCTTGCGACGAGACGCTCGCTCGATCTGCGATGCAACGCAGCAGCCCATGGCCTGAGTCTATAGTGTAGGCAAACGAGCAAATGCAAATGGGCCTGACGACGCCGGGCTGCTTCAGCCATTCCAACCTGCATGTTTGTTTGTTTTTTTGCATTTGCGTCACACCACCCTCCTCTCGCCCTCGTCGTGATGAAAGCGCGCGCTGCCAGGGGGCGGAGAGGAGCTCTGGGCGGCCAGCTCCGCTCTGCCACTGGGCAACATAGCATCGATCGCCATGGGGACGCTCATGCGCTGGCGGAGCGGAACGCTGCTCACTTGTCTGCATCGGTGCTAAGGCTGCTTGCACCTGTCGCCTAGCATGCAAGCAGGTGGGAATCCCACTACATGTTCGTTTCGCGCAAAAATGCTTCTTCCAGTAGAGACGTGCTTCCCCGTCATCTACTGCACTGTACCGTCATTCGGAGCCTAAACCGGGGCCTGCCGTAGTGTCACCCTGGACCCTGACCGATGTCACCGGCCAGCTCCTTGAATCTGCTCCGTAGTGGACATCGCGACCTTTCCATGGGGGCGTGACCACAACCGGTACCTTGCAGCTTGATACATGCCTTGATACGTCGCCACTCCCACTGCATCCCATGCCCGTGCCGGTCACGTGCCATGAAGCACATTGATTTGAGTACCAAGCCACGCACATGTACGCGCCCACAAAGGCAAGCAACGCGAACGGGTATACTGAAATTGCACTATTTTCTAATATGCTTTTCCATGGCCCAAAGCAAAAAAACTCGGCACCAACCATTCCGGCCTAGACGCATCGCCCAGCAGCGATAGCCGTGTATCCTCGTTGCAAACACCAAGTTGAGTAAAGCATATCTTGGGAGAGACCGTAATGGCGCCGCCTCGAACCATGTGCACGGCATGCTTTTCGCTCCTCAGCACTACTCGTCCTCTAGCACTGTCTGACCATCTCCTCCTGGAACCATCTACCAAGATTAGTACCGTCATAACTTAGTCAAGCGTGTTGCGCAACGTACCATGCAGATGTTGTTACCGTTGAGGAGGATCTTGGGCAGCTGGACGTTTCCCTCAGCCGGGTCACTGCAAGTAAGAATTAGTTTGCAACTTCCATCTTGGGTGTACGGAAGATGTCCACGCACATTTCAGTCACGTTCTCCAAGACCATGTCTATGGCACATCAGTAGAGCCAAAAGAGTCATCTGCAGCTTACTCACTGACGTAGTCGTCGAAACCGACCAATTTACCCGTGAACTCTGCCTGCTATTAGCTTCGCCCTCAAACAAGAACAGTGCAAAATAATATTACCTTTCCCGCCGTTCATGATGACCCAAATCTGCGAACCTACGCACTTGTCGATGAGTTCTGCCACTGTTAGCACCGGACATGCAACTCATGCGACATCAGCTCACCTAGCGGGAGGAGGTTTTCGAGCGACATGGCGGCGCGATTTGGTGCAGGCTAGTTGTATGTTTGTATCGGTCAGATGCTGCGTTTGAGATGAGGGCAAGGTTATGGTGGTGATTGGGTTTGATATCTTGGCGCGGAGATCTTGAGATGGGCGACGCGCTAGCCCGCCAATACTCGCGAACAGGGTCCAATCACTCCAGCAGGCAACAGACAAGCCCTTCAAGCATGCTACGCACTACCCTGTCGAATACCAATATCGGTGCCTAGCTGGAGCACTATAATGGAGTGCCATGCTCTTCACACGACGCGCCTCTCAGCTGAGCGCGTCAGATGCACCTCGACGTGTATGTGATGAAGTCGCAACGAGTGTTCCGCGTTCAGTAGAGTGCCATATACAGAGGTGTGAAACAGTCAAGCACGATTGATATGTGGCGTACACTAACGCGTGCCAGAAGCAGCAATTCACGATATGCGACTCTGCCATCCACTCCAGGACCGATGCACACTACCCCGCCACGCCCAGAGCCCGCGCCTTCTCCCGCTTTGACTTATCGCTGGAAGCGGGGACGGCCTGTGATTGCAGGCAGCTCTAGCATTAGAAGAATGCATCATATGCCCGGCCCGAACGCCCACTCGCCGCTCAATCAGGCGGCTCCCAAAGAGGCAGCGGCCACCACTGAAGACAAAGGCCGCCCACTGCAACCATCGGCTGCACTCCACGTAATGTCTTCCCAATGTAGTTTCGTATATATGACTGACCATCTTCAGCGAGCGGGATTGTGGAATCCATCTTACGGATTACGTTTTGCCACGACCGCACCAACAGAGACACAAGCGTCGACACCCACCCCCGTAGACACGAAGCCGTTCCCTCGACCCGACGCCAGATCATCCGAGCCACTCCATAGCGATCATGGATTCGAGCACAGTGGTAGTATGGGGGTGGACACACCAGCCAGTACAGGAGATGGCGTCGATTCCTCGGGAGACTCAGGCTCCATAGGCATTAGTCATATTCCCTCGCAGGACGAGACTGAACCTGACATCAGCGAAGATGACGAGAAGGATACTCACACGGCCCTCGCCTATCAAATCCCGGAAGATACAATGCGTGCCGCAATGCTCGCCTCGCCCAAGACACGTGCGAGTTACTGGAGCGCGAAAATGTATCAAGGCCCGGACGGCGAGTCGCTTTCGACCCACTATTGCAAATCATTCGACGTAGCCGAGAGAGTTGCTCAGTATTTTTTGAAAGAAAAGGTCGTAGGCTTTGATATAGAGTGGAAACCTTTCGGACACCCGCGCGCGATCAAGCAGAATGCTTCATTGATCCAGCTTGCATGCGAAGATAGAATCGCTCTGTTCCACGTCTCGCTATTTTCTGGGAACAAGGTGGAACAGCTGATGCCGCCTAGTCTGAAAGCCGTTCTAGAATCACCCGATATCATCAAAGTAGGAGTGTCTATCAAGGGGGACTTCAAGCGTGTGGAAAAGTACCTCCGTGTACAGCCCCAAGGCGTCTTCGAACTGAGTCGCTTGCACAACCTTGTTGAGTGGCATGAGGTTGACCCTAAGAAAGTCACAAATAGACTGGTTAGTCTTGCTACCCAGGTGCTCCAACACCTTCAGCTCCCTTTATACAAAGGCGAGCAATTAGAAGATGATCCAGACACGACATCCAGTGTGCGGGAGAGTGACTGGAGCTTGCCTTTGAGCTTGCAGCAGATACACTATGCAGCTGCTGACGCGTACGCTGGGTTCCGACTTTATCACATATTAGAGTGGAAACGAAGTCGTTTAACGCCAGTACCTCCCCCAATACCGCTTTGCGATTATGATAACAAACCTAGTCCTCGATCCAACCCGCCACGCAAAAGAGCCAAGACTACCGCCAAGGCCAATGTGGGGGTTGATAACGACACGAACTTGTCAGCTACCGAAGAGGGACAGGAAAGCGAAGGGGAGGCTGAAGGCTATGAGACAGCACCAGAGGAGCTCATGGACAGCCACGAACTTGAAGATCCCGTACCTGGACAAAAGCCAGACGTTCCTGGCGATACCGAGGACGAGACTTTTCTTGCGCGCTTTGAAGAGGGCACTGGGCTACGTGACCGAAGCGACCAAGCGTTTGAGAGTGATGCTTCTCCCTCTTCAAGACGCGTTGGTCGAATCAAACTCGAATCACTCCAAAGTGCTGATTTGGGATACCCAAAACTGCCGCAAACATCCCAGGAGGAAAACAGAGAGGCTCTTTCTAGCAGGCCTCTGGATAAAGCGAATGACGAGTATGCGGACCCGGAACTTGAAGAGGCACTTGGACGTATGACGCTTGACGACACCGGAAACTTGAGGGAGGATGTGAAGGATCTCGGCTCTGAGAAAATTGAAGAATCTGGACACACCAACGCAGCCGACCTCTCGGACTTCAATCCTGCTTCTCTCGACTTTCCTCAAGTCGAAGAACTACCACCAGCCGAAATCAAATCCACGATTGATTCACCCAAAGAGTCATCGGATGTCTCTGTTTTTGACTTGGCAACGGCTTGGGCGCAGAATCATCTCAGATCTACCATTCCTTCGCCCACGTCAACGGTTCCCTCTCGCCTTCGCGCAACCACGTCGCATCTTCGCGCCTATTATCTTTGGCATCATCAGAAACTCTCAGTAGATGAGATTGCGTCACTGTTGCGAGATCGGCCGTTTTCACACAGTACAGTAACCAATTACATCCTGCAAGCAGTGACGCTTGAAAGACTGGACTTTGAGCCGGACTCTCTCAAAAGTCTAATGTTGGCGATGCCTTCTGGAATGAGGAATGGACGGTGGAAGGGGCTGGCAGAGAAGGTCGGAGCCTTGGGTTAAGCGTATCACGATTGTCAACGATGGAACATGTGAAAATAGCAATGAATTCGTTAGTGCCTCTAAAGGATGGCCGGCGCAACACAGTATATGGAAGCGTTTCCGCGTGTGTCGACGCATCTTGTGGCTCAGCATTACGTGCCCAGGATTTCACAATTTGTTCAGGACAGCTGTCAGGCCACCTGTTGATGTCCAAGTGGCTCATGCACGCGTACAGCAATATTGGACACGTTTCGAGGTATCGTGAAGTCGTGTTCGATTCAGGTACCGTGGGGCCTAGGGACAGTCAGCTGGGCAGCTCGCTCAGGGTCCAGGCACTCGGCCAATGCGAATCGAGCACTAGTCCAACCCCACGCGTGCCTGCCGCGAAACTGCGGTGAAGATCAGCCATCCCTGCAGGGACCCCTCCAAATTGTATTGAGAGACTCGGTCGCTGCTTCCTCGCTGTACTTCTGAACATAGTGACGACTTCCACCGAGCGTATCTTGGTCAATCCAATAACATCATCAAATCTCCCCGCAAATCATCACAGCTATCATTTCCACCATGGCCGCCGCCGCAGCTGTATACCCCCCGCTCGACCAGCGCCCGGTCAAGAACACAGTCCTCCTCTTCGATGTCGACGACACGCTCACCAAGCCACGTCAAGTGCGCCCGTCCACACGTAATCTTCATTTAATAAGCGGCTAACAATCCCCACAGTTGGTGAAGCCAGAGATGCTTCAATTGCTCTCCGAACTCCGCCACAAATGCGCTATTGGCTTCGTCGGCGGCTCTAACCTCGTCAAGCAGCAAGAGCAGCTCGGCGGGCCGGTAGAAGTAACCTCGCTGTTCGATTTCTGCTTTGCGGAGAACGGGCTGACTGCCATTCGTATGGGCGAGGTGCTCGCCAGCCAGAGTTTCATCGCGTGGATTGGCGAGGACAGGTACAAGGCGCTAACCAAGTGGTGAGTTGGAACATTATAGCGTATAGATATCGAAACGTTCCTAATATGAATATCGCCAGGATCCTGCACTACATCGCCGACCTCGACATCCCCATCAAGCGCGGCACCTTCATCGAGTTCCGCAACGGCATGATCAACGTATCCCCTATTGGCCGTAACGCGTCCACCGAAGAGCGAAACGAGTACCAAAAATACGATCTCGAGCACAAGATCCGCGAGACCATGGTTGCGAAGCTCAAGGAAGCATTCCCAGACTACGGTCTTACGTACTCCATCGGTGGTCAGATCTCGTTTGACGTGTTCCCTACTGGCTGGGATAAGACGTATTGTCTGCGACACATTAAGGCGGAGAAACAGATCTCGGGCGTTGTGTATGATAAGATTCACTTCTTTGGCGACAAGGCGTATGAAGGCGGTAATGACTGGGAGATTTACTCTGACGAGAGGACGATTGGGCACAAGGTTAAAAATCCGGATGATACGTATGCGCAGCTGCAGGAGCTTATGAAGAGCTTTTAGTAAGCGGGCTTGGATACATCGAACACCCGAGTAGATTGATTTGATGTCTCGTAGATGATAGGTACATCCTCTGCTATTTCATACACTTTTTCCTTCCCCGTCTGGCTTCCTGATACATCACCCGATCATCCTGGCAAAGCATCGTCTTCACCACCCCGTTCGTGCAAACTGGAGGTGATCTCTCCACTCCGCATGCTCTCCTTCCCACGCAGCGTTAAACGCAGCCATGGCCTCTTCCTCCCTAGCACCCTTTATAGCCAGACTGAGAGCCTCTCCATATAGCACATGCAAATGGATGCTTGCCCGCGCCAACTTGCGATTGTTCAAAAAAGCCGCAAGCGGACTCTTTGACCAGCAAGTCTCAACGTAGACCTTGACTTTCCGGAGGCTTGAGTGGTGGTGTTGAGGTAGAGATGCTGGGGCGCCCTTGGGTGTAGCTACATCTTTTGCACGAGCTAACCTGCGGAACTGCAATAAAGGCATTATCCACTCCTCTCGCAGGTTGAACTTTGGCGCGCTGTCATGGAGTCGTAGCCAGACTTGTAGTTCTTGCAAGCCAGTTAGGTTCTTGGAAAGGGCTTTGCATGCGCGGAACCTGGGGGATTGCTGGTTTCAGTAAAGTAGAGTAACCCCTCTGAGAAGTTTCTCATTGAATGTTCCCCCCCATTGCATTGTTCCCCAGACTCACCAACTTTGCCTATGCTTCTCCTGCCAGAGTAGATCGCCAGTCCGCAGAGGAGGTCCATACGTGTCGTAGTGAAGGTGCAACATGGTGATGTTCTCCAAATGAATCCCAGATACGACGGCGAGGAAATTTCCTATGCGTCGAGGCGCGTCGAAAATGAAGACTGTGCTAAGATACAGTTGTGTTATCGTCTCGGCGTAGACTTGCTTGCAGACTAGACTCAGGGCGCACACCGAACTATGCCAATTTGTCTGTAGACCTTTGATGCTGTTATATTTGCCCAGCGGCTGCGAGAACGGCGTCACGGATGGGGCAGTGGTGCTGGAGGCGCTGTCAGGATTTGTACTCTCCGGGTTTCGGGGTATGAGTCCGCAGCTTAGCTTGACGGTTTGCGGCTTCCGCTGCTGCTGCTGCTGCTGCTTGAATTGAGTTCCTTTTGCAGCGACTTCGCAGCGGTGACCGGGAGAAAAGTAGTACTTGTAGATTTGGTTTCTAATCTCGCCTGGCAGAGCCAAGAAGCCGCGGAACTTTTTTGGCGTGCGCATTGCGGGTTTGTGAGCGCGGGGGAAGAGGTTGGGTGTTGATGCATGCAATCTTGTTAGTCGTGGAAAGTGTTAGTCGTAATCGAAACCGTGATCAAGCTTCAAATTTCATCCAAAGTGAAGGTGAGTTATGCACTATGCACATGCGACGGTGAAGGTAGAGTGGAGATCAGCCTGGGCCCTGACGAACGTGGTCGACTACGCAGCCACTAGCCCCTCTCGGGATTAATCAAAAAAGAGCGCAGCTGCACAACAACGATCGCCGTGGCTACTGCATACCGCCCTTATCAACACCATGTCTGTGACACTCTTCCGCCCACGTATCCTCTTCCGCCAGCCTCAATTCCTCGCCCGTCGTACCTTTAGCTCCTCCCGACCACAGGCATCGCGTCTCCGGCAGCCCGGCGAGCCCACTGGCCCCAACGAGCCTCCGTCACACATCTCAGCCCCGCGGTCCAAGTCGCCCCTCAAGGTCTGGCCTATTCTCGCCATCTTCGCCACGGGCACATTCCTGTTCAAGAAGATTGTCGATCAGCGCAAGGGCGAAGGATACCAGCCGAAAGGACCGATTCAGGGACACTCGCCTAGTGGTAAAGGACAGGTCAAGCCTTCACATCCACACTAAAAAGTCAGCCAGCTAGCTAGCTACCCAGCTATCTATCAGCCAAAATGCCGGCCATTGAACAGCGCGAATCTCCCCTCTGGTCCAAGGACGATGTCACCGTTCTCTTTGTCCTCGGGGGCCCTGGTGCGGGAAAGGGCACTCAGTGCCAGAAACTCGTCAGCGACTATGGCTTCAAGCATCTTTCTGCTGGCGACCTGCTGCGTGAGGAGCAGGACCGCGCGGGCAGCGAGTTTGGCGAGATGATCAAGAGTTACATCAAAGAGGGCACCATTGTACCCATGGAAGTCACGGTACAGCTCCTCGAGAATGCTATGCGGAGTAGCATGGAGAGTGGCGAGAACGACAAGAAGCTGTTTTTGATCGACGGTATAGTTTAAACACAGCCCGTGGTTCGTATCATCCTCTGACATGGCTCAGGATTCCCCCGCAAGCTTGACCAGGCCCACGCTTTCGAGCGCTCGGTGTGCCCCTCCAAGTTCACCCTCTTCTTCGACTGCTCCGAAAGCGTCATGGAGAAGCGCCTTCTTCACCGTGGCGAGACCTCGGGCCGCGCAGACGATAACCCGGAGAGTATCAGGAAGCGCTTCAGGACTTTTGTCGAGACGAGCATGCCTGTCGTCAAGGAGTTTGAGTCGCAGAACAGAGTCGTCAAGGTCAACGCCGAGCAGGAGCCCGACCAAGTCTACAGGGACGTGCAGGAGAAGCTCAAGGAGCGTGGCGTGGAGCCCATCCACATCAAGTTTGTGCAGACACAGGCTTCGTAGATGAAATGGGGGAGACACAAAAAATATGAGAGTCAATATATCTTTGAATTGCAATATCTATCCTGCAGCTCGAGGGCTGCGGTTCATGAACTTGGAAAAGCCTTCGTAATGCATCCATTCCTCCGCCCCGCCCCTGCCCCTAACCCTTTTTGAAAGAAACAAACGCTCACCAACTATGAACATGTTTTTTTTTTGCTTAGTCCATGTCCTCGTCAATGGTCCTCTGCTGCTTCCTCTGGCCACCCCTTCCGCCGAACCTCGATGCCATATCGGCCTTTTGGTCGGCCTTGTTTGCCTCGTCCTCCTTCTCCTGGATGAACCTCTGCTTCTCCTGCTGGATGACCTGCAACACGCCCTGCAGGCTGTTGCGCCACAAATCTAACCTTGAAGCTACCTCTCTCCACTGGTTGTCGCCAAAGACGCGGTATGTTGAGCGGTGGATGAGGAAAGTTTGGTTCAGCTGGCTGAGCTTGCCCTCGACGAGTCCGGCGCGGATCACGTCGATAACCCACATCTCGACGTCTTCCGAGGGAACTTGCAGGCCCTTTGCAATCTTCTCGTACGGAAGCGATCGTGTCTGGCCAGCCGAAGCGGCCATGGAGGCCAGAGTAAGAAGGCGCATCTTGCGGTTCAGCGCGGCGCCGTCCAGACCTGACTCCTCCACCCAGCCATCGTGCTCGTCCTTGAAGTCGTTGAAGTCGTCGAGCAAATCTGAGTTGAAAATCTCCAAGAGCTGGAAGTATACGGGGTCGGAGTTGCGGAGCGCCTGAATCGAATCAAGGCCGGTAAGGTCCTGGAAGTCGAAGTGGGTGGGGTGTGTCAGGGCCGACTTGAGGGCACGAAGAGACAGCTCGCGGGCCTCAGGGGCAGAGGCCTGCTCCGAAGAGAATGTCCGCAGTGCGCGCAGCAGATATGTGTATGCCTGCGTGCTCTCTCCAGCATCCGAAGCGACGTCGCTCACGGCAAGGTACAGCTTGCGGGCATCCTCCTCGTTTGTCTCCCATGAGGCTAACCAGCTGTCCAGCTGCTTAAGCTGTGGTCGCAGTGTCTCGAAGTTGGATGTGGCGCGGATAACACGGAGGATGGCGAGGAGCACGTGGTAGCGGGTCTCGCTGTTGGGCTGGGTGGTGTTGAAAATGGTGCTGAGGATAGAGAGGGCGAGACCGCCGCCGTTCTGGGGTGAAGACGAAATGGGCGCGCTCAGGTTCTGGCACATCTTGGGCAGGTACATGGACACGTTCGGCGACTGGTTTACGAGGTGGATGAGCAGGTTGTATGCCGCAATGAACTCTGCGCACTCGCTGTTAGACATGGCCTCTCTTTCCGCTGCGACTGTGACTCGTCATACCCTTTTCCGGCGCCTGGTTCAGCGCTTGGCTACCGACGACGAGCTTCTTGAGAACCTCATCCTTCTTGTTCTCCTTGAGCAGGTCGGCGCTCTCGCCCTGGAGGTTGGCGCTCTCGTCGCCCTGGGATTTTTTGAGACTATCAATGTATTGTGCGAACTCGTCGGTAAGCTCCTCGAAGGTGCCCTCGATGAGCAGCGTGGTCTTGGCGCCCGGCATCGTGACTGTCGCAGAGAATTAGACGTGGGGAGTGTGTGTAGGCGGCGGGCGCTGTGGGCGGGGCTGGTGGATTGTCGACAATGAGATGCGGCTTTGGTGGGATGCCAAGATTGGAGTTGGAATTTTGGGAGTCGCTATCGATAGCCGCACGGACTCGGCTTCCGTCAACTGACTAGCTATGTACAATCCAACACCGACTAGGTATATTGCTGCATCATCCCCTCGGAAGCCTCATGAAATTTAGGCTGATATGCGTCACTGGTGGGAGCGAAGTGTTGCTGGCTCCTAGAAGTCTGCATCAGCTCGATTCACGCCATGGCATCATTCTGGACAACACTCACCGTCATAGAATGCGACCTCATACTGCCCATCAGCAGTCTCCGGATGTACGGCCACGAACGATCTCTCCGTCAGCGCGCTCCCATCTTTGACCCCCAGGATATTATAGTCCAAAACGAAGACTCCCCATTCGGCCAGTTCCCCCTCTAGAACACCAGACGCACCCGGCTGTACCACATCTTCCATGTACAAAAGCTCACTAGACTGATTGCGCCCGTGAAGCACAGCCTGGCGATTAGCGTCTTCGGCCGCACGCAGCTCCCACGTGTTTGTGGCATTGTACTTTACGAGGAAGAACCTGCTGGCGGCATCCTGGCTGCTACCGAGTACGTAGGGTCGTATGTCCATTGAGTTGGGTAGTAGAGATATCCATTGCTCGTTGAACGCTGGTTCGTTTCTACATCAAAGAATTAGCGCTGAAAGTACAAGTCTCGAGTTCCAAAAGCCTACGATGATGTTCGCAGCTGGTAGAATTGCGTGCCCAAGGCAGGTGGATCTTGTCGCAGTCGTTGACTGGACGCCCCGGCCATGGCCAGACTGAAAAAGCTTGCAGCGACCGTCAAAATGCTCTTCATCCTGGACTATCAAGTCTGCACACTGACTGCCCCTCAGAGTTATGTTCAATGCTGCATAATACGTGTATTTCAAGACGTCACGTACTGTTCTCCATTCGCATGCTGCTGCTTTTGCCGAGATTATGTGACGCAGGAGATTTCCAAATGTATTCTTCCGGTAATGTACTTTTCATTCAGCCTATCACCCTGACAAGGTTCATATAGCGACCTTGACTTTTCCAGCTAAACTCGCACAAAAATACCCCAATTCCAGTTTCCGTCAAACATTCTTTCGCGTTCCTCTTTATCGCCAACGCCACAGCAGTGCACTACCACCCTATTTAAGCACTACGCGCCCCTCTACTTTGTGTTATCTCCGCTCTTGACCTGCAGATAATTGCCAGCGATTGGCGCCTTCAGCCCAGCATCTGTGACAAACTTGGGCCAATCAATATTGAACCTGCTGCTAACAGCTTGTCGATGCGCAGCCGGGACCGCAAAGTTGGCCGGCTGCTCATGCAACAAAAAGACATAACGGTGCGTTGGAGGAGCGCCAGCTGGTGGTGCAGGACCAAAGTACGACGATGGGCCCGTGGCTGTCGTGGTAAGAACCGAGGTACCATTCTGCACAGCGCCAGATGGTGTGTAGTCTTGCAAGAGCGCATGCAGGACAGTTGCCGGGCGACCGTTTTGGCTACCGTCGATGTCTGCACTTTCTTAGTATCGCATTCACGAAGAGGATATAAAAATATGTGTACCGATCATCGCCAAGATGTACTTTCCGGAAAGCGTCGTGTTGGTGATGCCGATGACTGGCGCTCTTTGCGTTACTGGTTCCGGTTAGTGTAGGTATTGTCACTACACGTCTTCTTTCTACATACTCGATTTCCTGACAACGATTCCAGGGCTTATATACTGCGTCCCGTAGTAGACGTCGAGCGTTGCGTTAGTGGCAGGGGCAAACCCATTCGGCGTCGTCTGAGCAAAAGACTGTACAGCCAGAAACAGCGACGCTACAACGGCTGTAAACTTCATCTTCGCGGTTGTCTTGAATGATGGAATCAAAAAAGTCCTATGATATTATCTCCAAATCCGTTGCGAACCGTCAACGAGTGACATTATAAAGGCCCCACCTCGACGAAAAAACCCCTTGTGGCTCACGAGCTTCCCTAGCTGTTTCCACGCCATCAAAAAGTAAGTGTTTCGCGACGCAACTGAGGAGAAGCCAAGAGGTAATAGAGATGGTGAAATGGAGAATAGATGAGTAAATCTCCGTCGTCTCAGGCTGAAAGCAATATTCCCATTCCACCCCCTGGTAGCCCCGCAAATCTAGTATACAGCTTCTTCGGCAATTATGTTCCCCAGAGCATCCCCCTCCACCCCATCGATGCTTGACCAACTATCGACATCCCGCATTCCGTCATCGATTCTATTGTACCACTCGCCGCTCCATCTAAAGTGAAAGAAGAAAACGAGTTCCCAGAGTACATATCGAGCTCATTCCCTCTCCCTCTCTCCCTCTCTCCCTCTCTCCCTCTCCCTTCGCATCCATCTACTTCACACACCCCAAATTACTCGCCAGCGTACCCCGAAAAACATCCAACAAACATTGATGCGCGCAATCGCCCTCAGGCCCCACTTTCTCACTACTATCCACCACGTACGCGCCACCAGGAATCACAGTGCCGTGATAGTACACAGCTGTGTCGTGAGCGAGGGCCTTGCATGCTAGCAGCCACGGCGTCAGCGCTTAACAACTCATACGTAAGAACGTGACGTATCATCGCCATAAAGTACAATGGATACGCATCACATCTTGCTCCCTTGTTTCGAGGTAGCAAGCCACCCAGGGCCAAGCCGGTGCAGATAGTAGATAGGGGTGTTGGTAAAACAAAGGAGAGTTTTACACGCACCAGACTTTTCGTTCGACCACATCCATCCTAGACTGTATAGCACTTGGTCGTACGGCATCATGTTTTTGGTGGTGTCGTAGACGACGCGGCGTCGCACCATTTGTGCGTCGTCTTGCTCTGGTAGTACTTCATCCGTTACGGCGTAGATGACGCATTCTCTTGCTGAGCGAGCGATTTTGTCGATGGCGGTTACGGTGGCGATGGCTGTGAGGTAGAGGGTGAGGAGAGTGTGGGGGTGGAACATTGTGGTATGTTGACGTGTAGGTTGGTGTGTATAGAGAATGGAAGAACGTGTGTGCAGGGATTTGGAGGCGTGGCATAATGAAACCACATTTTTAATATGCTGTGTTGTTGATATGTTGATTCTTCCCGAGGTCGGTAAAGAGGCTGGAAGCGTGGGTAGAGGGGGGAACCGGTGGTGTACCATGGTACTCGCTGGAGTGTTTTCCAAAGTGGGAAGTATTTGCAATATTAACTTACGGCTTGCATCTGTATACAGGTTATTGGTTGTACTCAATGACTCATTTACAACTATTAACATGTGTTCCCATGGTGAAGCTCACATAACTAGCCTCAAAGATAAAACAATCACAACAAGCGCCACTACCCCAAACAAAAACACCCGATTCAAAAACACATCCTGCGCGTCTCTCTTCGCAGTGTGAATTGCATCGATCCGGCTCATATCCCGTTTCTCCAGATCGTGGTAAAAGGTTTCGAATTCAGGGAGCACGGGATCTGGCTGCGCGTCACCGTAGTTCATCACCAGCCTGAAAAAATTGCTGATGAGGTATTCCAGGAGCGGATTTGGATCCTCGAGTCTCTGCTTCGTCCGTATTTTCTTCGGAAGACAGGTGAGTAAGACGGCTCGGCCTAGGAAGTGGAGACACCTATGCAAGTTGTTAGCTTATTCCAGCCCAAACGAGACGAGGAATCGGTGGACGCCACGGCCCCGAATCAAGTAGCCTTTCATACGTACCTAGGGAACCACAGCTCGTTGAATTGATGGATGAATGCCTCGGCTGTCTCATGCCCCTTGACCCTATCTTCCTCCGTCCTCTGCTCATCCATGTCAAAGTCGACGAGCCACTCGCCAAATCTCAAGATCTCATCCCAGTCCCTTGGGTAATTGATCCCGAAACTCTGCGACGCATTAGCAGGCTCGGAGCGAAACCAGCCGGTGAGCCGCTCGCCCCACTCGGGCCACGCCCTCTTCAACTGCGGATGAATATCGTTCTTAGCACCGAACATCTTCCTCAGGATAGCCTCGTAAGACGACAGAAGAATAATCGCTGACTGTGCATCCCAGGCCTGACTAAAGGTTCCAGGGGCTCTCTTCCATACGGCAGCGTGTACTTTGTTGATTTTTTCAACGTACGCTTTTGTCTCTTCGGAGCCACTGCCGTAGTAGATCCAGTGGAAGTTCATTAGTTGCGTTTCGTAGAATCGCTGGTGGCCCCGGCCAATCACTTTGCCGCCGTGGATGGCGGCGGCGCCCGCGGGCGTGCCTGTTAGCCAGACGAATACACAGGCGTAGCCTAGTGCGGCCATGAATTCGGAGTTTCGGTGGAAGGAATACACGCGGATGATGTGGTCGTATTCTGTCTCTGGATCTAGCTGGTTGCACGTTTTGTCAGTACAGAGGTTGTGTATAGGCGGTTGGGTACCTACTTGGTCTAGATACTTGCCTAGCCATTGTCCCTTGCGTTCGGAAATCGGGGGCAGCTCTGGCAAGGCTCGCTTTGGCGTTGCAGGTGGTCGTGGTAATCGTGGATTCTGATCTAGTTGTTCAACGCTATCGGTGCCTGGAGGCAAGCCATTTGTAAAGCGTAGTTGGTAATGAGCTTTCTTTCTTTCGCGGACAGGAACCTTTTGACGTTCGAGGGGGTCCATTGTGATGATTTTTTCTGATCTCTACGATCTCTGGGTAGAGGCTCATCTTGTTTGCACGCGAAATGGCTGTTAAGTAGACGCGATGTACGACATGTACCTTCTTGATATTTACCGTGTTTCTTCCCGTATTGTACAAGTCTGTGTAGGGCCGAAAGTAGACGTCGTGTTGACACTAATACCCCTCCTGAGATTTACCGTCTCTCAACCCGTAGCGTGGACATTGGTTTGGGGCTGAAAGTGTCCATCATTTCAACTTGGCAACCCTGCATTTAACTCAAGGTCAGGGTTTAAATTTGTTTCAGAGACGCGTAGTTGAGAGCATTACGTAGATACTATAGGCTGTTTAGTCTACTTGGCTTCTTCGCCGGCGGAGCCATCTTTCATCCTTGCTCTTGCTGTGAAGTCGTGCTCACCGTACGGAGTCAACCAGTCCAACAATTATATGATTGTGTGTAAACTGTCGGCACGCGATTGTGATGCACATGGTAATACCCATGTTTCGACATTGTAGGCGGCCTGATCTATCAAGGTACCAACACGAACTGAGAATCGGAAGCTGTTAGTAGCGAGACCGCGAAACCACGAGGCCTCGACACAAAGTTTGATCCGGACGGACGAAATACGACATTGGTTGATCTATTACGCCAAAGCGTAAAGGTTGAATAGCAAGACTGAGGTTTTGAGGATGAACGTTTAGCCCCCGCTTAGTCGTGTCGACACGGAAGGGTCGCGGCTGGGCAGAGTGGATCAACGCCTCGAAGTCAATGATGCTTGCCGCGCCACCTCGCTTTGAGGCTATCGATTCTGCATGATAGATGTGTTGGGCGCAACTACAGCGTTGTCCTCATTATGATAATTCAGCGTGCCTAATTGTCGCCGTCGTCTTTCTTTTTGCATTTATAGCCCACGAATGGCGTCACGCGACATACGGCCGCAGAGCGCCCGCGCCGCGTCCACGATTCCGGAAATCATCGACCTCGAGCATGGGACGAAGCGCGATGACACCGACGATCGGCTGACACCCAACACGCCGAACCTGAACCTAGACCATGTCGCATCGCATCATCGCCGCCGTTCGTTCGGCCTGGCGACGTGGACGAGAAGGCTGAGTGAGCGCACGCCTGCGCCCGTCGCTCGTTGGAGTCGCAAGACGGCGGATTGGGTCAAGGGACCGAAGCTCCAAAAGAAATATACCATAACCCCATTCTTTGAGCGTTGGCAGACATTACCTATCCGCCTACTCGCACGACTACCACAATGGGCGCGCATCTTTTGTTACTTTGTCGCTTGCATAATATGGATCGTCGTCTTCGCTGTAGTTATCAGTGACGCTGGTGATTCCTCAGATGTCGAAGGACTCGGAGCGCCTATCAAGTTGTCTTGCGTCAACAACCTGTGGTATGCCTACACCATGAACCCGACCATGTAGCGGCGTTATACTGATCGTTGCCAGGCCTTCGCCCCAGAGTTGCGGATCGGACGGCCGGGACTGCTTCCCCTTCTCCAACGCTTCGTTCACTTTCAACTGCCCCGCCGACTGCTCGAGCGCCCAGGTCCTAAACCCCAAGGCAATCGGCCCTGATATTATAAACTACCAGAATCTGGTCGTAGGAGGCGCCCCGGGCTCCGCAGACAATGATGCATTCGTTTACCGCGGTGACTCTTTCATATGCCCTGCAGCTATCCATGCTGGCCTCATTAGAGACAGCAATGGCGGATGTGGTATCTTGAATTTGATCGGGGAGCAGAATAACTTCGGCGCAGTGGAGCGCAACGGCATCAGCAGTATCGGCTTCGACTCGTATTTCCCCATGTCATTCTCCTTCGACCAGGCCTCGGCCAAGTGTGACGATCCGCGCTGGAACTTACTCATACTGTCTACTATCTTTACCGCCATATTTGGAATATTCACGACAAGTCCTGCCACGTCCTTTGCACCTATTTTTACCATATTGTTCTTCCAGACCGGCATGGCCTCGGATCCGCCTTCGTACTCTGATTACGCTTCCTTGTCCTCCACAATCCTCGGCCGTTTCTTACCCGCTGCACTGGCCGCTGCACTCTTCTACCGCTTTAGCGTCCGCAAGTCTTTGTGCAACTGTAAAGCGCAGTTTGAAAAGACCATCCTGTGGGTGGGTGGTGCATGGGTCGGCGCGCTTGCAAACTACACTTTCGAACAGATCCCCATTCAGCGTTTGACTGGACACGACATACAACAGCAGCCCGGTGCAATTACGGCATTGGTAATCATCGTTATCATATTGTTTGCTGTGGTTCTCTATCAGGCATGGTGTTTCCGCAACGAAGGAAGGCTTCCGCGCTACCTTGCGCTCTACGTCACACTAGGTATTGGGCTTGGGGTTCTGGCTGCTATGCCAGACCTCAACCTCAGAATACACCATTATATAATCGCCCTCTTACTTCTCCCTGGCACTGCACTGCAGACCCGTGTGAGCTTGTTGTGCCAAGGACTGTTGGTAGGACTCTTTGTCAACGGTATTGCGCGTTGGGATTTTGATCCCATTCTGCAGACAGCTGCCGCGTTGAGGGGTGATGCCCAGCTTGGCACCAGCGTCCCATCCATTCTTGATCCAATTATCAATGGCTCAAGCATCACTTTTGCATGGGATAGCTTGCTTCGTGGTTATGAAGGCGTAAGCGTAGTGGTAAACGACGTCGAGAGATATAGAGGGTACGATGGAAACAGCCAGGGCAGCTACACTTGGGAAAGGACAGAAGAAGGGCTTAATGAGTACTTCAGATTCGGCTTCATCAGCTACCAGCTCTTTGGCGCTGTTTCTTACAGCGACTTTACTAGAGCCGGCACTTGGTTCTCGAATGGGACCTGGAGTGGGATTCCCCCCGGCCGTACATAGACGAGTGAATTTTCTCACGCAAATCTGCGAAATATACCATATCTCCATTCGAAGAAGTCCCAAATATGCTGTTTAGATCAATGCAGGCGCATTGCCATGGCTTGGTCCACGCTTCCAAGATTGTGTCGTGGTCGAGCCGTGCACTAGCGCACGCCATACATCATGGCCAGAACAGGGAAGCCTTGCATATAAGAGCAGGCTTTTGACGAACTGGCGATCGACATACCGTAAACGGTCTGACAACGGCTAGGCAGACGGCCCATCATGGCATTCGATTGTTGCCGTGCTGCCACATATGCGGTTTAGATGAATTTTGCATGGCTGCTTCTAGTGCGGGGAGCGTCTGATGACGTCAGTCGTCAAAGAAACCCTGCGTCGCCTTCCCTGCCCGTGTGTGAATGACCGCACCTGCAGCGGCTAGTGAGTGCCACAAAACACCATGTACTCTCTCCCTCGGATTTCCTTTTGATCGTGATACCCAATCTTCTCTTTCAGCAGCACCAAAGGCATGGATAAGGACAAGCCCAAGCCCACAAAGCGCGAGCTGCCGGCTATGCCTAAGCGCAAACCTGTCGCTCCACTAGCAGATCCTACGCCTACTTTGACGCCTGAGCGCGAGCTCACAAGCAGACTCGTCCCCAATGCTTTTCTCGTTGCTACCATTTTATCTGCTCTCACTCTCTCCTGGTCGTCACGGTGGGTCATATCTGGGGCGCCCGCCCTAGTGTATGCCATCCTACTTGGCGAGGCATATGGCCATCGCATACTCCCGTTCGTTCCCGTCTGGACCATCTTTGCGACGGTGAACCTGGCATACGCAGTATGTGCGACCTCGTGGTTGCTCTACTGGGTCTTCTTCCTCTGTTGCTGGCCGACACTTTTCATCGCCAGTCTCTATCAATTCGAAGCACCTGCCGCCCTCCTACGTCGTAGTCTTCGGAAAACATTCCTACGAGACCTCCATTTCATCAACGATCAAATTGCCTTCTTCGACCTGCCAGCTCTGGAAATCGACACCGAGGTCAAAGGGCTTTTCGTCATTCGCGGAGTCACGCTGTCCCTCTCAACCATGACGCTCGTCGCTCATGGCGTTGAGGCCGGCATCAAACTCTCAGACGACATCGAGCTGGGCATTCAGGTCGACAAGGTCGTTGTACCCCTATTCCGAGAGATTACAGTCGACGATGTCTATGCCAACGTCAAAGGTGGGGATTGGGAGGTCACCTTTGGCGATGTCGCATATGGCGTTCCGGAGCCAGACGACGATGATTCAGTCGTCGTAACCAACACTGCTATACTCAGAGCCGCTACAGAAAAGGGAAACAGTGGCCGGCCAGCTGACATGGTTAGAAACCTTACGGCTGGAAACGTTCCCACAGAGGCCAAAGATACTGCATCTGCATTCTCGTCCGTCAAGAAGGTTGCACCAGATGAGGAGCAAGCGCATACCAAGTACAAGGAACTGGTGCGCTACATTGACGACACAAGTGCGATAACGATTGCCAAGAAAGAGCTCATAGAGGCCTCAAAGGCACGTAAAGAATCTTCAGCGGACGAGGAAGGAGATGCGAAAACAGGAAAAGACGGCAAGAAGAGGAAGGAAGAGCCAGGAGTTCGCCTTGACATTGACAACATGGACGACTTCCGAGCCGCAATCTGCACCCAAATTCACGGACAGCCCTCTATACCTCATCCACCTTCAAAGTCCATTCGAGTTTCCACGCTCCGCAAGACATCATATCCAAACGTGAAGAAGTTTTTGCACCGGTTGCCATTCCTCTACCGACTCATGCTTAGCCCAATTTGCTATTTCCATCCAGTCAAGTTCAAGTCGGTCACCGCGGCTGGGTCAGGAAAATGGTTCACAGTCCTGATGCAGAAGTACTTCTTCAAGCATTACTCATCCCAAGATGCGGAGATCCGCAGACTTGAAGCCCGCATATCTGCCTGGTGCGCCGACGCCAACTTTGCTGTCGAGTTTGGCCCGATCCAAAGCGAGGCGCACTTCCCCATCAACACGAACTACAACATTCAAACTCACTTCAAGATCTCGGATGTCATGGCATACAGGATTCTTCCAGAAGCTGTCGAGCTCAAACAGGTGGTTCGACTGGGAGGTGCTAATGCCATTCTCTCTATACCCACATTCCTTTTTCCCCACCATGAACACATCTTTCCAGAGAAAGCAAGCGACTTTGAGATACTGGAGATGGAGTCGGCCATTGAAGAAGCTGAGCCTACACCGAAAAAGGTGCAAGCCCTGAAGGAGCTCAAGAAGCTAAAGAAAGACGAGACGTCTATGCACATCAGTGCACACGCGCATCTGCCAGCTCAGTTCCACCAGGACTTGCTCAACTTCGTTGCTGCGATCGTCAAGGCTACAAAGGTCATAGAATCGGACAAGGATTTCGAGGAGGCCAAAGTCCTACGTGAGCTCAAGCGCGTGAGCACTAACAGGTCCGATAGCGAGGCTAGCAGTCTAGCATCGGTAAACACCAACAACACAGAAACCTCAGAGACTACACTGAACGGCAACGAAGACAAGAGCTTCAAAGCTTTTCTCAAGAAGGTAGATACCGGATTCAAGGACGCATCGAACAAGACCATGGTGGGGATGCGCAAAGCTGGCCAAAACACAGCGCATGCAATGGTGAATGATCGTTGGATCGCGCGACTGGTAGGCAAGGTGACTCGAAAGATGGAAAAGGTACAGGGCGAGCTCGGATACAGCGGAGAGATTCCAATCGCCATGGCTAAGTACCGTGAGAGACACGAGTTCGAGCAAAAGCTCTTGCCGTGAGAGCGTGCGTGTTGGGAGTGAGCGCTGGCGCAGTCAGAGATTGTATGATACCCCATTAGTTTATAAAAAAAAAACCCCCAATATAAACCACTGTGATGAATACAAGAGTTCAAATCCCATCCATCAAATCAGCCAGTCAATCAATCAATCAATCAACAGCAGCACCACCGCCAAGCCCGCTTACCCTTTACCCTTACCCCCTTTACACCTAGCCCACCCACCTTTCCTTTGCCCACGCTGCCACCAAAAAAACGAGACATGTTAGTCTGCGGCGCAGTTGCGCGTTACTCAGTCTGCGCCCACCCAATCCCTCCAACCAAACCCAATCTAACCAAAGCCTTTTAGCGGCTACTAGTGCAGCGTTCAACGGACCCCACGGCAGATTTTTTTCCCCAGCCCAAATTACCGGATTAGGTATTTTGGGGAGCGAGAGCTGGTGGGAGGCGGGAGGTGGTTGAAGAGTAGAGGGGCAGTGGTGGAGTGATTATGGAAGAAGAAGGTGTGTTAGAGTGGGGGTGGGGGTGGGGCCGTGGGTGATAGGTGGCTCAAGGTAGATTGGAGGTGTTGTATGCATCTCCGTGGTTTATATTTGAGATGTCCCTTTTATTTTAGTGGAGTTCTTGGGTTTTGCAAAGGCGCGTGAATCACCAATGGTACTCTTGATAGCACAGGAGGCTGTGCACATTTTTTTATGCCGGTATCTACAACGAGTGTGTATGATTGTGCGATGGGCTATATGATGGTATGTATGCGCGAGTACAGACAGCGAAGGGGATTTGCGCAACGAGAAAACTCGAACACGTTGAAACCAGACTTTGATTTTTATCTTCTATCATGTTGGCTAGTTTATTAAGGAGAGATTTTATACGTCATTCGTCGCGACTTTGCGACAAAGGAACTGATTGCATCGTTTAATCGCGCTCCAGGCGCTGAGATGTTCATCTGTGAGATTGAAAGTCAGCTTCCTGAACCCTTTTATCCAACGGGGAGAACGGGGTGTGAGACTTACTGCTGGTTGTCCGTCTGCCGTTGCCGCACGACTGATGATATTCCTCTCGCTGTCTGTTAGGAAGGTGGGATCGTTGAGAGAGGATCCAGCTGATACGCGCGTCCTGTTGGTGTAGTTGTAGGACTCTTTGATCTCTTCAATCGTGTTGTCGTGGATTTGGTTCTCTGCTTCTTCTATGCGCCGTTTGTTTCGGCGGCTCATGAAGAATATTGCGACGGCGATCAAAACGGTGATGGCGCCTGCGGTAATGTCAGTTTGTTGATACTGCTGGATCGAGAAGAGGGTGCTTACCTAGTACGCCAAAAAGAATGAATAGCGATCTTGTTAGAGGGGTCAGTCCGCCATCTGTTTCATCGCTAGCTGTGCTGGAGAGACTGGAAGGCGAAGCTACGATGGTGGGTAGAACGGTTGCCGAGAGTAGTGATGAAGAGACCGTTATTGCCTGTGGAGTGAGAAAACTAAAGCTAGATGTTTTTCCTTGTTCTTTGCCCTGTTCCGTGCGCGTCAGGAGAACGAAAGAGGTGATTGAGGGTAGCGGTGCAGGGTTTGATATCGAAGGTGCCGTGAATGACGAGACTGAAGGAGCAGTGGAAGACGAGATCGAAGGCGTTGACGAAGAAAGACTGGATGCGACTGAAGTTGGCCACGAGAATGTAGAGCTTATCACAGGGTCCGGAGATACTGATGGCAGGCCTGGATCAGTCTGTGCCAAAGTTACGTAGGTAGTCATCGTGGTGGTGGTTGATGTTGAAGGCGGTGATGGAGCTGGAAGTGCTGGGCTCGAAATACCCAAGATATCCAGAGAGGCCACTGCAACGTTGGGTTGATTCTTGCCTGGCATGGGCTTATGGAAAGTTGTTGCAGGCGCCGAGGAAGACGTTGCTGGGGTCTCCACAGGCGCAAAAGGTGTCACCTGGAGTGCTGTTGCGAACTTGGGATTTTCTTGATTGACACCGGGAAGAACCTCTGTGTCTATCTTCGCGTCAGCTTCTGCTACCGTTGTCCGTGACGATATGACAGCTGCCTGTATGGTACTCTTATCGTCGGTCGTATCGTTGTCTGCTTGAATAGTGCCGTTCGGTATCTCGGCAGGGGAGAGAGAAGCCATAGCTGTAGTCGAGGGTGCGGGCGTGGGAATATCTTGGGGCAGCATGTCCGGGTCGTTGAAAAGCGGCGTGGCTTCAGAAATTGTGGGTGATTCTGATCGCAGTGGTTGTGCATCCTCCATCGCTGATGGTGGGTCGACTAAGGCTGATGATGGTGTCGGTTTTGATTCTCTTTGTGTCGTGTCGGCCTCCACATTCGAATCCCCAGAGTTCGTAGTGGCATTTCGCGTTTCGTCGTAGTCCATATTATTACCCTCCTCTTGTTGACTTCTGATTCTGGTAGTCCTCGTCATCTTCATGCCCTGATTATTACGGCGTGCCAGCACGGGTATCATATTAGTTAACTTGCCATCTGCAGCCATGGTATACCATAGAAGCAGTAGACCGGATACTTCAAGACGTGTCGAAGTGGCAGAAGTCCAGGTGCCAAATCACAGCCGGCTAACAGTGTTTCCATGTATAAGAGCCTAAAGTCCAGGAATAAGAGACGTGCTTGGGACTGGTGAACGTTTCGGCGCGGAGTGCACCCACGAACTGTGGTTGGTCTAGCAGATGCTCAACGCGTCTTTTTGCAACCAAACATAGCACACTTGATCCTTGCGGCAAGGGGATTTGCACACCACTTGAGACTATGGGGTGCACGGGTTCATGCTTTTCGGCAAAAGGGTCCACTCAGTCGAGTTCTCCAAACGTGCGATTGTTTCGAAGGGGAAGCGAAACTTTGCAGCGACACTCGAAACGTAGCGTATGCTGCGGGAACTTCGAGACCGGTCTGAGGGCCATGGCTACCAAGAGAATTTATTAGATATCGCGAAGGAGTTGTCGAGGTCGTTTGTGCTGAAAGAAGACGAGATGATCATGCATTTAGCCGTTCCTGTGGTGGCCGTGGTAGGCAACATTAGCGACGATGAATCTCTGCCTACAATACACGCGTGGCGTGCGGGATGTTTCGAGTCCCTGGAAAAGATCACAACAAAGCAAAGAGATCTTCGCAAGGTATGTTGGTAGTTTGAGGCGTCAAGGTGACAAGGCAGGTGTCTACGGGCCGCGCCAGTGCGCTAGGCATTCCCACGTGGCGTGTCCCTGCGTCACACCCTTCCAAGCTTGCTTTCCTCCCACCAACACCAACGAAACGCATCCATTCCATCGGCATAGCAGCGCAAATTGGCCTTTCCACGCATTACCATGATGAAATATTCGATGATCATGTCTCGTGTATGCATTCAACAAAGTACATGCGCAGCAAATGGCCACCGCAACGCGCTACCTCTCGGCTGCCGCGACATCGATTCGTTTTTCTCAGCACTTTTTCCACGACAGGTTCAATATCTGTCCAAAGCCTGCGTCCGCCGAACTGCCCTGCACATAACCATTGGCCTTTGAAGTTCCCGATTCCACCGTAGCGGAAAGACTAATCTGTATCCTCGCATCTTTCTTCTGACATACGGCTGCCTCAGTATCCGAGATTTCGCCATCCTTGTGGAGCAGGAAATCATCTTCGAAAGGTCCCTTGACGATCTTATGGATATTGCCCTATTTTTTGGTCTGATCAGCCCAAAGAATTGCCTGGCGGTGGACAAAACGCGTATACCTTGCCCTTCATATCGACTCCGTTTTTGTCGATCCATTTCCACCGACTAACAAGGCTCGCTTCCACACCCTTTTCGATATACACATACCCTCTGAAATCGGCTGAGGTGACATCAAAGGCCCAGCCTGGTGATGCCAATCCAACGTTCACCCTGCAGAATGCGCGCGTACTTGCACTCCCGGCTTTGGGCCCGTCTGCGGCTCCAAAGTTGTCGAAGATGATTGTCAAAGCAGAATTGTCGGATGCAAGCATGACACTGACCGTTCCGGGCCTGCATCCGCTTCCGTCGAGCTCGACATCAAGAGATGTCAGGGAAGCTCCACCCTTTGGAGGTCGTACTGGTGCGGCGAGAACAGCTGCCCTGGGAATTGCTGAGGCAATTGCTGCATACAGGGCGAAGAGAAGAAGGACAGTAGGTGGAAACATGGTACCGAAAGACGATGCTCAGTTCGTGAAGCCGTCTTCGGGCAAACAAGAGCCCTTATACCGCATACTCCCTGTAGTAATATCAGCTACCGACACATCTTGCCGCAGAAATATTGCTTCGAGAAGGCTGTATCGGTTGCGGCTGAAAGGCAACTAACATGCCCGTACCTGCAGTGCCATGTCGCGCGAGACATTAAGCCTCAGTAGCTATAGCAGCTGTGTCGGTTTTGTCGCTTGCAATCTCGCCGAAAGCAGCCTAGATGCAGGGTCGCGTTGGGGTCTCGATATCCTAGGAGACAATTCCGACGTAAGCTCGCATTTAGCCTATGCGACTGCATTGCACGAAATGATTGAGCGCATGTCGCATATTGCCAACATGGCGCGAATCGAATGGGATTTGCTATTTTAGTCATGTCGAATTGTGGTCGTCACCTTTGGACTGATTGGGGCAAGGCGGTTCGATTTGGCACATCGCGGCTATGGAGCAAAAACGTCAGTGCCACCGAACTAGCCAACAAGAGGCTAGGAACAGGGACATCTGGAGATGCATTGAAATGAAAAAACGGCGGAATATGTTTGGAATTGGTCATTGAAGTTCATTTATCATCGCATGCAAATCGCTCGCTAGCTGTCAAAACGCAAAGTATGTACATAAAAAAAGACGACGCACGCTCATCTTCACAGTAGAACGCCATCTACCGTCTGTCCCCTCGTCTAGTGGCCAAAAGCCTGCGAGTTTCCAGCATTGATCTTCGCAAACTCCTTGTTCTCCTTCTGCCACTTCCTCGCATACCGGACTCCAAAGCCCTGGTCGAAGACCTCGCGAATAGCCTCCAGCGGCATGCCCTTGACTTCTGGGAAGCAGAAGACGACGAAGATGAAACCGAAGAAGCAGATTCCGGCGTAGAAGCCGAATGCACCTGATGGGGTGATGCCCTTCATCATGGAAAGGAAGGTGGATGCGATGATGATGTTGGTGCTCCAGCAAGTGACGGTGTTGAGCATAGTGCCGACGGCGCGGACTTCCATTGGAATGAGCTCGGTGCCGATCCATGCGATGGTGGCCACACTGGATGCTGTTTTCTGTTAGCTGTGTAGACGACCGTGGTGCTGGAAATGTACTTACAGTAGAAGCCCACAAAGGCAATGATTGTCACGATGAGGACGTAACCTGGCCAGCCAATCTCGTCGCTTTGAACCTCGAGCGTCTTGAGATCAATTGGGATGTAGGAGAAGCTGACGGCAGCGACTACGAGACAGACAGTCATGCCGAATGTGCCGACCAACAAGATGACGCGACGGCCGAACTTGTCGACGATAATCAGGTTGAGGAATGAAAAGACAAAGTTCGTTGCGGAGACGGTAATGGCGACAGCAGTAGCGTTGCTGAAACCCACGATCTTGAAGAGTGTGGCCGAGTAGTACATCAGTGTGTTGAAGCCAGAAAGTTGCGAGATTGCCATGATGGTGCATGCAGTGAGGACGGCGCGGAAAGTGGATGCGTTAGTGAAGATGCTAGCAAGAGTCTTGAAGAATGAATCGTCGACCATGGTTTGGGTGGCCTCCTGGATGCTCATCTCGATACTGTGAATCTTGGCGCGACGCTGCTCTTCGGTCGAGGTGGGATAGATGCGCGTAAGTACGACGCTGGCTTCGTCTGCCTTGCCGTGGGCGACAAGTTGGCGGGGCGATTCCGGGCACAGGGTGAGGAGACCAGCGAGAAGGATAGCAGGCGCTGCACCGATTCCAACTGTAGCTCTCCAGGCCTGCGACTTCTCACCACCGACTTGCGCAAATCCGGCACCGATGGCTGAGGCCACGAATTGACCGAACGTCACCGACATGTTGTTGAACGCAATCATACGACCACGGTATTTGGCGGGAGCCAGCTCAGAAATGTACAGTGGCACGACCATGGCAGCGCTGCCTACACCCAGTCCGACAACGAAGCGACCGACGGCGAATTGTGGGAGATGGTAAGCGGCGGTCTGAAGTACAGTGCCAATGACGAAGACGATGCAGGCGAGGAATATGGGCAGCTTTCGTCCATATTTGTCGGCGATGGTACCAGCGATGACGGCTCCGACGAGCGCGCCCCCAGACGTAAGGGAAGTGACGAGTTCTTGTTCCGATGAAGTGAGCTCATGACCGAGGGACTCGCCAATGGTGACGAGGACGGAAGAAATGTAACCAGTGTCGTAACCTGGGAGAGTTAGTATATCATTGTTGATCCATCGTTTTAGGCGTGCGTACCGAAAAGGAGACCACCGAGAGAAACAGTGATGGAAATCAACCAGGCCGCTTTCGAAGCTGCCGTGGCCTCAATGGCTGACAGTTCCGCAAGCTGGTCCTGGTGATCTTGAGATTTGGAAATGTCCTCGATCTTATCGATGCTGTTGGTCTCATTGAGGACGACCTTCTTATCGATGGAAGATTCGTACGCCATGATGAGGAATAGATGGACAAGTAGAAGCTTCGAGCTTGTGAAGTGAACAACAGCCGTGAAGAAGGCAATGAAGATGGTGATCGACAGGCTCGAAAGCTAATTCGAATGTCAAACCAATTCATCGGAGACTTGACGTCCTACTTATGCATCTTTCCCAGCTTCAAACTTGCCCATCGGGCCCAACTAGCCGCTACGTAAACGTCCCAACCAAGACCACGGGTAAGGCAATCGGGCAAAGCTCGCATGGACTGCCACGTTGGGATTCCGTGCGCTATTTCCCGCAAGGTCGCTTTCCCCAGATTTCTTACTCCAGAAATCTCCGCAAATCGCACCGGGCCTGCGTCATTTTCTTCGCTTTGCGGCTGCCGGGGTGCATGAACCTAGGGGGGATTGCGGGGGTGGATCATGTGTGGCGGAATAGATCGGGTTTGGTGTGAGTGGTCGTAAGCGTGATCGGATGCTGCCCATTTGGCTGGAATGGACACGGCTGTTCGAGAGCGGAGGCCGTGCGTGCGGCTGGGGGTGTCGAGAGCGGGGAAACCGACGGCGTCGACTGCTACCTTAGGGTACCGGAGCGCGGAGAAACAAGCTAATTACGGCCGGGACTGCCACTTTCAGCGGCATCACGGGGCTCAACGTGGCCCACTGCCGCATTAGATTGAGAGTCTCAACACCATGAGGATCAGTGGAGACGGAGATGTGAATGCCATGACTTCATTGTGTGGAGCTGAAAGAAAATAACACGGAGCAAGGGCATAGAAGTGCAGCAATATGACGTTTCTCGAGAGCTACTCGTGACAATCGTTGACCAACAAAGCAGTTTGCGATCTTGGAAAATGCTAGAATCATGGCGAAGAATTGAATTGGATACAGATCTCATTGTCTTGCAGTTATCCCCAAACGTCCGCCCGCCACTTACCTCTCTTCTTCAGACCATCAGCCCATGCTTTGACCTCAGCATCACCGAAGCCCTTGCCTTCCTTGACAGCCTCCTCTAGCTTCATATCTACTTCACGTGCCATGCTTGCTTTACCGCAGATGTACATGTTAGCTCCAGCTTCTAACATCTCTACAACCTTGGCGGCGTGCTCTGCGACCCTATCCTGGACGTACATCTTCCGCTCTCCCTGCAATCGCGAGAAGGCTGTGACAATCTCCAGTTTGTTACCCAGCTGTTCTTGCACCTTGGCCAACTCATCGCTATAGATGTAGTCATTCTGGTCACGGCAACCGAAAAAGAGTAACATCTTGCCCACAGGTTTGCCGATTGAATGAAGTTTCGCTCGCTCTTGAAGGAAAGCCCGGAATGGAGCAAAACCGGTGCCAGCGCTAACCAAGATGAGTTGTGTTGAGGAAGTTATGGGCAGCTTGAACTTGGACTTCCTGACATGCGCAAGGACCTTGGTGCCTTGTAGATCGCCAGGCTCAGATGATCGGTGATATGTGGGGACAGGAACACCAGTGCTAGTCTTCAGACTGGACGCTGACAGAAGGTAATTGGAAGTCAAGCCATGGATCGTGGCTGTCGATTGATCTTCGGTGGTGATGACCTTGTTGACTACCAACGCGGTGATGGCAATGCGACGTGGTGAGATGACGGAGCTGGACGAGATGGAGTAGTATCGCGGTTGTAGGGGCAAGAGTATTTCCAAGACAAATGCGAGTGGAATTGAGGTCCATGGAGTGTTGGGGCTGACGAGCTTGAGCAGTCGAGCGAGAGTAATATACGTAGATGCGGCGAAGTGTTCATATCGCTTACGATCTTTAGCAATGTCAAGAAGTCTTGCTTTGGCCTCTGGAGTCGGCGCAAATTGAGCGATCTCGAGTATTGTCTTGCGAGCCATGGGCCCACAAATTTCCAAGTGATGGCGGAAGGCTGTTTCGAGTGTTAAGGGCGAGAGGATCTTGGACTTCCCGGAGCTGCTCTTGGGTGTAACAGTAAGACGCTCATGCTTGCGTTCACGCAGGCCAAGAACCTCCAAAAGTCTCTCGACTTCTTCCTCTGGGTTGATGGGCCAGATGCCAATGTGATCTCCCGTCTTGTAAACAATATCCTGGCTTCCTAGATCCAGCTCCATGTGTACGCAATTGCGATCGCCCGATGTGAAAAGCTCGCGAGCATGCTTGATGGTGAGAGGGACGATGGCTGAGTTGGTGTTGGACTGTTGGTGGTTCACAGATGTGATGGACTTTGTCTCTGATCCGGAACCGACGGTGAGTTCTACATCGATTGTCGGCTGGTAGGTAACAGCCTTCTCTTCGAAGCCCATGCTACCCAGCAGAGTGAAAACATCGTCCTTCCAAGCTTGGAAATCCTCTTCTGTGCCACCGTTGGCATCGTCTGCTCTCTGTCGTGGCATAAGCGCGGTCGCGCCTGCAGCATCGAGGGCATCTGCAACAACATCAAGCACTCTGTTGAAGTACTTGTAGTTGCTGTTACCGAGGCCAAAAGCCAGATAGCGCAAGTTCTCGAGCCGCGTCTTATCGTCGTCCATGCGCCTGATCCAGTCCCAGAGCCCAGCAGTGTTGTCGCTCGGGTCGCCTTCACCGTATGTGCTTACAATGAAAATGGCGAAATGCTTCTGTTGGATCTTGGAAATGGTCTCTGCATCGTAGTCTGATAAATCTGCTACCAATGCCTTTAGGCCAAAGCGCGCGGCACACTCTCGACCCAAGGTTTCGGCTAGGCGCTCTGAAGTACCAGACTGGGATCCCCAGAAGATGACGCATTGGTATCCATCTTCTTCAAGACGTTGGGAGATATCGCGAGTAGTGGCGGCTTTGCCGCCGGCCGACCCTTCGGTGACTTGGGGTCTTTCGAAGTAGATCTAAACCAGCAATTATGATTAGCGCGTGCTCAAGATTCCTCATCCTTCATGTGCCCCTTGGAAGGTAGCCACTACTTTCTGCGTAGTTTACTTACGTGGTAGTGAGGATCGGGTTTGTCCCAAGTCCACTTCCTGGTCAAATAGCCAAGCGAGGTGAGAAGGAATAGTACGAGGGCGACACCATCTGCTGTAGAAGCCGGCTTCAGAGCATTAATCCGAGGTGCAGTGCCCAGCGCTTGGAGGAGAGGGTTGAGGTGCGATTTCAGATCGGGCATGTCGACTCGCAGATTGAAGGACTCCATCTTGAGCAAAGCAGATTGACGCTGAACAGAAATGATTAATGAACCGACACCTGGCTTAATATGAGAAATCGAGGTTGCGACGCTCTTCCTGGTAAAAGGTTAAGAGTTCGTCTGGGACGACGATATCGTATGCGAACCAGGCAAACTTCAAGCCCCAAAGCGGGCATGACTGCCAGAACCGATGTGAGTACCTGAAAAGGCTCAACGTAGAACAAACTGCTCTTTCCGGTAGATATGCTCTAGAATGTTCGCATGTGATGTAACTGCTAGTCACCCGGACGTGAACTGGCGATCTGCAACCCCGCATTACCCCACAAATCCAGCGTCGTTGTGTAGCACCCATTTTTACGTCTGCTACTGGGCGGTTACTGCTCGTGGCAATACGCACCGCAATAAGCCATAATTCTCCGAAGCTTGCCTTTTCGAGTTCTAGGATGCCCACAAACATGCAGATTGGACAACTACAGTGACGGATAATGATGTGTTGCCATCAGCTCTTAAGTGAGCTCTGAGGCGCCCTCTAAGAACACCACTGTGCAAAGACATCGCAATACGATTCTTCCCCAGCCTGCAGTGGACATCTCCCATAATGTCAACCGCAATACTTTCAGCTCCTTACGCCGCTGCGCTGGGCGCATGCGCCCTGCTCTATTTTGTCGTGTACCCGGTGGTCGTCTACTTCCGCGATGTCAACGGTAAGTAATTGTGATCGCCAAAAGGTACACCTGCTAACAGAATAGGTCTTCGGCGCTACCCGAACATGCACCCATTATCGGGCATATCATCTATACCCTTCATGATCGTTGCGCACGGCGGAGCACGATCCACCTATCTCGAGAAGCTGCATCGGAAGCATCCCGTGATCCGTGTTGGCCCGAACTCCCTCTCGTACGGTGATCTTCGCGCGGTCAAAGACATCTACGGCCACAACACACCATGCACAAAGGACGGATCCTATGTTATCACTGCTGGATCTCACTACCACCTTGCCGACGTCATCGACAAGCACGATCATGCAAGGAAGAGAAAGTTGATGAGTTCGGCGTATGCCATCAAGAACCTCGAGGGCTGGGAGCACAAGGTTGCAGACAAGACGCAGAAGCTCATCAAGCATTTTGACGAATGCTGCACTGCGCCACTGGCACCTGGACAACTACCAAAACCCGAAGATGTGAACCTCGACTACCGAAAGTGGACAAACTTCTTCACACTGGATGCCATTGCCGACATTGGACTGTCTGACAAGCTTGGATTTCTGGACCGCGGGCACGACCGAATTACCGGGCGGAGAACGGATGGCTCGACATATGAGTGCGAACTACGCCCCTGCCTATATCAGACTGCGCGGAAACAATCCTTGTTGATTTGGCCATACGAATGGTACCCGATCATCGACAAACTCTCGAACATTATCCCCTTTTACAGGCGTATGAGCAACTATGCGAAGGGTTGGTCAGGTGTACCGGATCAGCTTGCCCACAAGCGGCTGCAACGGTATCGCGCGGGTGAGAAGCTTGACGACTTCTTCCAAACGTTGATGGAAGACAAGAATGGCCACCCAAACAACCTGGAATGGGGCGAGATCGTGGCGGAAGTGAGCATCATGATGAATGCAGGAAGCGCGACGACTGCAATTGCCATGGCCAACGTAATGTACCAGCTGCTCAAGCATCCAGATGTCATGAAGAAGCTGGTAGAAGAGATCGACTCGGCTTTGGATGATGATGAGGACGAACAGGACGACGGTGTAGTGGCGTATGACCGGGTTAAGCATCTGCCATATCTCCGTGCGTGCCTCGACGAGTCACTCCGCCTCTTCCCCCCGACCCCTCATGGACTGCCGCGACAGACACCACCAGACGGCACCAACATTCTCGGTGACTACATTCCGGGTGGTGTTTCAGTCGCAATGTCGGCGTACGTCGCTCATAGGCAGGAGTCCATGTTCCCACAGGCCGACAAGTTTATTCCTGAGCGCTTCTTGGGCGAGGAGGGCAAAGCGCTGCAGCCTTACTTCTTGGCTTTTTCGGCTGGGGCGAGAGGCTGTATTGGACGCAACATCTCGTACTTGGAGCAGACCGTGGTCCTTGCAAGTGTACTAAGACGATACGAGTTTGCGCTAAGTAGCCCCGACTGGCAACTCCAGCGGTTGGAGACGATGAACTGGATTCTGGGGGAGATGCCTGTGAAGGTGTGGCGGCGAGAGCGGAAGACAACGCACTCGGGGTAGTTTGTAGTAGATTTGTTTCGTATGCATAGCGTGTGTTTTCCAGTCCCTTGTTTCTGAGGTCAGAGAGGTTACATATAGAAACCATACAATTAGGTGATAGGGTAGAGAAAGGGTAAATCGTCACCGGGGCAGCGCGATGATGCCTTCTCTTCTTGACTCGCTAGCGGCTGCTGTCATTGGCCCCCGCAAAATTACTGGTTGTCCCCATATCTTCACTTTAATGCATCTGTTTTACCCCAATTGTTGCATCTGATCATCTATTCGAGTCCTTCAGCTTCTCTCATCTTGTTTTCTGCACATGTCGCCACTCGCGTACGACCCACAGCCACCAGCCACATCTGCGCCGACCGCGGAACCCTCGCCCGCGCCACCTCGCCCTGCGCGATCAAAGAACGGCTGCAATGCATGCAGGTCTGCCGCCACCACCACCACCACACATCAATCATCAACGCTAATTGAGGTAGGAGGCGCAAGGTACGATGCAACGAACAGCGACCACGCTGTTCTCACTGCGAAAGACTTAATCTCGAATGTAGCTGGCTGAGACCAGCAACCCGGAGCAGTACCTCTCAGCCCTCGCAATCTCTTGTAACAAATACATGTAATTCACATGGGCAACACCAGCACTCTGCATCAGTCTCATTGCCTCTAGACGGATATGCATTTGGGTTCGATTTTTCAGGGCCCCTGAGCATGGGTACCTGGGATGAAGCCATGCTACTCAGTCCAAGTTCGTGGCCTGTCCAGTCTTTCGCGGCGGCGCCAACACATTCTGATCTGGCGCCACAATCTATCTACCAGCTTCCTGACCCTCATCGATCCTCGGGTCCGCTGCTCAACGTTGCGTCGTCCATGAGAACTGAGTCGCACGACCTGCCTGAGCGCCAGCCGTACCGACCGGATGCAGCTTCGACCTCACCATTCTCAACAGAAGGCGCTTCTACCGGGTATCCCAACGAAGAGTTTCTGTTGAACTCATTCCTTCAAATGCTTATGCCGCCGATTCTTACGCCGGTTGAGGTTGGCCCGAAATGGGCTAGCACACGGGCCTTTTTTGCCACAATGGCGGCAGAGTCACCCATTGTTAAGAGTGCAATCATGGCTTTCGCTGCGATGCAAATGCAGCGGAGTGGGCTGGGTGGAGACGCCGCAAAAACAGATTGGAGACCGCTCTATGACAATGCTGCCAGGCAACTACCTAGCCACCTAGCGAAGGTCCGAATGATGGAAAAGACAGATGACGTGTCCAACTCCGGGCTTAGATACATTCTCGCCGCCTTCTTTTTGCTTACGTACACTGACTTGCTCACCGAAACGCTACCAAGGGCTCATGCCAACTTGCGCGAAGCATACACGCTCGTCCAGAATGCAAAAAAGACAACTCTTTCTGTCCCGGAACGTCGGCTGATCTCGTGGTTGCGTCTTCTAGACGCCCGCGCGGTATCGACAGCCGGCGGCGAGGGTTTGTTTTTGGCCGATACGGACGAGACGCTCTTCGATGCCTCACCTGCTGCTGATACTGGGTTCGAGCCAGAGACTCCTGATACTGAGATTGAGGAGATTTTGTTTGATGTGCTGTATCATCCCGGGATCGCATTCTACCAGAAAGTGCAATCTTTTGTAGGACGCATAACACGGATCGATCCATGGCATCGTAGTCGCGGTACTGTTCAGGACGAGACGGAGGTAATGGCGCTTGCGGCGCAAATCTCATCGGACCTACAAGCACTTTATGGGCAGAGGCCAGCGCTGATGGACCATGCTGTCGCAGGCAATCTTACCGAGAAACATCTGGCCAAAAACCTAGCAGGTGCACTTACGCGGAGCTTTCGCACTTACCTGGCCAACTACTACGCATCTTTTTTGCATTTACATCGCGTTGCATACGTCCAGTACCCCAAAACCAAAGACGTCGTAAATGCCATCTCAAACATCAAGCGCTTGTCACGTTTGATGGCACAGACAGACGAGTCACTGCCTGTCAATATCTTGTGGCCATTGCTTATGTGGGGTTGCGAGGAGGATGACCTAGAAGAGCGGAAGTGGATTGTGGAAGCCATTCGGGGCCTCGAGAGTATTGCTACAAATGCAAAAGCTACGGCGGACCTTCTTCAAGAGGTACAGAGGAGACAAGATGAAGGCAAGAGGAGGGTGGACGTGCGCCTCGTAAGTCAACAATACTTTGGAATTGAGAGTCATTTCGCCATTGTATAGCACTCAATCTCGGGTCCTCAGCTATGTTCCGCATGCATCGACTTCACAAAAAGCGAAGTGCACGGGAATGCACAGCTCCACCAGGTGTGATTCCAGATTTTTGTCAAGGCAATCATGAGATGGAAAAATAGAGCAATGGAAGGGTCGTCAGCTTCGCAGCCCTCGGTGTTAGATGGGCAAAGTGTGTACGACAAGCGCCCGTTGCGCTCGATCTGGGCCGGTTGGAAACATGCCGTTACGAGATGGCACGGCTCTTTGCGCTGCTCGCCTTTCCGAAAGCGCGAGACTAGCCTTAGTTTGTATCTTGCCGTAATTAGAAGCACGGGGCGTCCTGCTATCTTCGGATCAGATCCGCCAATGAAACTACGAGACGCATCCGAGCCTGGTCATACTTGGCAAAGCTCCTCGAACTTTGACGCGTTCTCGCCGCTGTGACAGGCCGCGTGCCAAATACAGGGACGTTTGTTTGAGACGTGCGGGGTAAGCAGCCTTGTTGAAATTTCCAACATTATAGGTTCTATTTCCCGTCATCGAATCTGGCAATTACACCATTTCCTTTTTCCGATAGCCTGAGGTACGAGGCCGGAAGTACGATGAGACAGAGGAGCGGATGGTCAGTCGAGCCCAAAGTCCGCCGGCTTTACTCTATAGACGTGCGCTAAGATGCTGCAACAGCAAAGCTTGCCGTGAGCGTCACATCAAATGTATGGATTCATGCTGCCCAATTTAGACATGTTCACACGCTCATCACAACTCTATACAGGTGTCAAGCTGCGCGAGACCGATAAATGCAAATATTGCACTGAACGGAAAAAGCCTTGCATTCGTGGCAATGCTTTTCGCTTCAGAAACGTGACGTCAGTCAAATACAACGCTGGCGAAGACATTGGGTCTGCCGAACAATCTCTTGAATTCCGCTCAGAACAAACATGGGTCAACATACCAAGTTCACGTACGTAAACGTTTGCTAAAGGTAGAACCTAGAAAAGGGTAACTAACTCCGGTAATAACAGTGCATTTTGTCACGCCCAATACCGATGGCGACGAGGAAGAGTTTGAAGCTGAGCCGGACCTCGAGACCGACCCCGTCGTACAACCCGAAAGCGCACATGATTATTCTGACGGTGCATCAAAACCCCGTGAACCCGAAGACAAACCAGACGAGGCCTCCGGCACGGATCGATTACCGTCGTACCAAGGCCAAACCGTGTTTCCCGACATCCCTGTGCCTGTTTTTGACGACACCAGCGACCTGCCTTCCATCCATGACGTACTCAGTACCCATCTGTCCCCACCTATCAACGCGCCATCTAGCAGTGGCGAGAATACGCTTGTGCAAGCCAACCGCGTGGTTCCCTCGATAAGTCAGTTAGGAGTCGGAAGTAATTGGCAGGCTAGTCCCGTCCTCCACCGCCCGTCACAGTCGCCAAGCGTATCCAAGAGAAGCCCGTTCGCAAACAACAACCATCAGTCCCCTTACAATTCTTCCGCCTTTAGTCCCTCTGTGGGCCCTACGCTAAAATGGCCGACCAATAGCGCGTACGAGGCCCGCCTGCTGCATCATTATCTCTACTTCTGCACCGGCTGGATCGATGTCTGCGATGTGAGTAGCCACTTTGCAAATGAAGTACCAAAACGTGCTGCTCACTTTCCAGTCATTCTGAATGGCATACTGGGCCTGGCCGCCCGGCACGTTTGGCTGATGGGCAAGGTCAATGAGGACTGGTCGCAGCCTTATGTCGATGAATGTCTAAAGTCACTCATCGTGGCACTCGAGGATCCACTAGCGCACTGGGACGAGAACTTTCTTATCGCCGTCATTTTGCTTCGTCTCCACGAAGAGATGGGCGAAAGCGATGAACACTGTCACCACTTCGGAACTGCTCGGATCTTGAACAGCATTTCATCCTTCGCCGCTGACGGAGGTCTTCGTGAGGCTGCATCGTGGGTGTCGCTTCGTCAACATATCTATGTATCCCTCACGACCCAGCAACCTTTGAACTTGAGCCTCGAAAACTATCGCCACTCCTCTGTTTTCACCGAGTTTGATGACGAGAGCTGGGCGAATCGAATCATATTTCTTTTCGCTACAGTCTTGCAAGCCGTATTCGGAGACACCAGCACTGCCAGTGAAGGCGTCAGCCGCGAGGCCTGGAAGGATCTGAGCGATGAAGTCGACGAGTGGGAACGTACTAAACCTTGGAGTTTCTCTGCGTTTCACGTCGAGCCTAATGCTGGCGAACGTTTCGATGGACATTGGCCTGAACTGCTTTGTCCCAAAGGGGTGGTTGCAGTTGGTCTCCAATACTACCATCTCTGCAAAATATTGCTAACTATATACTCTCCAAACGCCTCGCTAGTTGGGCTTGCTGGCGTTCGTGCGAGGAAGGCTACAGATGCTGCTATACGCAAGCACATGAGAATCACCATCGGGTATGGTGTCTCAAACTCTAGCTGCGAGAATGCCATGTTCCAAGGGAGTCACATTCTGAGTGCGTGCGGGGCATATGTAATTGACCCGAGAGAGCAACAGGCTTGCGTAGAGTACCTGCAACAGCTTCAGAGTAAGATGGGGTGGAGAACGGATGGGGTGTTGAGGGATCTGAGAGAGGTAAGAAATTTACTATCTGATATGCCGTGGAATCAGCTGACGGGTTTAGTACGTATTCGCCGCGAAGCGTTCATGACAGAATCCCATGAGCACCCTGGTGAAGAGCGAAGTGCAACAATTTGCCCCAAGATAGCTAGCTTCATAGGAGAAGGAAGTCAAACCATCTGGGGCAGAACGCCGCATTGCTACCTGCGCCAGGGTGTGAGTATGCTTATATATCATGAGGGCAATTGCTGACTACGTTACTTCATAGACAATGGCTGCATTGAAATTTCCGATGGGGCGATCCAGATCAAATTCGCCAAAGTTATTTCAGATCATCACGACATCACAGGGGTTGAAGATGACATGTTGTTTCACAAGCGACCTTTGCTGTGGGGTGGATGATCTAGTCAACTACAATGACGCCTCCAGCTCGTCCAGGCCCGATACCTGATTCACAACCCACTTTCTCTTCTCTTCGTCGGTATACCGCGGGTACGGTCGCCTGCAGTCCGAGCTGCTTTCCGGGTATCCCCTCTTATGCGCCACCACGTACTTTGTACCGTTGATACCACTCTTGCCGAAACCCCATTCCGTGACCGAGAGCTTGATTTGGAGGGCGGACGCTTCGGCGTGCTTCCCAGATTGGTAGAGGTCGTACATGTGTAAGCAGGACTGAGCTGTTAGCCTATCATCCTTTCTGATCCGTTTTACAGACAACTCACTTTTGGGTACAGGTTCGCTACACCGGTGATGGTTCCGACTCCACCTACGCTCAGGGCGGGTACGAGCCAGTCGCTTTGGCCAGCGAGAGCCACGAATTCCAACTTTTCGAAAGCCGCACTGATTCTGGCGACCTTGGCAATTCCACCACACGTAAGCTTTACGGCCACGATGTTCTTGTGCTTGCCTAGAATGTCCAGCATCTCGGAGTTGATGTCGAGGCCAGCAACGACATTAGGGAAGTTGTAGAGAACGAGGGGAATAGGCGATGCATCCGCGAGCTCTTGGAAGTACCCCACGATTGCGTCCTGGTTCATGGAGAAGTGGAAGTACGAAGGTACTAGCGCAAGATAATATGATGCGCCTGCCTCCTTTGCTTCGACTGTTTGCTGTATCGCATCGCGCGTGCAGCCTGCTACGCCACCTATTGTGATGGGCAAGTCGCCGCGACCGAGACGCTGCGCAGTCTTGCGGGCCTTTTGTACAAGCTGTGTCTTTTCCGAGGATGATAGTGTTGCTGCTTCGCCGTTTGTGCCTGCAATGACTATGCCATGTAGACCGTTTGAGATTAGGAATTCAAAATGCTTCTCTTGCACATCCCAGTCAATCTCTTGAGAAGCATCGTTCTTGAACCACGTCAACGAAGGGACGTGAATACCTGGAGGGAACGAGTATGATGTGGTGCTGTTTGTACCGTTTGCGGAAGGCATTTTGTAGGGATGTCAGGGCGGGAGTAGCGAGAAGAAGAGAAATTGAATATGCAAGCAGAGTTGCGAGAAACAGCGAAGTCGCCGCATTTTGGCTTCTACAATTCCCGCGACGCGTTCCGACACTTACAACGCAATCATGCGCAACGACGCGCCCTCGTCGTGGAGACGTGGTGGGTGTTGCATCGGCTCCTGAGTGCAGCGATTCGTCATCGCAATGCGTCGGCTGCAGCTCGGCAGGCCGCCTTCGCCGCCCGGCAGTGAGCTCGCCTGTCGGCTGCACTAACTCCACCATGATCCCCGCCAAACCCATACGACGACAGAATGCGACGTCTGGAGAGCCCGCTGGGGGAGTCCTGATAGTCGGATGAACCAAGCCCTCCCGCGATAGTGACAAGGTCATTTTGTGGAGAAGCGAGATGCATAAAAAGGCCGTTACCCCAGGTTTCTGCGATCGGCATTGTGTCAAACTGCGGTCTTTTGCTGTCAGTCTCGACGCCCTTTAGACAAGCTGAGCAGTGCTACGTTTGCGTAGAGGCTATTCACCATGGGAGGATTTGCAAGGGCGCCGGAGGTATGTCTGCTCTAAGATGCGATTGAGACATGTACTGATCAGAGTTTTTGTACAGGATCGGCCGACTCCTCCAGAAGTTGTAAGTTGGACTGCATAGCAACACATGTCTCACGTCTGAGTGCTAATATGATAACAGTATAACTGGAGAGTTTACATGGCCGCCCTCGTCATCTCAATGGGTGTTCTAGCATATGGATATGACTCGGCATTCATCGGGACCACTATCAGCCAGGAATCCTTCCAGCGCGATTTCGGCATCAACGCATCGAACAAGAACGAGATCACCAGTAATATCACTTCAATTTACTCAGCGGGAGGTCTTGTTGGAGCGCTTTGCATGTACCCGTTCCTTGAGCTTCTTGGTCGGCGCGCAACAGTCATCATCTCCGATGCCATCTTCATTGTCGGAGCCATCATGTGCACTGGTAAGCACCCCGTATAGTTACTCAGGATCATTGGCGCTAACAATAATTCGTATCTTAGTCCCCAAAGACCAATTGAGTCTCGTACTTGCCGGTCGCTTCTTCACCGGCATGGGTGTAGGCGGCATAGCAGCCGTCAGCCCCATGTACATTGCCGAAATCTCACCACCCGCTATCCGTGGTCGTCTGACTGGTTTCTTCGAGTCATTTTACCAGACGGGTGCCGTCATCGGATTCTGGATCAACTACGGCATTGTCCACAATATGGACGGAACCAAGTCCACAGCGTGGAGGGTTCCCATGGCAGTCCAACTTATCCCCGCCGGCCTTCTCGCCCTCATGATTCCGGTTCTCAAAGAGTCCCCAACCTGGCTACTGAAACGCGGTCGGGAAGCTGAGGCACTCAAGTCCTACAGCTACTTCCGCAATCTACCAGAGGACCATCCATATATTGCCCAAGACGTCCAATACGTGCGCAACGAAATCGCCAAGGAACGTGCTGCGCTTCTCCATGGCGAAAAACATGCCACGTTCATCACAACTATCAAAGCTGCAGCACGCGAAGCAGCAATGCCTGGCATGCGCAACAGATTCCTTCTCGTCTTCCTCATGTTCATGTGGCAAGCATGGTCCGGCGCAGCAGCAATAAACTACTACTCGCCCACCATCTTCACCTCGATCGGACTATCCGACGTGACGCTGTGGACAGGCATCTATGGCGTGATCAAAGCCGGGGGCTCCATCATCTTCTTCACCTGGTTCATCGACATGTTCGGGCGAAAGTGGCCCTGGATTATCAGCTCCCTGGTCTGCGCATTCTGCCAGTACTATCTCGCCGTCTACATTGCCGTCGGCAAGCCGACTGTCGGCGAGCCTATGTCAGAATCCACAGTCGCCGGCGGCAAGGCCGCAACAGCCATGATCATGATTTTCGGCGCAGCCTGGTCCTTTGGCGCAAACGGTCTGCCTTGGATTATATCCAGCGAGATTTTCCCCGCTAGCATGCGCTCTATCTCCGGCCCCTGGGCCGCTGCCTCAGTCTGGATCTGGACTCTGGTTTCAACTAAATCGCTGCCTAGCATGTACACCAGCTTGGGATACGGTGTCTACATCTTCTTTGCTAGCTGTTTGATTTGCGCTAGTGTCTACGCGTTCTTCTTCATCCATGATACAAAGGGGTTGCGCATGGATCAGATGGACCAGCTGTTTGGGTTTGAGAAACGTGAGGAGTTTGTTGCGCAGGCGGAGCGGGGGAAGATGGATGATGAGTGTGAGCATTTTGAGAAGGCGCCGGCCCAGCATACGGAGGCTGTTTAGTGGGATTTGGGTCAAGGATGTTTGTGCGCGTTTCTCTATCGCGGCTGTGAGGGATTGGAGCTTTATCCGAGTAAATAATAGACAGAAAGGATGATTGAACTTTATTAGGTAATCCTCAAGAGAGGTCACTGTTGCGTGAAGAAAGCGACGTGTTCGTGCAGTGGTGGCGACAATGGATTCGCTAAATGATAAATAACAAGCTGTTCATGCTCCCTCCGCGGCAACATTATGAACTTCCTTGTTTCAATGGCAGCACCTCACAAACAGCCAAACAACCATCTCCAGCACCAAAACGCGGAATACACCGAATTATATTTCAATAGTAAGGGGTGAGGGGTATCAATTTATAGCCAAGAGAGAAAAATCCGTCTGCTCGCTGCACATCACGGCTTTCCTAACCGCCGCGTGACTTCTGCGCCAGACGACACCACGCCACCACCCTACGCCTTGGTATAAGCCGGCAAGTCCTCAGCCAACGCCTTACGCGCGGCCCTCTCCTTCCTACGCTCCCTCCTCTCCAACTCCCTCGCCACGGCCTTGGCCAACTTCCTCCTCTCCTCCCTCTCCTTCATCTTCAAAACCTCATTCTTGCCCTTGCCTGACCACACCTTGCGGAACTCCTTGCGGAACTTCTGGCCAAAAGTGAGGTACTTGTCTGCCTCCTCGTCTGCCTGGCGCGCATTGTGTTCCTCCTCGTCGTCGGTGTCGTAGAAGTCTTCGTCCTCGTCTTCGGTGGCGTTGTTGTTGGCGTCGGTGACGAGGCGGTTTGTTTCAGAGGCTCCTTCGAGGCTGACGGCGCGCTGATTGCGCGCGCGGTCCCAGGTTTTGGTGCGGCTATAGGCCACGCAGCTGGTTATGCTGAGGACGGTGAGGAAGGGGAAGGAGAGGAAGAGCAGCATTACGATGCCGAAAGCGATGAGATCTTCGTCCATGGTTGTCGGTGGTTTTGGGAGAGTGTGTTTGTGGATATTCAAGGAGATTGTTGGGTTCTCAGGGTTGATGGATGGCGAAGGGGGGTTGTTAAGGAGTGGTGGTTTGCCACTGCCTAGCCCCGAGTGTGGCGCAGCCGGGTCTGGGGCATGGTACGTCACCGTGCGCGACTCGTGCCGCAATCACTTAAGGGGTTGGATGCTCAACTCCATCAACTCGACCACGGCTTTTGTACAATTCTGTAAATCTGATAAACATGCGTAATTGTATTTTCGAGATGTGCGCGTAACATCTGTTGCGTTCTAACGGAATGAGACCTGCTTGGCACGTGTTCTTGCAAATGCGTCCTGGGCCGATGCTGGAGTGGGTGCATCTCTATTCTGGTTTCGCGCACGACTCCTTGTGAATTTACTGCTGACGTTGAAGCTGCACATCGGATTGGAGTAGACTTATCTGCAGCCTCAATGCTCACACAATTCGAGCAAAAGAGTTTGTGTTAACTTGTTTTCCATAACTCCCCATGGCGCACATTGATACTCCGCCCGCCATCCGTCTTTGCCCAGGCAGTGCAGCTTCGGCCCAATCCGGCGATTCGAAGATCGAAGGACAAAAGGTCTGACGGGTGATCGGCTCATTAAGGTGCTGTTGCTTCTGTTGCCGCTCGTTGAACGCTCGTGGAGACAGAAGCGTAAGCAAGCTCTGTTATGCTCACCGGCACGGATATCCTACTCATATCCAGTGCCGATACTCCACGCCTTCACCCCAGTTCCGCCTTCTCAAGCTGCCGGTCCTCCTCATTGTTGTAGGGAATGTAAAGCTCGCTAAATTGCACGTAACAGATATATCGACCATGTTGATAAAGGCCATAGCGATCGTATGAAGAAGCTTGGAGATACAGGACAAATTGTGCGGGGTACCATCGCGCGTGATGCGAACGATTACCCATGAACGTTGGATTAGAGAAGGTGGGAAGATATTAGAAGGGTCGAAAGGAGACAATTAAAAATACGAGACAGGGCAAGATCATTAGAATGTAATGATGAGACAAGTGAAATACGAAAATGGGGGTATGGAAGTACTTGTTGCAGGCTGTTGGTCTAGCAGTAAAACTCTAGCGAAGCACGATTTTTGTTTGAGCAAGTATTAAATAAGAGGCTTTGGCATATCGAATAACGCGCGCAATGGTACCTGAGGCTGCCACAGTACTCCATCTCCCCTGCTCTTTAGGTACTGTCGGTGAGAACCACTTCGGCCGATGCAAAAGCCGGCAACGATTTTGGCGCCGTGTCTAAGTCTATGTATAGCTTTATACGAAGTACTTAGCTGACCAAGGAAGCACTTAGTTAACCAAGTGCCTTTTGGGAAGCAAAACGCGAGTGCAAGGTATCTAGGGAAATCAAGGGATCAAGGGACCACCCGGAGATTTGTGACAGGCACGATGTTATAGCCACTAAGGCCACAACAAGACTAGCGCGGCTCTTTTCAACCGGTCCTGAAGCCTCATGCCGGCTCGTCCCCTGGCCTCCAGCTACTCAATGTTCTAGAAAACCACTTTTCTTAAATATAGAATACGAATCTTTCATGCCATTCTTCCGAGTAGCGCAACCGTTCCTATATAGTTCCTCACGCGCATGATGTTTTTCTTCTACAAGCTGTCATCTCTTCCTTCTGACAATTACTACACCAAACACCATCCACCATGGTGCGAAGCGTGAACACCCTTCTGGCGGCCGCCGCCACGGTCTCGGCGTCTGTTCTTGAACTCCCCGTAGCCGTGGGAAACAGCTATTCCAGCGTGACATTTGAGATTGGCACGCCCCCTAAGGAGCACCGATTGTTGTTCGACACTGGCTCGTCGACAATCTTCATCCTCAACACCGAGTGCACGGAAACGTCTTGCCCAGACGGCAGTGCCCCATACTATACTCGACAAAAGTACAACGCATCTGCTTCGTCTTCATCCGTCAACCTCGACATCGATGCCAAAATCCCATACCTAGGCGGTGACGTCGCTGGCGGAACCTTCTCCGACGTCTTCAGCACGCTCGACGGCGCCGTAGAATGGAACCAAACTTTCCTGTCCGCCAACGAGAGCAGCTGGCGCTTCATCACCGCCGACGGCTTCCTCGGACTGGGCTTCTCCACCATCGCCGAGGCGAACACGTCGACGTTGGTTGAAACACTCCTGTGGGACGGCCAGCTAGACGAGCCGCGATTCGGGCTATTCTACGGCACGAACCTGCAGGATGAGGGAGCTCAAGACGGCGTGTTGACCATTGGCGGCAGCCACGAAGAAAAGTACGTGGACGGCGAAGTCGTCTACACGCCTTTGATGAAGGAGGCGGAATACCAGCTGTGGCGCGCGCCACTGAGGAGCATCAACGTCCTCGTTGCACAGGACCCATCGGACCCCGACGCCACTATTGAAATCCACAATGGCCGTTTGCCTACCACTGTCGTCGCTAACGGCACGTACCCGGATGCCAACGTCACATGGCCTGTGTACGGATCTGCCGTATTCGACACGGGAGCCGGGCGCCTTTCCGTGCCCGACGAGATCACCTACGCTATGTACTTCAACCTCGGTTGGAACTACGACAAGCTCCTTGCCGGCGAGCAGCGCATGGAGTGCAAGCACATGAACGCTTCCTGGGCCATCTCTCTGACGCTTGGAGAGGGTGCGCCCGAAGACGACGTCTCCTTCACCATTCGAGGCGACGAGTTCTACGCGCCTGGCGAGCAGTGCCAACCGCCGTTCGATTCTAGCGGTTCTACTGGCTTTGCGCTGGCCGGTGCTGCGTTCCTGCAAAGATACTACTCCGTCTTTGACTTTGGTGCGGAGAAAGTCGCTGAGTATGCGCCGAGGATTGGCTTTGGAAGGTTGAAGAAGGAGTACGATTACTTGCATCTGTCGTCCTTGTAGCCGATTTCATCTCTGCCCCTTCTCTTGTATATATTGCGTAGAAAGGTCCAATTACAACCTACTTACTTCCGAATCGCCTGTGCTATGATATCCGCAAACGTAGCGATGTCATAGCTGCTTTTCTGTAATAACCATCTCCCTTCTTCGTGTCTGGCTTTGGCAACAGTTTTCCTTGTCTTACTGTACATTGCTGTGCGCAGACTCTTCGCAATACCCGCACTGGTATATCCCATCAACCCGAACATTCCAGCCCCGCTCTTGGTCACCAGATTCGCCATGCCTTTTCCCACCCCCTTGACGGCGCCTTTTGCGCCTTCTGCTTGAGCGCCTTTGTAGGGCTGGACTACAACGTCGCTCAGCCCGTCCATGAAACCGAATGCAAATGTTTTCCCGGCGACGGTGGCCCCGGTTCGGAAACCAGTCACGGGTCCGTGGTCGCGAGGCGTGTCGCCGTAGGCTCGAGGCACGTTCTTGAGGCCGTCGGTTATCGCGAGCGGGATATCGACGGTCATTCCTTTGAGTGCTTTTGGTGCGAACATGGCGAGGCTCATGGCGGATGCGGATGCCATTTGCCCTGCAGAAATGCTCTTGGTTGCTGACGCAGATGACTTAATACTCGCGCTATCTTCTTTGAGCAAAACTTTCTTCTCAGAAGCATGTTCGCCATTCGGCTTTTTTGAGTCTGCCTTGGATTCTTCGTATGCGCGTCTATCGCGGTCGTCTCGGTAGGTAGATACTGGTTTGGTGAAGGCGCCCGTCACAGAAGTCCCAAGGTCAACCGCGGTTCCGAGGACGGCGGAGGCGCCTCCAGAAATGGGATCCCATCGTTGGATTTCGATGTTTATGGGTTTGCTTGAGTATCTGCATCTTTGTCAGTCTTTCTCTTCGAGGAACTGCGGCTAGAGGTAGTGGGGCTCGTCATACAGTACCAAGCTCTTTGCCTCCTTTGGCGCAGTGTCCAGCATGATATTGGCGGCTAGCGATGACATCTTCACCTTGCGCTTCCCCTTTTCGAACATGAATGCTGCGGGGAGATGCGGAATGATGTCACATGCCATGTCCTTTGTTGCTGGTAGGTTCTGATGGAACGATTTCGCGGCCGCTTCGACACCACTCTCAGATTGTATCTTATGCGCAATTTCTCTGGCGGCCCTCGATGCTTCGGGCGAAAGGCAGTAAGTGATTGCTTCGGAGAGGGTTTCAACGGTAAGCTGTTGTTGTGGAATTGGCTTCGGACCGGCTCCTGCGGCGGCTACCATGTCACCCCAGAAAGGCTGGCTAGTAGTATATCAGCTTACGCACAATACCAACCCAAGTTTCGTTGCTGCTTACTCGCCAAAGAAGGGCACAATGGTTGTCGGCTTCCCGTTCTTCAAGCCACACGCTGTAGTTCCAGCACCCCCATGATGCACCACTGCAGCGACGTTCTGGAACAGATATTCATGTGGACAATCCCCAATGAAAATCACGTTCTTGTGAGACTCTCCTTGCCCACCTAGATTAGACCAGCCTTTCGAAACGATGGCGCGGAAGCCATGGGTTTCTACGGCGCCCATAATCGCTGCGGTAACGCGCTGTGGGTCTTCGAGCACAATGCTTCCGAATCCTATGTATACAGGCTGAGGGCCTGCATCGATGAATGCTTGAAGTTCTGGTGGTGGGGTATACTGAGGAGCGTCTCGGAAGAAGAAGCCGCACACGTCTATGTAGTGGGGCCAATCTGCGGGTTTGGGGACGAGGGCTGGCGACCAGCAGTAAGTAAAGGGGATTTGAAGTGTAGTTGCGAGCTTTGGTGCATCAAACATGGCCAATACCTCGAGATCTATTGTCTCGCGCCATTGGTTGATGACGTCCCCGAGTCTGCACGGTGGTCAGTATGGGGAAAAAATCCATGAAAAATTATGGCAATTAGCAACGCTCGATTGCCAAACTCACCCTTGCCATGTGAGCCAGTCAACGATCCCATAAGACAGGTAATTCGCAATCCCTTCCTTGCCATCCGCATTCTTCAGGTTCGCGAGCGGATGCGGAAACGATGTCGTGCTAGTCCACGGCATCGTAAACATGAGGTGGACCGGGATACCTAAAGCCTGGGCGCAATGAACGTGTGCGAAGCTCGGTGGGTTTGCGATGATAGCATCTGCTACAAAAGGATCGCTCGTCACGGTATCCGGCGTGATGCACGAATTCCAACAGCCCTCCAACATCTCCCTCACCATCATCCGTTTGCGCTTGATCTCTCCGGCCTTCAAACTTTCAAGACTCGGGATAAGTCCCGGGTTCCGCACCATGTACGACATGAGTTCAGAAGGGTCGCCACCGATTGGATAGAACTCCAGATTCGACCCTGAGTTCCGTACGAAATCCTCGAAGATGTCGTGTGTGGCTATTCGAACGCGGTGGCCGTACTTCTGGAGCTCGTGGCCAAGCGCGATGAACGGCTGTACATCGCCTCGGCTACCGACTACTTGAATGACGATGTTGAGTTTGATGGGCCAGGATTTCTCTGTGCTTGAAAGGCCGGGAACTTCCGAGTATTGGGGTGGCGCTTCCTCTGGTACGTCGTAGCGAGGGGGCGCGTAGAGCACGGAGAGTCCTCGCACAAGTTTTGTTTGGAAGTCGATGTCCACACGACCATTATCTGATGATACGTCAGAGTCAATAAGGGTAGCTGGAGAAGCGAAACCAAACCTTTGATTACAGGAGTAGAGCCTTCCAGTTCAAAAAGGGTCGCTTCAGAAGGAGAGACGTCGGACATGGTAGACGGTTGCCTGGATGGCGGCCCCTGATATGACATACTCAGAGATGGTTTGACTTGCGAATAGAGGTTCAGAATCGAAAGGATTTAGGTGCTGATTTTCTAAGGCTAGTGAGGAACCGCACTCCTACGCCTGGACACAAGGAAAAGCCGCCGCTTGACTCCTGGTAGAACGCGACGGGCGTTAAACCTTTTCCAGGCTCCTAAATTAGCTGAATGTTGTAGCAGTTCCAGTATAGATGATAGGTAGGCTCAGGTGGATATCGACTCCAAGGCCGAGATGGGTTTGTAAAGTCGCGGGTGTATTGCAATCTTCTAAACAAATGCTAAGAAGCATTATTTTCTAGAGCCGAAGAAATAGCTTCTACCTCGTGATGGACGCTGAGCCGCACGACGCGCATAGCATGCAGTCCGTCAGCATACTAATGTTGCAAAAGTTGCGAAATACGCATACGCATACGCAGCGCTAGCCAGCTTGGGACTAACGTCTGTCTCCACTTACTACGCGGCGGATAGAGCCGTGGAGGAGACGTCGGGTTGGGAAAAGCTTGCGAAAGTATGCTACAGCTCTGGGATATGTAAACATGTATACCGGGAATATGCTTGGACTATACATGTAGCTTTGGTGCGGGGAGCGTAAGGAATTGGCTTTTTGTATGTAGATCACGGAGAGCATCTCAAGGCGATTACAATCATCTGTCCTCGATGCAGCTCTTAATGACGAACGCAGATCAAAACGATTCGGACAAGGGTCTGTGGTCGAAGGCGCTGATGATGTGGGACCACGGACGGGTTCCATCAAAAGCGGAGAAAGCACTTGGAACGTATACCTTGAGTGGTACCTACGCTTGGAAAAGCTAAGGATGACTTTCTTGATAGCAAGGGGACGATAGCGAACATAATCTCCACCCGTATGTCCCAATACCTTTGCCTTGATGAGAACAGCAGGGTGAAAGCGAAAACCACGGCTAGCATCCTCAAATGATCAAGGGCAGAGTGTTTGGTACCAGGTGTCCATGTCGCAACCAGAAAACCCCGATCAGGACTATCACTTAGCACCAAGGGCAATGCAATTACGCCATTTACCACACTGATGACTAGGAATACGCTGTCTCCCGCAACCATCGACGTTTCCACAATCTCAACTCACAATCTCATGCACCGTCACCTACCCGATTCCTCTAGCAAGCACCCTGGACAATTTACAAACAAACAAGAAAGATACATGAAACAGAACGATAAACCAAAACCAAAGCAAGAAACACCCAGAACATCTTCTCCATGAACATAGTTCTCACCTACAACAAATCCTACATACCCCAAAGCGGCACAACCGCCCTTTAGCACCCAACTCCACGCACCAGAAAACGACCATTCAAACAGCACCGGATATGTAGCCCTGATCTGTAGAATGCACACGGAGCTCCTCTGTCTGAATAATGCCCACAGGTGCATGGCTTTAGAGCGCGAAGCAGGAATGGTAGAGGTGAGGAGGGAGTGACGAGGATGTGAGGATGTGGTATTGGCATGATGCTGAGTTTCTCGCTCATGTGGAAGTGGAAGGGGAAGAGGAATAAGTACCCGAAGCGTTATCATCGTCTGAAAACTCACTCGTTATCAACACAACATTGATGTTGACAAGATACTCTCATGCCAAGTCTGAAGGTGAAAGAAAGAAGCACGAAAGAATGAGGATGGAGGGGAAGGTGAATTTTGTTCGGAGTAAGATGGTCATGGGAAGATGAACATGATATGACAAATGTGATTAGAATTCGACTATCTCGTTGCTCTTCTTTGGAGTGTGCAGACGCATAAAGGTGCATGCTAGTCGACTCTAGAAATTCGTCTTCTTGTTTTCTTTTACTCTTACAAGTGCCCTGTCAATGCGCATTTATTGCCTCCTACTACTCGCTGCTGTCCGCACATGGCTTCACGACCACCTTACACAGTGTGCTTCTCGCTATTCCTCCGACACTCTGCGTAGTAAGGACGGTATGGAATGAGGGCTAACGTCAAGGTGCCAGTGGGTCCAAGTGACTGGATTGCGCTTGCTTCGATCGGACAGCCAAATCCACCTCTGCAGCAACGCAAATCGATGACGCTGAGTCGGAGCCGTATGTAACAATTTCTCAAGAGCCCTTCGATCGAAGCTCCGACAAGGTTCGGGGTTCGAGATCGGACTTGCGGCCGTGAAAGCCCTCCTCCAAGCCATGTCATTGCAACCGCAAACGTAGTCTACCGGAACTCGGCACTCCGAAGTCCAGACTGTTGGCCGCCGATATACCATTAGTTTTTTTGCGGCGCATGGCCTGGAGAATGGCTGCACTGGATGCGTCTGGCCAGACCTTGCATACAGCCACGATGGCTTTTCGAGACGCAGTGCAACAGGGCCAGGGCCAGCCCGAGAGATCAGGTAGTTGAGCGCGCAACCACCACGTGAGCAGTGAAACCACGTACGTGTGTGCGGGTTTGGCAACATCAGTTGACAGCTGAGGTCTACACACCGACATGTCAGGTTGACCGTGCCAGCTTTGTCTCTTTCTAATATCATTCGCGCAGGAGATATCCCAGCATCGTTTGAACGGACCACAGCCGTTTCAAGTGTTTTTCGGATGGTGCGACATTGCGCTTTTGCTGGATCTGATAAGAGGGCGCATCTGGCCCGGAAAGACGCCGTGGGATATTTTAGATCGACTGATGTCAGCTATGGATACAAGCCCCCATGTAGCGCACGGTCTTGAAGCCTTTGATGTCGACAAGACAGACAAGGGCCCGCCCTGGCCGTTGCCAAGAGCTCCAGATTTGTGACCCACAGTCCATACTGGTCATGGGTTTCCATGTCGTCACGATCATATACAAAGCATTGGAGCCTATGAATGGGTCTGTCGAGAGGAATTGTACGAGCCCGCTTGACATCTGGTGCTGGCCTCTGGAAAGAGGTCGCAGTCAAGGAGTACAGCTGAATCGCGCTAGTGTCCTCACGGTCTGGCCGCCTAATGGGTCCGCGAGTAGATGTTCTAACGCAGTTTGTCAAATGTGTACCATGGTACTCGTGCTCAATGTTTTGAGTTCGGACAGCTCTCTAAGGAGTGCTGGCGGGATAGACGACCCAACAAACACGAAGCATTGCACATCCAGTGTCAATTTTTGTAGGGCGTATGATTAGTACGCGGGTCCGATAGATGCGTGGGTGGGTCATCTAGGATATGAATCGGGAGACATGTGGGAAATTTTGGCGATGCTTGCCTCGTGGTCTAGACGTTGCGGGGGCAAGCCTCACTGGCATTACCTTTTGGAGGAGAGTCCATGGCGGCGAAAACTATATAGCGACCATCGGCGAGGAACAGGTAGCGGGGATCGGTTCGGTGAGAATTACCGTAGCGGTATCGGTTAGTAATAGTGATAGAGCAGGTACTGGCAGGTCTGATGTTTGGTGGCTGCTCTGGCTGCAGTGGTCTAGTGCTGCTAGCGTCGGAAGATTGGAAAGCCGCACACCCGGCGACTGATAGGAAGAGTGTTGACAGGTTGAGGTCAGGGTTTGGTATAGGGGACATGTTTGCGGGGACAGACATACGTGTACAAAGTCGGAATGTGGGAAAGCTCAATAGGCAGGAGAAAAGAAGGAAAGACTGCAGATGGCCAGCTAAACCTCTGCCGAGAAGTTGTTCGAGAAGCAACCATCGAGGCACGCACAGCAAAAGAGCGCAGTGCACATCATTACTCAGCTGGGATTCCGTTCACGATTCCTTGCCGATCATGTGTCCGATTAGACGAAGAGGCTTGGTGCGACGCGTTCCCTAACAGGAGGGCACCCATAGTTGGAGCTTGAAACAGGCACGACGTGAGTAGAGCGAAAAGTCACCATGTAACGTTACTCCGACCACAGAGCTCATAAGCGGGCGGCCTCGGGCTCTGGCAAACACCAGGCCAGCAGCGTCAAGGTGCGAAGTTGAAGGCGGGACTGCGGGAGGAGTGCGGCTGATTCGTCAGATGGCGCCTCTAGCGCAGGAAATAAGGGCAGCGAAGGGCCGAGCATGCAGCCTGAGGCCTGGACTGGTGAAGATGACACGTTCATGATTGCTGGGGAAGGGTAAGCTTGGGCCTTCTGTGATGCGAAAGGAAGGAAAGCATTGAGAAGTGAAGCGGGTGGATGTTTTGAATTGATCAGATGGACGGAAGGGAGTGCATGAGTGACAAAGGGTAGGCAAAGCCCGCAGTGCAGCACCGATGGCACCGGGCGGGCAGGACAGGGCGGGACAATGAGGGCTAGGTTCAGCTTCGGAGGATCGTCGATTTGGCATCCGATGTAAGACAAGCCGCCAAGGGAACCGTACTGTTCTCCATGTACAGCCACCGTGTGATGGCAGTGCGGCTTCAAGGACGTGTATTCGGTGCGGCCAGGGCGGCCGGCAGGACTGACGTCAAGCTGAATGCAGCCGCAGATGCAGACGCAGTCGCCGTCGCGGTCTCGACTGCGCTGAAGAGGCCTCGAGGCGGTTGGTTCGGGACAATGGGCAACAATCGTCACGTAGCTTTTGACAGCCACGTATAAAACATTAGAACCTACACGGCGCTGGGCCCACGTTTCTGCTCGCCGGTGGCAGCAACAACTTCACAAGAAGAAAAGAAACATGGCAAAGTTTAATCCGCATAGCTGCTCGCGACCAGTCGGGAGGGCTGCGTAGGCGTCATGGCATTTGTGGCCCAGGGCGGCCAGGCTCGTCGGCGGTGACTTGGGGGGTGCGTGGTTTGCATAGGGGCCGTAGCGGAAGGGGCTACTGGGGTAGTGCTGTAAATCGTGCAGGCGCGACCGCCAGCCGAGAGCGTCTAGACTGTTCCAGCAACCGCGACCCACTCTTCGGCTGACCCAAGCCTGCCAGGGTCGCTCCACCACAAACTCTGTCGCGCCCACCAGCACGGCGATGCGAACGGCATGACGAGCGCCATCAGGCACCGTCGTGAGCCTCGACGGGCGCAGAGAAGCTCGCCGTGGCATTCCCCGTCTGTGGGAGTGCCGCAAGCCAGACGGCGTGCTACTACTACTACTACTACTACCATCACCACCAGACGCGCCCCGGCAAGCAGCGCCAGATGCGGCCTTTGTCACCATCACCACCCTCCACCAAACCCAGAGCGGGCCTGGAGGGTGCAAGGACACGCAAAGCCACCGTTCCGGGACGCGGTCTAGATCGACGGCCGGCCGCCAGCCCTCTTACGTGCGACTCTAGCAGACGCTCGCTCTGGCCCTGCCAAACCAACCATATCGCCGTTTGCTTGCCGTGCCTGCCATCCCTCGCATTCCTCCTCGTTGTCCCGCATACACGCATACACGCACCATCCCCCCCCCCCCCCCAATCCTGCCTGCCATACTGTCTCTCGTTACGACGACGCCGTCTGTTACTAATCCAATCCTTCCTTGAATCCGCCGGCTGCAGCCTCTGTAGTCCTCGCTGTCGGCCAAGCTCTGCATATCGTTCGCTGTCCACGCTTCTCGCATCGCCCTACCCACATCTGCCCATCAGCGCGGGTGGGCCACTTTCTGCTTCTGACCGCATCCGGTCACCACCCTGGTACCCATCCTGGACGCCCGTTCCGACAACAGCCTGGATGGACTTCTGAATCATGGGGGAACCTACTACCATCCCACCTGATATAATCGACCGCCAGTCGCTCTGCTTCTCTCGCCCCATACCAGGCATGGTCGTACAACAAGGCGACGACGGCTTCACCGACGAACTGTCCCGCATCTTCGACCCCGCAGAGAGCAACGCTGCCGAGCAACTCGTCTGTCTCAAGGAAAATTTGCGAAAAGCAGACACCGACAGCTTCTGGATCCAGCTCACCCAGGGACTCGCCAAAATAGCCGATGCTCAATATGCCTTTGTTTCCAAGAGGATTCTGGTCGACGACAAGGACGTTGCTGTCGAGCTGCCACCCATTGGCGAGCCTGGTGCCTGTCTGATGGGTGAGGCCTTTTACATCAACGACGACAAGGGCAATGGACCAGGCCATCTGAGGAACTTCAAGTACCATGCCTACCAGTGCCCGTGTGCCTACATGAAGCACGACAAAGTCTTTATAATTCCTGAAAAATTAAATGATTTCATCCTGAACAACCCAAACGACTTGATTATCCCTGGCGAGGCCTACCTTGGAATTCCACTCTTCGCCGAGGGCAAATGTTTCGCGCATTTTGGTGTCATGTGGGGAAAAGAGGGGGCAGATCGACGTGTTTTGAGTTGGGGGTTTCTCGAGATGATGATGCACGGCCTGGAAGACATGATTCTGGAACGCGTGCTCGAGGGCAACCAGTTCGCCAATTCAGCACAACCTGTTCTGGCCGAAGTGCCCAAGATTGTACCGCACAGGGCTGTGTCTGTTGCCCAGTCACTAAAGCCCTACGCCAGGAGTCTGTCGCATGAATTGAGGACACCCATGCAGGGCGTTGTGGGCATGTTGGATGTTATGATGGCAAATGTGAAGGAGGCATCAGAGTCTTTCCAGCTGGATCCACGAACCCGCGAGATACTCAGTACTCTCAAAGAGAACATTGAAGCTGTCCAAGGTTAGCCATCATTCTTTTCAGCTCGAAACTTTAGGCACTGACTAGATCCAAGACAGCTCAAGACGCGCAGTCGAGGCAGCCGATAATGTGGTTCACGCGTACGATATGAACATGGGCGTTCCAGAATCCCCATTATCTCCGCTGGACAAGACGCCCGATCAATGGAACACCTTCTGGCGGGAAATGCGGCCAGATCTCATGATTACCGGAAATGACATGCGTGCACCCCTACGCGGAATCAAGAGAAGGAGAAACGAGGTTTCTTGGGCAGACCACGCTTCCAAGACGCGCGTAACCAAACAGGCTCGCCAGCGTGTCCGAAATACTCTCTCTGAAGAGCCCATCATTAGGGGCACCAAGTCCTGTCCCCCGAACGCAAGCCCCGGCGAAATCGAACGCCTGGACCACACCTGTTCGCATGGAACCTCGTTGGGCACATGCGACTCGACCACCTCTCCCATCTTCGCGTCGGAGCACTCTACGGTACCCGGACTGCGGCATACAAATATAAGAGAAGTCTTGCAATATGTTATAAACGATGCTCTCAAAGTAGGAGGAAGACCGGACTCTGCTATCGCTGAGGCAACAGATACAGGAGAGCGCATCGAGGTACGGACACGAAGCTCAAATGGCGAGGCGCACACCAAATGGATTGAGTGGACCGTCTCTCCCGATGTACCAGAGACTATTGTCATCGACGAACGAGACCTTGCTAAGATGGTATCCTGCCTTGCCTTGAATGCCATCAAGTTTACCCAGGACGGATCTATCACACTTCAAGCGACCCTGAGCGCCAAGGGTCGGTACATAGTCATCAACATCAAGGACACTGGCTCTGGCATCCCCGCGGCCTTTCTACCTAATCTGTTTAAACCTTTCTCGAGAGAAGACGACTCTTTGACAAGACAGAGCGAGGGGCTCGGCCTTGGTCTAATGGTTGCCAAGGGCATCGCAAGGAAGCTCGGAGGTGATCTTTTCTGTCTACGCTCGCACGTGTCGGGACCAGGGAGAGGATCGGAATTCGAGATGCGTGTTCCACTCAACCCAGGAGAGATCTGTAGTCGTCCCGCGACACCGTTTGGCTCACCGACTCTTTCCATCAAGTCCCGCATGTCAATCGATCCCGAAGTGCCCCGTCTGGATCTCGCCCGTGGTCCCGTGACCCCTCCGCTTAATTCTGATCCCTTCAAAAGCGACCGTGAGCGCCAGGCACCGACCACGCCTGCTGTCGTTGTCGACTCTACTTTGACGAATGATATCGGTCTTGCTACCCCTCGTCGCACCTTGTCGCCTCCACGGCGGCATACTGCTCGCGCTCTATCTTCGGAGAGAGACGCGATTCCATCCGATCTCGGCATCCAAATACCTCTCAACATTCTCGTGGTAGACGACAACGCCATCAACAGACGTGTCCTCGTCAGTATGCTCGGCAGGCTGGGCTACAAGAACATTGTCACAGCGTTCAATGGCAATGACGCTGTCGAGACTGTCCGTCGCAATGCCTTGGGACCTGCATCCGCTGTTTTCGACGTTGTTCTCATGGACCTGTGGATGCCATTGCTTGATGGCTTTCAAGCTACCGAAGTGATTTTGTCCATGGAGGAACTTGCAATCAAGCCCACAGTTCTTGCTGTGAGTGCAGACATCACTGACGCCGCTCTCGACAAAGCTGTCAAGAGCGGAATGAAGGGGTTCGTCACTAAGCCTTTCATCACCCGCGACATTGCCCGATTACTCCGGACATATTGCACGATTCAATAAATTTTGCATTTTACTTCTGGTCTGGCAGTTCAGCCACCAGCGTCTTCTTTGAAAGACAATAATATCTGTACACCATCTAGACAAGCATGATCCTGGGTGGCATGAATATTTTGGGTAGCGCACATTATGATCACGACAGCATTAGCTGAGGCCGTTGGATGGCTTCTTTTACGGCGTTTAGCAAGCGGGATACTTTTGGTTTGGGCGGGCTATAATACCCTTTGATGAACTTGCATGTCCGAACGACCTGGGATGGGGGTCGATAGTAGCATCTTTGAACTACTTTGAATAATACAAAACTGTATACGATCTGCAAACTCTGTGCCTTGCTACCTGTGGATCAGCTGGATGCAAGTGAGGCGAAAGTGAGACGTAACCTGTTATCAGCTGACGACGCAAATACTCGGTGAGGCTCTGCTAGGCACCCGATTGCCGAGAGGCCACCGAAAGGCACGGCAATCTCGAGCCGCAGATGCAAGGACATGATGATGTCGAGGGTGGGGGCGCTCGAATGGCGGGGCAAAGCCGAGAATACCGCATGTAGCGGAGTGTCTCGGAATGTGGCCGCTCCCCAGTCTCCCCAAAAGGGGTGCAGACGGCGCAAACCCCAGATTATCACCAGCCACACTTTTTCGCAGTTGAATTCGGTGCAGCAGAAGATGAAGAAAGATGGAGGAGCGAATTACAGGGGGATGCGCAAAACGTGGTATCGGCGAAAAGTGGCTGGGTGTGGCTTAGCGTGTGGCGCATGCGGGTCAGTCTAGAGGACACATTTCTTGGGATGCGCCGAAGTCGAGACAAGTGCTGTTGCGCCGCCATACAGCCGTTTCTGCCGTGGACAATCGCAGAATCTTCTTTCTGATTCCTTCTTCTGGTTTTGTTTCTGTGCCAGGGAATACAGTTACTTGGTTTTCTCTTGTAATAATAGAGAGAGCATCCGAGTAGACGAAGTTCATACTTACGTCAGAGACGAAGGTACCCCGTCTGTACTTTCGCAGTCCCGAGACATTTATAAGCCGAAATATACCCCTGCGAACAACACCAACGCGCGACGATTGAGCGACAAACGAACGAGTGCGCCATATACTGAAAGACGGCCTATCGGTGCAAGAGTCTGTGGGCATGGAGAATGCATACACCAAGACGCCCGCTGAGGCGTTGAGGCATTTCCAAGTCGAGGAACAGAAGGGTCTGAGCGCACAGCAGGTCAAGAGCGCGAGGGAAAAACACGGCAAGAATGGTATGTTGGGACTCGTACATGGGCGGCGCGCAGAGAGCGCTGGGCCGCGGACAAAGGCCAGAGACAGATGCTAACGCGAGAAACAGCGCTGCCAGAAGACCCGCCAACGCCCATTTGGGAGCTCATTCTCGAGCAGTTCAAAGACCAGCTGGTTATCATCCTGCTAGGTTCGGCAGCAGTGTCCTTTGTACTCGCCCTCTTCGAGGACGAGGAAGGCTGGACGGCATTCGTAGACCCGGCAGTTGTAAGTCGTCCCACCAGATATAGACATGTACAGACGCTGACAAACTCTTCCCAGATTCTCACCATCCTCATCCTCAACGCCGTCGTCGGAGTCTCGCAAGAAACCAGCGCCGAAAAGGCCATCGCCGCCCTCCAAGAATACTCGGCCAACGAGGCCAAGGTCGTACGCGACGGACACATTACCCGCGTCAAGGCAGATGAGCTGGTTCCTGGAGATGTCATTTCCGTCACTATTGGCGACCGGATCCCCGCTGACTGCAGGATCCTGTCTATCCAGAGTAACAGCTTCAACATTGACCAATCCATCTTGACCGGAGAGAGTGAGAGTGTTCCCAAGGATACAAAGGCTATCAAGGATGAGAATGCCGTCAAGCAGGATCAGGTCAACATGCTCTTCTCCGGTACGACGGTCGTCACAGGCCATGCCACTGCGCTGGTCGTCCTGACTGGTGGCAACACGGCTATTGGTGACATCCACGAGAGCATCACCGCCCAAATCTCGCAACCTACCCCGCTCAAGGAGAAGCTCAACGACTTTGGTGACCAGCTCGCCAAGGTCATCACGGCCATCTGTATCCTCGTCTGGCTCATCAACATTGGCAACTTCAACGACCCCTCGCACGGAAGCTTTACCAAGGGCGCCATTTACTACCTCAAGATTGCCGTTTCGCTCGGTGTCGCGGCTATTCCCGAAGGTCTGGCTGTCGTCATTACAACATGTCTGGCTCTTGGTACCCGCAAGATGGCCGCTAGGAACGCCGTTGTCCGAAGCCTGCCTTCGGTCGAGACGCTTGGAAGCTGCAGTGTCATCTGCTCCGACAAGACGGGTACTCTTACTACCAACCAGATGAGCGTCAACAAGATGGTTTTTCTCAATGAGCACGGTAACGGCCTCGAGGAGTTTGATGTCGAGGGTACTAGCTTCGCGCCTGAGGGCCAAATCTCGTTCAAGGGCAAGCCGACGGAGAACCTCGCTGCTAAATCCGATACTGTACGCCAGATCTGCGAGGTTAGCGCGCTTTGCAACGATGCAGCTCTTGCCTACGACTCGAAGAACGGCACTTACAACCTCGTTGGTGAGCCGACTGAGGGTGCACTCCGTGTCCTGGCTGAAAAAGTCGGTACATCTGACGCTGCCCACAATGCAACCCGCGCCAGCACTTCTCCCGAAGGACGTCTCGACTTTTCAACCAAGCACTACGAAAGCCAATGCTCGCGGCTGGCCACCTACGAATTCTCGCGTGACCGCAAGAGTATGTCTGTCTTGGTCAAGAACGGTAACTCGCAAAAACTACTTGTCAAGGGCGCTCCTGAGTCCATTCTCGATCGCTGCACCAACGTAATTGTTGGCAAGGACGGCAAGAAGGTACCTATGAGCAAGCAACTTTCCAACCTCATTAGCAAGGAAATCGTCGAATACGGTAACCGTGGTCTCCGCGTCATCGCTGTGGCCTCTGTCGAGGACATCGCATCAAACCCGCTTCTCTCCAAGGCCAAGACTACCAAGGAGTACACCCAGCTTGAACAAAAGATGACTCTCATCGGTCTCTGCGGAATGTTGGACCCTCCCCGTCCTGAAGTCCGTGACTCTATTGCCAAGTGCCGCTCTGCTGGAATACGTGTCGTGGTCATTACTGGAGACAACCAAAACACTGCCGAGTCTATCTGTCGCGAAATCGGCGTCTTTGGCGCCAACGAGGATCTCACTGGCAAGTCCTTCACTGGCCGTCAATTTGACGACCTGTCCGAATCTGAACAGATGGAAGCTGCCAAGAACGCCAGTCTCTTCTCACGTACTGAACCCACCCACAAGTCCAAGCTCGTCGACCTCCTCCAAAAAGCCGGTGAAGTCGTTGCCATGACCGGTGACGGTGTCAACGACGCACCTGCTCTCAAGAAGGCTGATATTGGTGTCGCCATGGGCTCTGGAACTGACGTAGCCAAGCTCGCCGCCGACATGGTCCTTGTAGACGACAACTTTGCCACGATTGAAGGTGCCGTTGAAGAAGGCCGTTCCATTTACAACAACACGCAGCAATTCATCCGCTACCTCATCTCGTCCAACATTGGCGAAGTCGTCTCCATCTTCCTGACTGCCGCCATGGGCATGCCTGAAGCTCTGATTCCCGTTCAACTGCTCTGGGTCAACCTCGTTACCGACGGTCTCCCCGCCACTGCTCTTTCCTTCAACCCTCCAGACCACGATGTCATGAAGCGTCAGCCCCGCAAGCGCGATGAGCCCCTGATCAGCGGTTGGTTATTCTTCCGCTATATGGTAATTGGCACCTACGTCGGTGCGGCAACCGTCGGTGGCTACGCGTGGTGGTTCATGTTCAACAGCGACGGCCCTCAAATCTCCTTTTACCAACTCCGCCACTTCCACCGCTGCTCCACGCAATTCCCTGAAATCGGTTGCGACATGTTCAGCAACTCCTCAGCCCAGGCAGCATCGACCGTCAGCCTGAGCATCCTTGTCGTCATCGAGATGCTCAACGCTATGAATGCGCTAAGCAGCTCAGAGAGTCTTCTCACCCTCCCACTTTGGAAGAACATGATGCTTGTCTACGCCATATGTCTGTCCATGGTCCTACACTTTGCGCTTCTCTACGTGCCCTTTTTACAGGGCCTATTCAGCGTCATCCCGCTTGATGGCAATGAGTGGAAGGCTGTCATGGCGATCAGTGCACCGATCATGTAAGTTTTCCCCTTCTGAACAAGAATCAACCCCCCCCCCCCCCTCCCCCCCCGAATATTTTCGCTAACGAACACAATAGTATCATCGATGAAGGACTCAAGTTCCTCGAACGCAAATTCTTCATTCAAAAGGGTAATGAGAAGTTACCTGCTATCCAACAGGCGAACGGAAGACCGAAGAAGGATTAGGCGTCTTCTTCTTCTTCTTTTGAGGTGACGCTGACTGCGCCGTCGCCGTCTTCTCCGCGCCAGCTACGTCGTGTGCGTGCGAGAGTGGCGCTGAGATGAGAGCCGTGGAGAGGTGATCGTGTATCATAGCGGTGAATGGGACAGTGTGTCGCAGATGAGAGAAGGGGAGAGGATAGGGGGCAAGATAGATGTGTGTCTAATTGCGTTGTTTTTGATACCTTGACGCCATTTTGAGCATTGTAAGAGAAAGAGAGAGAGAGAGAGGAGATGGTGGGAATTTGGAATTTCTTCTTCTTCGTCTTCTTCTTCGTCTTCTTCTTCGTCTTCTTCTTCTCTTTTGTGTTCTTATCGTGAGACATGGCACGTTTAGATGCTAGATACTAGATGCTGTACAAGATGTGATACTTTCCACAGGTAGATTCTCCTCCCCCTTCTTTTTTCCTCTCCATCGTGAAATTTATCAAGAAAATATAATTTTTTTTATTAAAACAAAAACTCCCCAGTGCAAGTTTTTCGCAGCTAAACGTCAGTAAGTGAACCAAACGACTCTTTTTCTCTCATTTTCAAAACCACTATGTTTGTTTGTACAGTGCAGTGTAGTGCTTACCTCTTTCATTCGCGGGGATATGTGATGGAATTTTCGATCTGGGGAGAACAGCGAGTATACTCGTCATCGCTTATCCCTCCCTACTAAAAAAAAAAAAGGAAAAGAGAAAACAGAGATTAAGTAGTTTAGTCTGCGTTTGTGTGGCTTTGCACAGCTGGTGAAAATTAGGTATCCAGATCCAAGACCCGCGCTTCCTTTTCTCACAAGGTTCGATCATGCGATTTTGGTACTTGTTTGTTGATTCTCTCTTCTGTTTTCTTCTCGTATGCTCGTGTCCTCGTGTCTTCGGTTTCTTCTTCTTGAGCTTGTGCCCTATAACCTCCCGCTAAGCACCTCACCTTGAAAAGGAGGAGGCGAAGTAGAAGGCGGAAAGAGAGAGAGAGAGAGAGCCCTGGAGGGCGTTCAAACACCATCATAGCGAGAAAACAGTTTCTTGCCCTCAATCTCCAACTCATCCGGTTCAGGGTTCCATACAACAGCCTTTTCATGGACGCCGAGGAACTCCCAGATACCGTTGTTATCGCCCTTTTTACCTGCCTTCTTCGGCGTCTCCCCGTCACCCCTCCCACCCAACTCCGCCCCCACCACCTTCCCAAAAAGCAACAACCCCAAATCAACCCTAAGTCTCAAATACCCATTTCCCAAAAAACACACCTGAGCCTTATACCCCTCGCCCGTAGTCCTAAGTCCCACAACCCTAAAACTCGCATGCGGCGGCGCAGCAAAAGGCGCAATGTTAAACGCCATGGAGCGCGGCGGGACGTGCAGACGACCTGTAAACACAGCCTCATCATCATCATCATCATCATCATCCATGGACGAAGCGCACGGCGGTAACTCGCTTAGACTGAGCGTCCGCTGCCCGTAGCCGTACTTGTCGACGTGCGAACGGGTGTAAGTCGGACAGTACAGTTTCCAGACGCCGGATATGGGGCCCAGGGGCACGGGGATCCGGGCGCGGATGCTGTGGTTGAGTAGTGTGGTTGCGGTGGCGTGGGCGGATAGCGCGGTGTGGGTTGCTGATGCGGTTGGGGAAGTGACGATGGGGGGTTTGAGGCTGCGATCGAGGTCGCCGTCAGAGCTTGGGAGACGCAGGATTTGTTCGCTTTTGGGCGTGCAGCCCGTTGCTTTGTGCAGGCAGGGAAGTGGGGTGCGGGTGCTGGATGAGGTGGTCGTGCTGGCGGCGAGGTACTCGGTCAGGTACTCTGTTTCGTCGGTGAAGTTTACGCTGCGTTGGCTGGCAATGTACGCGCTGTTGAAGACGGAAACCGCGGCTTCTGAGTGCGTTTCTGGCACCTGCTTCTTCTTCGCCTGTGTGCTCGGTGTCACAAAGGGGTTTTTCATACCGCGCGGTTGCGTGTAGGGTTTCGGGATGCGGAGGAACATGTCGCGGATGCTTCTGGAGGTTGACGAGCTGTCGGATGTCGTGCTCGTGGCTTCGGACATGGCGCGGCGGCTGCGTGGACGCGGTTTCGGCGCGTCGTTGAGCTTCTGCTTGTACCGCATTAGGTTCGATGACGTGAAGGCGTCGACTTGGCTTCTGGTGAGTGGGTTCACCGAGCCTTGACTGCCGATGATGTGCCTGTCCGTCTTTGCGCCTGGCGTGGGTATCTCGGGGGAGGATACGTCGAGCGTGGGACCTTTCTTCGTCTTTTGGGCCCGCGCGCCTAATGAGCTGTTTCCCTGGGAGAGGATGAAGGGGATGGCTGGCTGACGCGGTGTGGTGGCAGGTGTCCGGCTCATCTGTGATGGCGGTGTCTCTGCAACAAGGATCTCAGGCTCGGGCTTGATGCTCTTCGTCTTTCCTGGCTTCGACTCGCTCGTGCTGCTGCTGGAACTGAGGCTTGGCTTCTGAGGGAGCGGGACAGGCGTCTTCTTGGGAGCGGAGAGAAGAGTAGAGACGACCGAAGGGACAGGGACGGGAGTTCTAATCATCTTGAATGCCTTTTCAGTAGACAAGCCAGACTTTCCGTCTTTTTCAACCCTCTGCTTCTTCGACTTGGGCTCGATAGATGCAGCTCCACTGGCAGTACTCTCACTGGTCTTTGGTGTCTCAGACTCGATGGACTTCGCCACAGAACTCTTTGTACCCGGTGGCCTTCCCTTCTTTTTCTTCGGTGGCTCGGTTGGGGACTCAGTGCTGGCAGTGGGCTGATCGAAAACGGCGCCGAGATCACCCATAGTCCTCTTCAAACTGTCCAAGAAGTTGGGATCGAGCAACGAACCATTACTGCGTATACCAGTATCCGAGGCTGTCAAAGCACTACCAAGCGCATCGCTCTCCCGCTTGCGCTTCGCCGCAGACACTGGCGTACCATCAGGCCCCTTTTCTCGCTTCTTATACGGGCCACGCGGACCAAACCTGCCGTTCCTGACGGATGTCGGGGGTGTCGAGTCAGCTTGAGGGGTTGGTGGTTTCTCTCCTCCCACATCTGGCTCTTCTGCTGCTTGCATCTCACGTGACTGCTTCTTGAGTCTCTTCTGTTCTTTCCGCTCGCGCTTCTCTTGCTTCTTTAGGGCTCTCTCCTCGGCTGTCTCGTTGTTTTCACTCTTTACTGGTGCTGATGGTGAATCCTCGTAGAAATCCATGCTGTTGAAAGATGGACGTTTTGCGGGCGGCGACTGGGCACTGAGATGGTGCCGAGGAATCGGATAGAGTCCATTGGGCGGCATCTCTGCGATCGGTCGTCACGTGCGGTTTGTGCCTCGAAGCTTCAAATTGCGTGTTGACGCGGTTACTGTTTTTGTTGCGACGCAATGGGGCGCGAAGAGCAAACAATGTCAACCGCGATCACGCGCACCAAAGATGAGCCTGAGCGGGGTCAGCGGCGACATGAAGGAGAGTGGGGGTTGTTTACTTTAATTCTTGGGGCAATAGCTATACCGAGTGGGATGAGAAGTTGTGAAGAGCGAGAGGAAGTTGTCGTGGAGGGGAAATTGCGAGTCAGATCAAAATAAGGTGACTCCCACCCAAAGTGAAGGTGAAGGTGAAGACGAGTAAGAAAAATCGCGCTCGCCGTGAGTTGAGCTTTTGTAGTGAAAGAGGATAATGAAGCGCACACCGAACAACTTACACGGCCAATCTTAAAATGGCTGCTTGGGACGTTCAGTCATATCGGTGACGACTGATGTTGATGCAACTCGCATTATTTACTCTTATCTTACTTATATCGCTCGAACAGCTCTACCCACACTCCCCGTCTCAAAAAGCTCAACAAGTCCAGCACCCAGACATTCCTCCAACACCCATTCGAAGCGCATGCCATAGAAAGTTTTCCACTTCTTCGTCCGTCCAGGCAGCACGCCAGCGAATTCTCCTCTGAGCTTCTTTCGCTCAGCCTTTACGTCATTCGCCGTGACACCGCCATCCCAGCGCTCGGAGAGAACGTTTAGTGGCATTTCTTTATGTTTTGTCTTCTTCAACAGAGAAAGGAGGTGATTTCGGGCGTCGATGAGGAGCTTGATATGGTTGCCCATGTTGGGGAGGGAGAAAGTGTATTGTGATGTCACAGAAGGGCGCGAACCGGAGAGAGATCTACCGCCGTGGATGTGTTGGGTGGCGTGGGTACCACCGACGGCGTCTAGGGAGCCTGCTGCATGACGGGAGCCAGATGTAGATACTGCAGCGAGGGAGCTAGCGCCTAGTGAAGCAAATAGAGATGAGGTAGAGTTTGAGGTTGTTGCTGAGGTAAGGAAGCCTGTTGTCACTAAAGCGGATAGTTCGGGTGATGTGAAAGCTGTGCCAGAAATCGAGGTTGAGGTAGGGTTGGCGTTCATTACGGAGATGTACTTTGCTTTGGCCATGTTAGCGATTTATGCTTTGGTAACTTCTGGATGCTCACCCTTGAGTTCCTCTGAAAGTTCGTCATGCGACTGCACGAGCGCTTGCCACTCACGTACCGAAGCAATTCCATCGCCGACAGCAGCTGCACCAACACCTCGATGCGGTATCATGACTCGCCGCAAAATGCCTGCTCTTGCTAGTTCGGCAATCTCGCGTTCGATACGTGTTGGCGATGTACTTAGCGAATCAATATGCGCTATAGTCATAAAGGGTGGTAATCTTCTTCGAAAGTTCAAAACCTCTGTTATCCTGGTGGAGTTCATGCCGGCCTTCTCTGGCATATCGCTGAACATTCTGTTCCGGATGTATTGCATGTATTGTGGCACATCGCGGAAGTTTAGATCTTCAGCAAGCGAGGCTATTACGCCAGTATCATCAAGTTGTTCCTCGTCATGGTATGAGATTGAGTTTTCCGATGGCAAGGATCGCCTCTTTGAACTCGCAGCTGATGGAGATGCAGTCTTTCTCTTTAGTCCGAACGCGGCGGCTGCACTGGTCCTCCTAGGTTTCGTGATGCGCGATGAACGGGCTGGGGTAGCCTGGAAAGACATATTTCTATGGTCCTTTTTGATGCAGTGATAATGTGAAGATTGTTAGGGGTAAATGATCTCGACTAATCAGTCAGGCAATAGGAGCCTGTTGAACAGCGGTAGCAAGTGAGAGGTCAGAGTCATGGTGACCAGGGTAAGAGCATGTTCTAGTATTAGCGAATCGGGGGGTGGCGAAGATGTGAGGCGCGGTGTTGAGGACTTCGGACGAACATTTCAGCCTCGGCGGGGCCATGTCACATGTCTGGTACCACGTGTGGCGTACAGGGAGCGATGCTGTCGAGTCTCAGTCACCAACTTGATGTCTTTAACGCAGAGTGCGCATTAGTGATAGCCGATGCAGATGCAGAATTTAAAATATCGCGTCTCGTGGTTGTTGGCGCTGGTGTCTTCGAGCACGATGATCGACGCTGCCGGGGCCGGGACAGGGACAGCCACAGACAGACGTCATTTCCACGCGGAACGTCAGGAAGCTCCAACGCGCGCTATGCAACCCAACAAAACCCAGAGCATGCCCTGAGAATCCTTCCTAGACACGTCGCACATCAACTCGCTCCCACTCCCGCCCATTATTAGCCATGTCGCTGAATCCCGAGCCCTCGGCGCCTGAAGAGCGCGCTGAGCAGCACCTGCCACCCAAGTCATACGCTGACGCCGCTGAGGAAGCCCTCGAGTCGGACCCACAATCACATGCTAATGGCGTCGATGGTATCACGGAAAATGCTGGCCAAAAGATAGGGGGTAGTTTCCACGAGGCAAATGGCATTGAAAATGGCATTGACGGTGCATCGGAAGAGGACCAGACATCACACGAAGGCATCGGCCAGGACAGTACACCAAAGAGCCCAACAGCAAAGGGCCATCGTCGCGTGTCGTCGCGCGGCTCCCATGGCGCCTCAACCCAGGCGCAGGCCGGCCAGCCGCCAAAGGAGATATTTGAAAGCAAGCAGAATGGCAACGGCGATGCCCTGACGACGGTTAAACCCCGCCAGGACATTGAGCTTCCCAAGGAAGACCGAAGAATCGACCTCAAGCGCAGGAACTCCGAGCTTACGACGGGACGCCAGGCGGGTGCCGGATGGTCCAGGAGCAAGTGAGTTGACATGTGTGCGCATGCCTACCACTGGACACTAACGACAACAGAATACGATTTGCGCCTATGAACGTCCCCCTCCAACGCCGTCTGCAAACCCTCGCCGTCCTCATGCACACACTCAGCATCGTCGGAGGCCTTGCCATCTTCTTCTTCCTTTGCAGTATACCGCTGCTCTGGCCCATCCTCCTCCCCTACACCGTCTACGTCCTCTTCTCCAACGCCGGCACATCAGGAGAGCTCTCCTTTCGCAGCGAACGGCTCCGACGACTCCCCATCTGGTCGCTCTTCGCTTCATACTTTCCCGCTCGTCTACATCGATCACAGGAGCTTGAGCCTACGAGGAAGTACATTTTCGGTTACCATCCGCACGGTATCATCTCACACGGCGCCTTTGCTGCCTTTGCGACGGAAGCTCTCGGCTTCAGCCAGCTGTTCCCTGGCATCACCAACGCCCTGTTGACCCTCGACTCCAACTTCCGCTACCCCATCTACCGCGAGTATGCCCTTCGTCTCGGTATGGCTTCCGTCTCCCGTGAGAGCTGCGAAAATATCTTATCCAAAGGCGGCCCCAACAACGAAGGCATGGGCCGCGCCATCACCATTGTCGTAGGTGGCGCCCGCGAGTCCCTCGATGCTCGTCCCGGCAACATCAAGCTTGTACTCCAACGTCGTAAAGGCTTCGTCAAGATGGCCATCCGAACCGGCGCAGACCTCGTCCCCGTCCTATCCTTTGGCGAAAACGACATCTACGACCAAGTCGACACCGAGTCGCACCCTTATATTCACAAGTTCCAGATGCTAGTCAAGAAGTTCATGGGCTTTACCGTGCCCATCTTCCACGCTCGAGGCGTCTTCAACTACGACGTTGGCATGATGCCCTATCGCCGACCCATCAACATTGTTGTTGGCCGTCCTGTCCGAGTCGTGCAGGACAAACACCCCGACAACGACTACATTAACCAAGTCCATCAGCAGTACGTGGATGAGCTGATGCGTATATGGAATGAGCACAAAGACACCTTTGCCAAGCACAGGACGGGCGAGTTGGAAATTGTCGAGTAATGAGGAAGTGTTGACGAGTGCCTGTACGAACCATTTCTTTGATCGGGTTTGCGCTGGAAAAGGAGATTCTGATTGTCTTGATTACCGTGGCGACTAATTCTGCTTGTCGTAACACATTGATTAGCAAATGCAAACATGATATCATTCACCAACAATCTCACACTCACACATGACGCACACGCAGTGAGAACCTTTTTTTGGCGTATCCTTTTGCCCCCAAGACAATCCGATGTGATCACATGGGGAATTGCGCAGTACCCCAATAGCCATGTTTCATCACCTTCTTACCCCAGAATCATCCAAGATCGGAAGCAAACATCACCCACACATACTCAAAAAACCTGGGGACACGCGGAGGTGGGTGGGGGAGAAGAGGAAACAAACATGCAAGTTTCACCTCTCACACATCTATTAATACCGGAAACCGCAAATGGGAAATGGGCGAAATTGGGGAAAAGGGCTTGGTCAGACCAACAAGATCGACTTCGAAAACAAGGAAACTGGCATGTCGGAAGAAAAAAGAAAAGGAAAGGGAAAGATGAGATGGCGAGAGCTTGGCTAGAAAGTGTATCGAGAAAAGAAAGGAAAGGAAACATGGAAATTCGGGTATAGGGAAAGGCGGGATGGCGGAAAAGAGGTTGGCTTGGCTTGGTACACTGTCCATAGCCGCGTGTTTCATGCGTAGTGTCATATAGCGAGTGAAGCTTGGGAAGGAACGCGGGGTACATGCTTACATGCTTACTGAGCCAGCCGCGCGCGTTGCTCCCTTGTTTGTTTGTTTACATGCCGTTCTCTTAATTTAATTTTTAGTTTAGCTGTTTTCTGGTGGCGATGTCGTAACGGCAACTTTCTCGGTGATGGTGGTGTGTTGAGGCGCTGATGCGGAAATTGTGGGTGCGGGTGCGGGAGGAATGCGGGTGGCTGTGGGTATGGCTGGATTGGATGCTGTGGAGGGGATGCTTGGCGTCTTGGGGGGCGAGCACGATTGTGTTGGTGTGGCTTTGCTGTTGGGGATTGCGGGGGTCTTGGGAGAGTTGTGGGATCACAATGTTATCAAAAACCCTCCGCAATCAACGTACAAACCAACGTCTCAGCGATAGTCATAAGGCTTGCGCGAAACCAGAACAGAGAGTTGTGGGAAGGAGTGGGTTAAGGAGGGAGCGCTGAGGGGATATACAAGACTATACCTTGCCTGTAAGCCTTGTCTGGGGTAAGGAATGGAGCGAGCAGTCAACGCAACAAAACACCCCTTCACTAGCAACTCTTATAGCTAACGAATGACATCTTCACACCTTCTTTCAAATGTCATGTCGGGGCCCAACGTGGATAAGCAGGAAAGAACCGCAGTAGATATTCATGATAAATACCAATGTCTAGAGATAGCAAAGAATGGGAGGGAAAAATATTACGCAAGGAAAAAAGGCTGTAAACCCCACCACTACTCTCTCACGGCAACTACAACCACCACCATCTCATTCATACACATACAAGGTTTCCACCTCAAAACGCCAGAATAATCTATACCATACCCATCATTATACCGGTCTTGGATTAACCAGTGTACATACTGAACCGACTCACTCTCTGGCTAGGATGCTTCTTCTCCTCGCGCTCCTCCTCAGTGGAGTAAGCATGCATCTCATATTCCGCGACGGTGGCATTGGCCTTGCCCTTTCCATTGTCACTGCCACTACCGCTTCCAGCAGTGGTGCTGCCATTCAGCGTCGAATTATCAGATGAGCGGTTGTCGCGACCGAGGCCACTCTCGACATCGCTCTTCTTGTCGTTGCCGTCTTCCTTCTCGTTGATCTGACGGCTGGTGAACAGATCGTCGGGGTAAGGGAAAAGTGTGCGGCGGCGAGGAGGAGACTTGTTGGTGGCTGTCATCCAGACAAGTGCCGTCATGTCTTTTCCGAGAGCTTCAATCACAGGGGTGACGATGGGCAGGCAGGCGAAGAGCACGCCGTAAGAGGTCACACCGACAATCGCGACATTGACGCCATAGGTGAAGCCGCGCTCGGCGAGGAACACCATCAGCCATGAGCCGTAGGTCCAGAAGACGAGACCGTGGATGAGGTAGATGGTGAAGACGTGGGGGAACAGGACGAGGAAGGGAGGCGTGGACAGAACCCATTGAACAGCGGGACTGAGCTCGACAATAGCTTGCATGCCACCTGCAAAGAGGAGACCGTTGAGACGAGGAGTGTAGTAAGCTGGGTAGCCGGCTTCGTCCGTGTTTTGGATGGCCTGACCAGTGACGGGGTCAGGGTGGACGCCACGCTCTGCGGTGCTGAAGTTGAAAGTGGTATCTGTCCAGTTTGGTACGATATTGACGGCAAAACCGGCAAGGACGCAGCCCCAGAAGAGAGTGAGAGTGGCATAGTAGGCTGGCCTGTGGGTGGCTAGGAAGGCCTTCCACTTGTAGGTCACGTCCAGGTCGGTGAGAAGCAGTCCGAGCCAGAGGTAGGTGCCCCACGACTGTGCGTACCAGTGATTGATAAGGCAGAAAGCATAGAAGCACATGCGCTTCCATGGGGTCTTGATCTCGTAGACAACCACGGCGCCGAGCAGTACAAGCCACGAACCTTGGAGTTGCACAGCGATGGTCCAGAGCACACCAGTGCAGTAGTGCAGAGTGATTTGCGGTACAGCGTTGGGGATAAGGAAGATGAGCTCGAGGACCTCGGATATGTACTGGCCAAAGTGTTCATAGCGAGTGACATAAGGCCAGGTTGACCAGGTAAGACTGGGGATGTACTGGAGGAACCTAGTGGCACCAACGTCGATGAAAAAGTACTCCAACAAAGCAATGGACGCGACAGGAATCATGAGACGAGGTGTACGACGTACAGCTGCCTTGGCCACTTCGTCCATCTTTCCCTTGCGGAAGTAGGGTGCAGTCAAAAAACGGACCGAGGTGGTGAAGAAGACACCAAGCCACATTTGGTTGAGCAAGAATGGACCAATGATGCGCTGAGCCCATGGCTCAGAAGCGTTGTGAGCACCTGCACCCGGCTGGACAATGGCGGGTACAAAGGTAAGACCAAAATGCATGAGCGTAACTACAAGGGAACAGAGCGCAGTCAGACCAGCAAGATGGTCAATACGAGCCCGCGGTGCTGCAGGTTGAGGACGCATGCGAGGAGCTGGCAGAGCAGATTCGGTAACAGTTTCCATGGCGATCTTGTCTGGTGGCGATGGAAGAGTGGCGCGAGGATCGGTCAATGTGAGCTGTGAATCATGGTGGTTGGACGAGAATTGCTCGGGCACAGGCGGCACTGGAGAGAAGAGATCTTCGCGGCTAGTGTGGAAGTTACTGCTGAATGGCGTTGGACCACGGCTGTCGAAGAGAAGAGAGTTGGTACGGGACATGTTGCCCTTGGGCGTCGAGCCTCCAAGGGTAGATTCACCGGGCCTCGCATCAATCTTTTCGATAGCCATGTCATCGCCGGACGGGCGGTTTTGAGGAGGGTACTTTTCACTGGAAGCGCGGCGCGAGAAGATCTCATTCGTTGCGACCGTGTAGCTGCTATCGCCAAAAGGATTCTTCCCCGGGCCAGATAATGGTGATTCTGCTTCTGGCGCTGGTGCGGGCTTGGGGATGTCGCTATTGACCTTGGGCGCGAGACGTCGAATAAGCGTGTGCACAAGGAGGAAAGTCGAGAAAGCGAGACAGGTGACAGAGATCCAGAGCGCCGGCATGCGCCTGATGTCCTTGTTCCCATTCTGATGCCATTTGGCTGTAGCGTCATCTGAGTACGCAGTAGAGCCACGTAGCTCATAGTCATCCATAGAGCAGGCATCAGTCAAGGGGCAGCGTGTGGCAAAGTCCTCTCGGGTGTCTTCAGTCATCGAGGATGAGTTGAAGAACATGCGGATCCACCCGATCTCAGCAACCGACTCCCTGGTCTGAGGAGGCCCGCGCATAGAGTACCGGTTACCAGTCGACCAGTGCTTGAAATAAAGTGCAGAAGGAACCGAAGGCATGCCCTCGTTGTTCTTGTGGAGGACGCTACGTGTCAGGTTGCCACCGATGTAGAAGTTGATGTAGTCGGCGGTCCAGTCAATTCGGTACTCTGTAAAGTCCCATGGGTTGATGCTTCCGTTACTGAGTCCACCGCCAAGCGTGGTGTAGTTGGTGTTGGCGGCTGTCCCATTGAGGAGTTGGCTGAAGTTCATTCCTAGGTTGCGGGTGGTGAATTCGTTGTTGACAAATGTTCCGACCCAGGGCTCATCTCTACGGTGCTCATTCATGACACTCAGCTCCGTAATCTCTGTCTCGTTGTATTTCCACATCATGGAGGCAGCAGTACCCCGGGCATCGCGGTCAGCGGGCCGGATCAAGGTACGGAAAGAGCCATGGTGAATGTCGCGTCTCTTGGTGCGAAGACTAGCACCTCTGACGAGATGTTGGTCTGTTGTGGGCTGGACTACAAGCTCGAGCGTCTGGCCGTTACCATGTCTTAGGTTGTCAGGCGAGGCGCCTTCACGGTAAATAGCATTCTAAAAGGCATTAGCACCCATGTCAAACATAGAACAGGGAATATCACATACCCAGTCTTTAGCGTAGTTGTCTTCAAATTCCTCGGCGACAAATTCGAATGGCAATCCGTTTGTTTCATTGAAGTAAACAATAATGGAGTCGGTGTAGAGCTCTTCGGTGCGACTGTCGTAGAACCCGCAGGTGCAGTTGTCTGTTCCGCGTGAAACGTCTGCAAGCGCAGGCAGGATATGCGCAAAGGCAAGCCCGAGCAAACAGGAGGAAAACATGACGATGAGTGAGTGACTGAACAGAAAGAGAACGAATCCGGCTGTTCAAATTCAAGAGGTGGTATTTGTCTACCACATGTAACTAGGCGTACGAGGCCACACTAAGGAGCCCGAACAGACCTACAACGATGCTTTTCGGGCGGGGAGGAGCCGCCATCATTTCCCGACCATGATGGGATTGAGTAGGCGGCCGCAAAAGCTCCCCTATCTGATACATGGCCTTGGCCTGCCACTTGAGGTCATGATCGGAGCGGTGCCTAAGCCGTGCGCCGTGCAACAAGGCTCTAAAAAGCTCTGTAAGCTTCTCTTGGCGGGGCCATACAGTATTGGGAGCAAAGGCAGACGTTGTGACATGGGTCCGGGCATGTGTCGCAAGAGGCGGAAGGGGTTGAGAGAAACGCGGTGCCCTCAACGACCGTGGGTCGGAAACGTGCGCTGCGGTCGGCCGTGTGCAGGCGCTAGCACGGGCCTCACCACCCTCAGTCATCCCGCGCTTGTTGAGACAAACTCCCTGACAGTCCTAGCCACCCCCGTTCTGATCATAGATCTTCGCCACCAGCATCAATCTTCTCATGTTATCTCAGCTAACCTCGGGATTATCAGGGTCCGTGATGCTGTTTCCACTGCGGTGGTGCTATCTGCGTGTACCCTGTTACGGCGGGAATGCGTTGTCGTGAAGACACCTGGAATAGGCCATGGTCTCTCAGCTTCTGCATGTGCAGTCACACAAATTCACCGTATACCGGGTCTATCTGGTGGAGAATGTCGGCCTGTTGATTGCCTAGCTTCTACATGCTAGCCTGTCCATGCGCCGTGGGCAGGCAGTTCGTCGGCATGGGGGAGACTGGGATGAAAGAAAAAAAGCACAAAATTTGCTGTTATGCACGATGAACGCCGGTTCAACAGCAATCTTGGCATGGCCCTCGCCCACGCGGAGGTGCGAGTGCCTGAGGTTGGGCAGGGGCCGTCGTGAGACCTCGAGGGTTGACCCACTTCATCTCATATCAGGGCCGGGCATTGTTGATACCAGTGCCGATCTCAGAATACAGTGGTAAGCTGGCGCGGAGACCAGCCCCCATGGGTGTCATTGCAGAATCGAGGTGAACCCGCACGCAAGGTAGTCCCTTTTTTCCAAACGCCGCTTGTCCGCCACGCCCCATTCTGAGCGTACTCAACAATCAGACCATCTTGATATATGTTCTCTCTGCCCCTCAGTCGTTTGAGATTCGTTACAGTAGTCACCATTCGCTTTGACTTCCCCCCTCAGTCTTTTCTTTCCCGTCACATCATTCACTCCTTCGTTACAAGATGTCTGACAACAAGGATTGCGTCATTGAAGTCGGAGAGGTCACAACCACCTCCCCAGCACCCGCGGTCGATGAGAAGTCAGCTCTCAAGAGTAGTTGGGCTCCGTCTGAGTTCGTCGGGCGGTCGTCTTCATGGATCTCGGAATGGACACCGTTCGGCCTCGTCGTTTCCTACTACGTCTTCTCGGTCTGCATGTACATGTACTGCAGCAATGGCCTGATTGCCATCTTCTGGTTCATCTACATGTGCACCAACTTCTACATCGCCGGTACTACCGTCCTCGAGGCCTTCTTCAGCATTACGCCCTGCCGCGAGGCAAGGGCCGTCGTCACCCAAGCCCAGGAGAAGCAGTGGAACTTTCCCACACCAAACAGCCAACTGCCCATCTTGGATCTTCTCATTGTCGCCTACCTGCCCAATGAGCAAGACATCATCATGGACCGCGCCTACTACGCTCTCAATGAGATTGCCTACCCCAGCGATAGGATCAGGATCAACATTCTCTACAACACCCCCAAGGCGATTGAGCCCTTGGAGACTGAAATGGCCCAGCTTCCCCTGCGTTTCCCTCACGCAAGGGTCATCAAAGTCCCAAACTCGACATCCAAGGCCGACAACCTCAACTACTTCTTCACATTGGACACCGGATCTGACCTCATTGCCATCTACGACTGCGACCACTACCCCCATCCCAACGCACCCAGATGGGCTGCCGAGCGCTTCATGGCAGAGAAGGATGTCGATATTGTCCAAGGCCGCTGCATTGTTTTCAACTCTGACGATTCCTTCATGACAAACATGATCTCAGTCGAATTTGATAAGATCTACGCCGTCTCTCACCCTGGTCGCTCCACAATGTGGGGCTTCGGTCTTTTCTGCGGCTCCAATGGCTACTGGCGCACATCTCTCCTCCGCGACCTAAAGATGGACGACACTATGTTGACTGAAGATATCGATTCGGCCCTACGCGCTTTCTCCAAGGGAGCTAAGACGGTGCACGACCTTAATGTGACTTCATACGAACTAGCCCCCACTACTTTCAGCGCCTTTTGGAAGCAGCGCCTCCGGTGGGCCCAGGGCTGGGCTCAAGCTAGCATGCGTCACATGAAGATGGTATGGAATGGTGTCAAGGATCCGCTGCACGAGGAGCACGCCAAGCGCAGCTTCACGGCCCGCTTTGGTGTACTCTCTCTTCTGCTTATCCGCGAGTCATCGTACTATCTGGTTACGCAATACACGTGTCTCGTCGCATCATTCGTTATCGTCAAGTTTCCGACCAATGGGGACGAGCTGTGGAAGCTCGTCTACTTCCAGTACCCCGTTTCACAATGGCTTTTTATTATCAGGTTCGTACAACAACCCCCGCCTTAGCTTTGCATCTCGCTAACGTTATTCCACAGTATTGTCTGCTTATTCGCTACTCTTTGGATCACAAATCAGGTCAAGTCCGAGTTTGTGTCCAGGAGGATGATCATTCTCTTCTCTATCCTGTACCCATTTTACCTTATTCTTAATGCCACTATCGGCCTTTACGGACACGCCCGCCAGCTTGTCAAGTACAGCTCCTGGAACCCCACAGCCAGGAAGTAAATAAGCGGGCTAGATTCCTTTGTTAATGAGTTTGTATATCCCAGGGTGGCTGGCGGAGAGCAAGCACCCTTCTTTTCCTTTGTCGGTATAAACGAATGGCTGGGCGGCATCCTTAGACAAACGGGCGACCGTTGGCTGCAACATACTTAGATAGTATCAATAATACTTTTGTAAGAACCTGAATTTTCGTATGACCTTGACTATTTTGCCCACCTTCATACCGTGAACTACCACTTTTGCCAAATCGGTGATCGCAGAAGCCACGCCAAGTGATGTTTTGTAGTCTATCATGGCATCCGAAACACTACTTCCACTTCAAAGTTCGCAGTCACTAGCACCCGCCACCCGAAACAACGAGGCGCACGTTTCAACGGTCAAATGTAACTGCAACAGTCTTGGTCACCATCAACACTACTATCTAAGCCAAGTTGATTATTTTTACATTCCCTCGTTGCCTCCGAAACAATGAGGCGTCTATCTCAGCTACATGCTATCCTGTCGAGCCCATTGGGTTCCGACACATTGGCATATCGATAGTTGCAATATGCAAATTTTTCTAATTTAACTACTTTGATGCATTGTGTCATCGCGCCATGCATGCGTGCGGTAATGCACATTACGCCGTGAAAACTGCAGAGAAACATTTCCCGGTTCACGTTAGCTGATGTCGTCGGCAAACGACCTTCCGATCTAGTGATGATCTTATCTAGGAAACGCAAGATCGACAGCCGGCAGATTCTCAGAAAATCAATAGGTCCTGACCGCTTCCCTGCGTCATGATGGCCCTGGTAGATGTTCCCACTTGGCGGTGTATAAGGCTGTCAAAGTAGCTACCTTTGCCTTCTCGGGAGATTACAAGGTGAACACGCGGCCGATCTACACAGGCTGGGTAGCATATACTTGGCCCCCGTACTCGTCGAGGAGTTAGCGCAGCGCGTGGGACAAACTCGACGTGCGTGCATGGCTGGGGAGCACAGCATTGGCGGTCGGCGGAACCGTCCGCACGCTTAATCGAATCCCGACACGGCATTTTTCTTCGGTGAGTCGGGATTTGGCAGGGCGCCAAAACGAAAGCACCATGTGGCTACCCCTTTGACTTTCTTTTCGGAACATACCTATCTGCGAGTCAGTGTGTTTATTGACCCTCATTGCTGCAAAGGCTCGGCACGTTGCCCTCTCCGGCGTAGGGGCGGATGCGCACGGCTCGCGTTGAAAGGCCCGGGCGGACGGTGACAGGCGGAAGGCTGTGTCTTTGCGCCACACGTCGAGTAAGAAGCTCCTCGTCGCTGCTGGGCATGTTGAATTGCCTGCAGTGCTTTTCATTCACAATGTCACGACGCGGTTTGAAGCACGACAAGGGCGCGACTGCATACCCAGCAGCACAAACAAAACATGTGCAATCTTTTGCGCCGAGATAACGACCCCGACCATCCCCGCTCGACGTGTAACTTGCGCCTGGTCAAGCTTGCGCGCGAACTACCTAGCTGTCACATACCGCGGTACCCTTAATCACAAACTACCTAGGTAAGGAAAGGGTAACGCTTCCCGCCAGGCTCTCAACGGGAGGGATAAACGCCACAAAAAGTAAGACACTAGGCATTTGTGCATGCATTCGTCTGGAATTGTTCTCGGAAACTTGCGCTCGAGCTAAACTCAACGTTTCCGGCCTGGCATAGGCCTGTCGTGCGAGGCAACGCGCGCGAAGAAAAGTAGACCTCATACGAAATTATGTTTTTTTCTAGGCGGCCAAGGCGTTGATCTCGGGTCTCCCACGGAGCATCTAGGCGTGTGCGGGATGCGGTCTTATCGCGAGCACGTGTTGGCGGGTGACTGTGCCTGAGCTTGGTTGAGAGAGTCTGTGGCATTCGGGGTAGTGGGTCATATTCGCCCTTTGGTGGTGACCTCTTCCTCTTCTAATACCAGTTTCGCTACTTGCGACGTCGAGAAGCATCAAGACATTCGCAATCATGAAGTCTGGTCTTCTATCCTCTCCTTTAGCGATGTTCACCTCTCCATCAAGCCACCATGCCACCAACATAGCCATCAAGCAGGACTATCTCATTGGCCTTCGAGGTCTTTTTGTCGTCCAATCATTCCTCTTCGTCTTCTTTCAGACGTTTCTCCCAGCAGCCGTCCCTGACTCGAAAAATGTCGATGGCCCAACATACCAGATTGTGCTCCGCAAGTCGTTCTCGGTGCTCTTCTGCAATCCCTCTTTGATCTATGGTTGGATCATCTTCCTTTCGGCGCGGACCATTTGCTTGCCATATCTCGCCAACAAGACGCGCGAGGTTGGCGCGTCCAGCATCTTTCGCCGCGGTGTCAGGCTATGGATCCCAACCTTCATTGCGTATTCTCTGGCTGCGGCTGCCTTCAGCACAACATCCACCGACTACATCTCCGACTTTATAGAGTCTACAGGCAACCTCTCGACGAGCGCACCTCTGCGAATCCGCAACTTCATGGTCTACTTCAACTCTCTGTTCGAAATCTTTTGGCTCAACAAGGACTACCACCTCCAGGCCGCCAACCGAGTCTTCCCATCTGGTACGCTCTGGATCGTCTCCGTCATCTTCCAGCAAAGCTACACCGTCTACATGACCATGGTCATTGTTCCCTGCACCCGCACATCCTGGCGTGTAAAAGCTATGCTTGCATTCATCATTGCCGCATTCTGGGTGCAGAGCTGGGCCTGGTACAGCATCACTGGTCTTCTCATTGCCGACGCCGTATTCAACATGGACTTTCAATTCCGCTCGCGTAAAGGCTTGGAGATGGGAAAGGTCACTCTCCCCCTCTGGCCGCTGTACGCACTCATGCTCTTCACCGGCGTTGTCCTGCAATTTCTTTTCATCTCGTGGAAGACTGACATGCGCGACAATGAGCTCCACGGCCATACTGGTATCTATACCGGCGGTATGCTCAATGAGCGCATGGACGAGGATCAACCCATGGCGCGTGTCGACAACTATCTCATCATCCTTGGCTCCATGCTCTTGATCGAGACATTCGAGTGGCCTCGCAGTGTCCTCTGCGGCGAGTTCTTCGTTGCGCTCGGCAGACGCAGCTTCAGTAAGTCCAATATATCTTTACCCAACACCAGGCAGCTACTTACAAATTGCAGGTGTCTTCCTCGTGCAGTCTCTCATCGTCTACACGGTCGGTGTCAAGCTTTTCCAACACATGGCGAGTGCAGGAAGCACCACTGCTCTCAGCGCTTTCGTATGCTTCCTGGTGTGCGCACCCCTGGTCGGCATCGTTGCTGAGATTTTCTACCGCATCGTCGATCTGCCGAGTGTCGTGGTCGCCAAAGGCTTTTGGGCGTTCATGACGAAATAAGAGGTGTTTACGCGAGTCAAGTACCGGGCGGGAGCCAGCCCGCTAGCCACCATCCTCCCCATCTCGCCTGTCAACCCCGCACAAGATTCTTCTCCAACACAACGCTAATCCTTTGAGAGCTTTTTTCCCTGTATATCCCCCTTGCACAAGACCTTTTTTCTTAGTTTTAGATTGGCGGCGAGCAACTCTACATCCTTCGGCATGATATTTTCCCCCCACATTGCTGTTGATCTTTCCACTGCGTCTTTCCCCGCACTGTTGGGGTGGACGCGGGAGGGCAGTTTAGCCTACGAACAATGGGTTCAGGATCTGAAATGTACATTATGACGTCTTCGGCGTTGCAATAGTTAGGATTACCGGAGCAGTTAATAAATCACTTTGTCAAATTTTTTTCCGCAATCGCACAATCTGTCCCCTTCGCGCCACGCCCATTGTAAACATGAGTGCAATTCCTACAGAAAAGCCCGGCGAACAAGACACCTCACCTATCGAAAAAGCCATTATAGCCGCTAAACCCACAAACTCCATCCTAGACAAACGTCTCAATAGTATATTCGACATTCACATCCTCCCCTGGCTATTCGGAATATGGTACACCATCCCATCTTCGCAACCCCAAACCCCCGCAACTAAACATGCCCATCCCCTATGCTTTTCTCCTTCATCGACCGCAGCAACATCGGCAACGCACGCATAGCCGGCCTCACAGACACACTCTCCATAACGACAGGCACGCGCTTCAACATTGCCCTCCTCGTCTTCTACATCCCCTACATCCTCGTCGACGTGCCTTCCAACCTACTGGTCAAGCGGCTGCGCGCTGGTATCTATTTGCCCCTGCTGATTACCTCCTGGGGTCTTGTGTGCGCGTCCATGGGTTTTGTGCGGAACTTTGCTGGGCTGGTGGCGTGTCGTTTGCTGCTGGGACTGTGTGAAGGGGGGATTTTGGGCGGCATGATTATCTACTTGGCCATGTTTTATCGGTGGGTAGAGATCTTGCTGCGGAGTGGGTTGTTTTACTGTGCTGCGCCGTTGTCGAGCGCTTTTGGGGGGTTGCTTGCGAATGGGTTGGCTAAGATTGAGGTCGGGGGGTATAGGCGGTGGCCATGGATTTTCTTTAGTGAGGGCTTCTCCTTCCTTCCCCCTTCGCTCTGTTTTTTTTTTCGGTTTACTAACTTGGTACAGTTGAGGGCGCTGTAACAGTCGTCTTTGGAGTCGTGTGCTTCTTCTCCATGCCAGATACACCCGCCGCATCGAAGTTTCTCTCCGACGAGGAGAAAGAATGGGCGCTGCGGCGGATGGTTCCACCCAGGTCGACGTCGACGACGAGAAGTTCAGTTGGTACTGGGTTAGAATGGCGCTTTTAGCACCGCAGACCTATCTCTCTGCTTTCATCTGGTTCTTCTTGTTAGTGCCCTTATACGTAAGTGATATTTCATTCTCGATATCTATTCATTAGATCTGTCTTTCTGATCCTGTCACATTTTCTAGAGCTTCTCCCTCTTCCTTCCGAGCATCATAGCAGGAATGGGCTATCAAAGTACAACAGCACAACTCTTTACCGTATCACCCAATATGGCCGCTTTTCTCACAGTCATCGGCACTGCATACGCGTCCGATAAGCTTAAGAATCGGGGGTACTTTATTATCGGAGGCTGTGTTGTGGGCATCTGTGGGTACGTCATGCTCATCGTAGCAACAACGAATGCAGTGCGGTACGCGGGCACGTTTTTGGTCGCAATTGGTGTTTTCCAGGGCTCGCCTATGCTCATGGTAAGTCGAGGCCCATGTCTTTTTATCCGAAGAGACAGTGCTGATTGAATCTGAACGACGGGCTGGGCATCGAATAATCTCGCTCCCCATTATGTGAGAGCTGATGGAATCGGACTTGTCATCTCCATCGCAAATTGCCCGGCGTTTATTCGGACTTTTATCTATTTGCAACGAGATGTCCCGAAGTATGTTTTGGGTCATTCTGTGAGTCTTGGGGCACTAGTGATTGCAATCGTCTTGGCTGCGGCACAGTGTTTGTATCTCAGTTGGGAGAATGGGAAGAGGGACGATAGGCTGTTACAAGAGAATGCTGATAGACTTGGACATCGGCACCCAAGATTCAGATTTACCTTGTAGGTGCTGATGTTGCCCCAAAATGAACGTTGGGCGTTGGCGAAGATATAACGATACCAAGTCATAAATTGCGTCCCTCTTAAATCATTTCGTCTGCTTCTTATTTCGCCCTCCAATCGTTCCGATCTGCATCGCACTAATTCCTCCTCCACGGCATCAAGCGACCACCTCCACCCCCAACCACCCAACCAACCGTCATAACAATCAGCGTAAAAGGTATAGCAGTCATAAAGTACCATTCGTACGTAGCCCTCAGGGCCCCAACGCTCTCATTCATGCTGAACAAGCCCGACACGAAGGTCAACGGAATGAAAATCGTTGCTAACCAAGTGATGCGCGCCCCATTGTGAGTCTCCTCGAGGCTGCGTCGCGAGTCCTGGTTCGCCGTTTCCGAGGAGACGATGCTGGTGAGACGATCAACGCGCTCCATGAGCACGTCGACGGTAGCGAGGACGCTACGGAAGTCGGACACTATATCCTCAAAGCCTTCCACGCTGTCAGATAGAATTGATCGCGCGGTGTAGGATAGTGGCGAGGAGGGGACAGTGCGAGACTGGGCCGATGGCGTGGTAAGTCGCGCGGCGTTGGGAAGCGCAATCTCCAAAGTCTCTATAATCATCTCTCGAAAGACTGGAATTTGTCGTCGCCAGGTGTGGAGGCGCTTCAACGATGCGTTGATGGCGTCGCCTTTGGATCGGAAAAGGCGCGGCATTTCAAGCTCCCATTCTATCTGACTGAGCCGCGCTCTTACGTAGTCGCATACTACGAGCCATTCTGCGCAGATGGTATAAAGGGCAGGTTTGGCAAGAACTTGAGCATTAATCTCGTGGCCCTCTGCTTGCTCAAACCATGGGAATGCTGTTGTCATTCGAACAATGTCTTCGAACCATGATATAGAGGATTTGATTGACGGATAGACTGTTGTGTCCATCTTGGGCGTTGGCAGCCAGTTAGTGCGGTCGTACCCTGTGAAAGTCAGTAAATATCCTCCTAATGTGATTACTCAGACGTGACGATGTTGGAAAGAGACTTACACAAGGGCTGACCTTGGCTGACAGTTGGATCCAGTAGCACGATCCCGACTGTTCCATTGCCGCACTTCTTGTCTTTACCAATCCATATTGTAGTGCGTGTACGCAGGGTCGACACGACAGAACCTTCGCTGTCTTGATAGCGCCAGTGGTTTTGATCGTTGTCGGGACGGCGGAGCACATTCCAAGTATTGGCTTCCAATCTCGAATATTCGTAGTCCTGTCTAGTTTTATGATACCTTAGCCGCATGCTGCGCATTCGAAACCACTGCTGATGCTTCATACTAGAAACGAGGCTGGGCGGCATCGCACAGGGATCTCGCGTGTTATACCATACATAATCTTCTATTTGTTCACGGAAGAAAAGCGGGTCAATGTCAAAGCGCTCCCCTAGAAGCTCAACAACTTGCTGGGAAAGGTCTTCCACGATGAACAATCGCTGAGGAGGTTCCTTCGTACGCTCATGCGATAGGGACTGCAGAGTCTCGTGAAGCGCCGAGGATGTTTTGATCGGTATCGTCTTGGGCTCCGTAGCGGGCTGATATTCAACAAAGGTGATATTTGTCTTGTTCACACGTCGCTGGCGCTCTCCGGAATCGTTACTGATCTCTCTCCAGCGTAATGGTGTCGTGCCGACCTGCATCCAGTCTGCTAATTGGCGCAATGTCCTCCACGAGGTTGATAATGATTTGATATGTGCCAAGTACGGTAGCTTCTTGCTCTCACTGTGCCGCATCAACACCTAGATGCATACCACAGCATTGTTGTGTACTTACGGGTCCGGGATATCCCACTCATCTGCAAATTGTGTCCGCTCATAAGCATCCCCAATCACTTCGTACGGATCGGGAAAGTCTACGCCATCGGGAATGTGCTTCGCTGACCACAGCCCATGTATCGTGCCCCTTCTCACCGGTTTGGCATGGCCCGTCGCATAGTCGGAAGACATGTTCGCTGCCGACACTTCCCGGGGTAGAACGACAGCAATGAAAGCGAATTTAGGGAAGCGACAGGGGACACCTGGGGAGGGCGATGTTGATACTATATAGACTGCAAGGCGAAATTCGCGGCGTATTTTGGGGCCAAACCCTGGAGAAGGCTGCGGCTGAGACCTAAGCGCGACGATCCAGCAGGCGCATAAGGGGTTAGTATGTGAGGCCTCCCGCCGCCCTCGCGCTTGGATGTACACCTCAGGAGCTAGAGGAGGCGCCAACTTATCGCATGCTACAGGCGCCTCTACCAGAAAAGCTGAGTAGACATGTGGATAGGCCGATGAGCTTGCAAATGTTCGGGGAAGTTGAATGCTGGGCGCTGTCAGCTGAAACCACATGTGCAGCATGCACCTGTCCGAGCTAAATATGAGCTTTACGCCACCTGCAGCACAGGTAAGCGACGCTCGTGATGTGAAGGCATCCTCAGCCACAAGATGACAGGCGGCAAGACAGGTTCGAGCGTTAGATGACAGCTTCGTCTCCGGTCTTTAGATTCTATACAAAAGGACGGGTTTGGGGTACTGAGTAAGATTGGTGTTGAAGAAGTTCGCGGGTCATCCTCCGCGGAAAGGGCCGATTCTTCGCCGACACTTCGCTTCACACACGTTAGACGCCCGTATTTTCCATTTCCACACTTCACCCATACTCCTTACCTATTGCAGTTCACATTGAATTCGTTTTCTGGGCAAAATGACGCCGCAGAAAGAAGGGAAAAGATATGTACAAAGGGCTGCTACTTGGCTTGGGAGGTCGCCTTGCCCAACGACACCTTGTTAAATCTGCCTCGGAAAAACATTCAACTACCCTCAGAGCTCTCTTTGATTGCGATATATAGGACTAAAAATTTTACATTGTTTTCGACCCAGCCGGTGCCGTTACAAGATGAGCAAGCTCCTAGGATGTGGCGAAAGCTCACGTCGCGTTAAACCCCACATTTGAGCCTTGAAAGCCCCGCATCTTACTTAAAGCTCTCTATCTACCTAGGTAGCTGCTTATGATCCCGCTGCGCGTCATTCTGTCTAATATGGTACCGATAAACCGATCTCCTGCTGCTGAAACCTTCCGCACCTGGCCAACTCGTTTGTGTGCTACTTGTGATCCAGCTTGCTCTAGCACAATACTATTCTGGCCAGACCAAGCGGAATGATGGGTTGCCTATTCGACGGGCGTGGCGGAGTTGCGTCGCCAGATCTAGCTCCTCCGAGAGGGACGGAAAACGACAATCCAGCCAGTCAAGCCAATCTTCCATCTCTGTGGCTATGCAGAAGACTCGACATACAAGCCCGATGTTGATGACTCAGAAATCATAGTCTGCATGCGCCTCAACGCCTTTTGCAAGACGTCATTCGGAGAAGTGGAGGCAAGTCTCGCCGCAGGCTATGTTCGGCATCATGTTCGGATGAACTGTTATATATCTTTTTTTCACCATTAATCCTTTCCCTAAGCAGCGAGCGTGCTACACATACAGTAAGTACTTAGAAAGAGGTTTTTTCTACCGGCATCTTTTCTCCCTCAAACAGCAACTCACTACAAAGGGTGATGCGGGCCAATCTCGTAGCTTACGTCTTAAACTCCCAACACAATATTTTCGCTGTGTCAAGAGTATAAAGTAAACAATCATATGCGCGTCTCGAATTATCGCAATCACGTGGAAATCAATATGAGCAACTCCTCTGAGCAGCAGAGTCATCGTCCCCCTCTTACCTTATCAATCCAAACAACTCCTGTACCTGACATACGACACACAATTTCTTCCGTGTCACCCGCAACAATTCCCATAGCAAACTTAGTCCAGCTCTATCACAGAGCATCAGCTTTATAAACCGTTGAGTTGCAAGAGTGTTCGACCGAGCCGGTGCCGATCTTCACCCTAATTTCTCTCTTCCACGCGGTACAACAGCTGTACCAGTGTGCGCCCGCACATGCCCACAGAAGCGCAAGCGAGTTGAAGTAGTCATTAAGACTACCGAGACAGCTAGCAAAGCTGACGCTGAGGACGGTGCGCGAGCAGATATACGCGCCCGCGGCGTCTCGTTCCGTCCCAAAAACATGCCATCGAACATACCTCGGACGAGGTGCCGCGTTCGAGTCGGGAGAGAGACAAGACCAGGGACAAAGTCAATGATCCCGCTATGTGCCCTTATCAATCCTCAACGACCAAACCTGGGAAGCCGATGTACGTCTTTGCCGCCCTCCTGCCCGCCCGCCTGCCTGCCTGCCGATCATCGCGTGACTCTGGTTGAACCACTAGAGATCCCATTGAATACCGACGGCGGAGAAAGGTTCCCATGCTTCTTCTGCACGAGAATCCACATTGGCAACTGTCAGTTAGGACCGAGAAGTTGAAACAGGGGAGCCAGGGTAGACATGAAGTACAGATCCCTGACCTGTGCTGCATGAGACTGCCACTTGCCGGTGGAGTATCACATCGGTCCTGACATCTGGTCGCGTTGAAAATGCCAATATCGGGAATGCTCCGATGGCCTCCACGATTGCAATGCCACAGCCTTATGTCGAAAGCTATCCGACCATGTGATGCTCCTGATGAGGAGACGGTTTCCCGAGAGGATAATAAACCATTTCTTTTTTGCTATCTTTCGTTCATGCCTTTCTTGGTCTGCTTCGGAGGTGTGTAGAAGAAAGGGAGTGGGGTAGATTACCCGTCGAGACCTTCCAGGCTTCGCAGGCATATTTTCTCGCAACCCTACATCTTTTCTTCGGCCGCATGCCAAGTTTGGTGAGAAAAGGACTAGACGTCAAGCAGATCAGTACTATCAATACTCAAGCTCATTGATCGAAATGTATTTTTGCTCAAAGGAGGCTCTTGCGTCCTATTCCCATTCATCTAACTAGCTGCCTCTATAGCTGCGTAGGGTAATCCAAAGTCTCAATCTTCTCCGGGTAGACAAGACCACCCTGCTTCCTCACCTCATCCATGACCTCCATGATCAACACACTCTCATCAAGGCCAAGGAACCTGCCCTCCTTCCTGCCGTTGATAATAGCATCCGCAGCTTCATCCGCTTCCCAGAACATACCCTGTCCCTCTCCTTCTGATTGCAGTGAGCCACCGAAGCCGTTGTACCAGCCGCTTCCCTTACCTGGGCCTGGGATGGGGAATTCTTTCGACTCGACCTTGCCGTCTGAGCCAATGATCTTGGTCGACAAGGGACGGAAGGAATGGCCAAAGACTTGGATCTCGCCCTTGGGACCTTGGATACGGACAAAGGGTGTGTCCATGTTGCCTCCAGGGGCGGTGGCGACGCGGAGGGAGGTCGTGGCAACGGCGTGGGCCTCGCCTCCTTGCTCCTTCGAGCGCGGGAATCGCAGGATCATGGTGCTGTGCTCGTCGGCTTTGCCTGTGGGCTCGTAGTTTTTGACAAAGGCTTGTAGCTTGGGTGCTTGGCGCGTGTTCTCGGGCTGGGTGTGGTACATGGTCTGGAAAACCCAGGTTAGGGCGTAAATACCGAGATCGAGCAGAGCACCACCGGCCAACTCGGGGTTGACCATGCGGTGCTTGCCATCTGGGAAGCTGTTCTCAGGGTCGAGCGCCATGCTGTTATCGGAGATGACGCGTGTGATGGGGCCAATGCGACCGGAGGTGATCTGCTCGCGCACATATATGGAAAGCGGGAAGTATCGCGTCCATACAGCCTCCATCAGGAAGAGGTTCTTGGACTTTGCAACCTCAGCCAACTTACGCGCCTGGGCGGCGTTGACGGTAAACGCCTTCTCACAGAGCACGTTCTTGCCAGCCTCCAAGCAAAGCATGGCATTCTGGTAGTGGTGCGAGTGTGGTGTAGCAATGTATACGACATCGATGTCGGGGTTCTTCACAAACTCCTCGTAGGAGCCATATGCCTTCGCGTCGGACGGCGCGCCGACCTCCTTCAGGAAGTCCTTTGCGCGGGATTCAGATGACGAGGAGGCAGCGGCGACAACGGTATGCTTGAGGTGCTTCACGCCGCGCGTTGTAGGGTCGCAAAGGAGATCCTTGGTACTGTGCTGTCTATTAGCACATGGCTATGGTGGGGGTATCGCGGGGTAGTTACAAGGTGAGAGCAATACCTCCGGTGGCGAGGATACCCCAGCGGACAGTCTTCGGTGATGACATTGTGGATGGACTTGTAATTATGTAATGTCTCCGTTCCAAAGATTGAAATGATAGATCGAACGACAAGGAGGCAATTGGCGGTGTCCAGAAGTTGTTGACACTTTGTAGCTGCAGAGCTCCAACGTCATGACAGCCACCCAACTTCGGTCAGACCGCCGCGCCGCATCTCAACCCCACTCTTGCCCCTCCATCGTGCTACCGGTGCCTAAAGGGGTTGGCGGGCCGCATAACGGGGACGTGATGGACATGGCGGACTTAAGGAGTGTAAGCCGAGTGTAAGCCGCGTGTAGAGAGCGGGTAAGGAGGTTGTGATGTGGGACGGACACGTGCTCCTAAGATACCGCCAAGCCTTGCACGATCAACACAACGAATTCCGGGAACCAATCTGTGCCACGACCAAGAGCAACCCCATTTGGGCAAAAGCATGCTGACAGAGCTGCAAAGATCGAACAGTATGGCGCATGCGTACTTCGTCTAAAAGAGAATGTTGCTGACCCCCACTGTACCGTTTATGAAGAAAAAAAAAAGATGGCAAACATGAGGACTACTACGACTCTCACCTATTTCATGGGGTTGCAGTCACCGGCACCTCGGTATCCTCTAGGGTCTTCCTAGCTACAGACACCCTACCCCGTCTTCCGACTGGTCGTTGCCATGTACTAGAAAACCTCTTCAGCGACGTTTCTTCGGTCAAGGATTGGGGCTGAATAGCGCTGTTTGCGGAAAAGAGTGTTTGAGGCCGATTAGAGGATGGTCACTCGAAAAGGATGGGGAAGCTATCGCGACTGCAGGCAGATCCGAGAAAACCGCCATGTCTGATCCGCTTGCGGTAGCAGCGGTGCGTATGTGACTACTAAGGCAGGACGTAGAAGGCTATGTGAAGGCGTGTGCAGCTCTTGTTGGTACACAGGGCCTTGAATTTGGCGCAATACAGGCAAAGACGTTGGCCGTCACTGGAAGTCATGACAAGATATCGCCGCTTCAACTGTGCGTCAAATTTATTCAAGACATGCAAGGGAGTGCGAAGTTGCAGGTATCAGTGAAGGTAGGTCATAGGCATGTATGTGGAGACCTCGAGGGGGTAGCAAAAGCTGCCAAAGTCTCCTTAATCCCCTAACCCCTTCCTCAAAAGTATCAAGTGGACGTACTCTCAGGCATAACAGCTGCCGTGACTGTAAATGGCGGTATCGTCGAAGTGGCCGACCATCCCTTGGTATACCTTGGATCACCTAGAAGTGTCGTGATTGGGACCCAAGTCGCGTCCGCAGCGGCCGCAGGGTGAATCTGAGGATCTTAGCTGGGAACTTGGCTGATGAACTATCTATACAACATACCACACAGTTCTGGTAACCAGGATCCCGCTTCGCAGCCGTATTAACCAGTTGCGTCGGCAACACGAGCACCGGGTTGAAATGAAACGGATCCACCGTCGGTGTCGCACACCTCGTGCTAAACACATCCCTGCAACTGCTTATCTCGTCATCCCAATCACACAACTGGACTTCCGAGCAGCTGCTTGTCGTTGTGACCGGCCAGTTCAACGTTTCAAGCGCGAAAGGACTCGGGCTGTCGTATGTTGGTCTCCTTGGGCCCTTGATTCTAGTTACCGTAGAGATCGGCGACGGTGGAATCGATAGTGTAAGGGAAGTGAGTTGAGAACCACAGCCGGTGAAGAGATAGGTTGGTTGCCCATGGAATCGCCCATACAAGGTGGGTATTGATATATAAATTGAAGGCGAGGTAACTGTGAGACCGTCAATGACCTTCACTACGGGTGCTTTTGATGTTTTTGGTCCTGGTGTTGGGCGACTGGTTGGAAAAAGCGTGCTGTTCTGAGGGCAGAGAGGCTGGGTTGCCTGCGTAGGCCAGTAGTAGATTTTGATGCTATTCCCTGCAATGCTGCACGGTCCGACAGGATCAGAAGAGCAGGGTATGTATGTCGTGCATGGGACCGGGAATTCCGCTACTGAGGTTTCGGTTGCATGGGCCATGTCCCAGGTCGACTTGAGCTTTGCGCATTCGTCTTCGTTGACCGTGCAAGTTGGGGTTGGGCTAGTCATGCTCGACCACGTAGTATATGTTGTTGTTGGGTACCATTCTGTGATATATGCACTGTACTGACGGGCGATTAGACGAGGGATGTTGTCGCAGAATGTTGAAGTTGGGACGGCTGGGAAGGTGGAAAAGATTTCAGTTGACGTGAGGGTTGTGGTGTATAACTTTGATCCTAGACTCGCAGAGATGGTCGAGTACCGAGACCAAGAATCGAGGCAAGCCTGAGCAGGAGGCAGTCGAGGCATGAGAACGTTCACTATTGAGGTTAGCACAAGAAGGTCTCACATCACCAAAGATTCAAACAGAATAATCCCGCTCAGCTTGGCTAGGAGATAAATTACCAGCTGCACCAGGAATCAACATCAAGGAAAGAGCTTGCAGGCTAAGTGGAGTGATCATTTTGTGTAAAGATAACTTGTGAAATTCTGGCGTTTGATGCTAAGAACTGTTCAGAATAGGTGACTATCGAGCTACCATTTATACGTAATCGAAGAGAAGACTCTCGTATAAGCATGTAAGAGAGCGACAACACTTTGACTGCGAGAACCAATCTTAACCCGACATTGCCTAGGTTCTACGAGCTGAGAGTTCAGAAAGAGTTCGTATTAATATAGCTGGATAGTGAGCGCATATAATTAGGCGAGTGGCGTCAAGGGATCAATACCAGTACGTGCTGGCGTATGCGACACGAAAAACACCTTCCACATGTCGGTTTTCTCAACAAACGCTGGCCGTTGAAGGAACCATGCAGTAAGTAGTCGCAATTGCGCTCGAACGGCACAGGGTGCTAGTAAAGTCAGTGTTCCGTAACTATTAGCCCGATCAATGTGTATGTAGATACCAATACTCTCAACGACAGTCGCCAAGGTGCATCTGACCTCTTTTGAGCAGGTGGGAACAGGTAGGCATGACGCGATTTTAACCCAGCTGGGTTAGTTGCAAGTCAGTTAGAGACCAGCTTTATACCAGGTAGCAAGGCATAAGCGACACTGCATTTGTAGACTAGCCATGCTTAAGCGAGGTGTTGTGAAGTAAGAACAGAATGTATGTTTCCCTATCGTTGATCATCTCCATGTCGCATTCATTAAACTTAAAGGAGTTGCTTAGCTAATCCTACAAGACATTTGCGACCTTGGTATTTACATCCGCGACGTTCTCGACTCGTTCCTCATCAACATCTTTCTCCAACAGATCGGTCCGGCTGACTTCGCCCGAGAAGAGGAGGTCGACGTCTTCTAGCTCAAGGCCCTTGGTTTCAGGGAAAAAGAAGAAGATGATTGGCACCCATAGAGCATTGAGTACAGCGAAAATGATGTATGTTTTCCATCCAATGTTGCTGATAGCGTGGGGTGTGATTTGCACGATGATGTAGTTGCATATCCAGTTTGCGGCGGTCGAGATAGCGGAGCCGCGCTGCCGCAGGCGTAGAGGAAGGATTTCGGACGGATACACCCAGACGGTAGCCTGGAAACCGATAGTGAACGCTCCTTGGAAGACAAACAGCATCGCCGCCGCCGCGATGCCGGCACCTTTGGCTGAGGAGGTCTTGTGTTCTACTTGGTAGATCAGTCCAGACTGAACTGCCATGACAGCGGCCATGACGCTAATCATGGAGAGTAGAAGTGGCCTTCTTCCGACTCTGTCAATGAGGAACCAGGGGATGAACGACGCGACGAAGAACCAGGTCTGCAAGAAGCCGCTCATCAGAGAGGCCATGTGTGTGTCGAAGCCGATGCTCTTCTCGAAAAGCGTTCCCGAATAATCTATCATCGATTAGCAAAGAATTTTTTGGTTGGAACTGGGATACTCACAGATAATGGCGTTGATACCACCCAACTGCTGGAACATCTGAATACTGCACGCGATGAGGAAACGCCTCCTAGACTTGATAGGGTCGCTTCGGACGATGTCCATCCAACCTGCTTGTCGCGATGCCTCGAAGGCGACGGTTTCGGTGATGACGGTATGAAGTCTCTGCACTTCTGCATCGGTTTCCGGTACGTCTGCCACACGTGCCAACACTCGCAGACACTCATCTGGCCGATCGTGTGCCGCCAACCATCTTGGTGTCTCCGGAATGACGGTCAACAAGCCGAGGATCGTCAAGAGGATGATGCACTGGAGGATGGTGGGTATCCGCCATGCATAGGCTGAGGTGTGCGAGACAAAGCCGTAGTCGATCCAGTATACCAAAAAGATGCCAAAGTTCAGTGTCGATAGCTGCGCGCAAACGTAGATACCACGACTGGCTTTCGGACTGAACTCGGCTTGCATAACCGGTACCGTCGAGTTGATGATACCCAGACCGACTCCCGACACGATGCGTCCGACGATGAGGTGTGCCCGTCCAAATGCGCTAGCTTGGAGAGTAGCACCGATAATGCTAATCAAAGCTCCGATTGCGACACTCTTCCGACGACCGAGTTTCTCTCCCACCACTGCTGTTCCCATGGCACCGATGAAGCAACCAACTATACCAGCGTCAGTTCTGCGTCGTCGTTCCGCTTAGTACAATCACTGACTTTCGAAGATGGCCACAATAGTACCGATCATGTCTGAGGATGGATGATCGAAAGTCTTGTTGAAGGCTGGCGCCCCAACCAGTCCACCCATGAGTCCATTGTCGTATCCAATCAGCATGAACCCGAGTGAAGTCAGAACACTGATTGTGAGCATAAGCGCTCGGCCCTTGAGTTCCGGCATCGTGTGCGAGTGTTGAAGAAACACGAATCTGTCGTTGAAACTGCGTCTCGCAGATGTGGAGTGGATCATCCCCTGCGCGCGGTGGTGGCATTTATGTATAGATCCAACAACTGTCAGCATGCAAAGAGCGGGATATTAGCCCGTTTGTGGAGCCGACCCCATGGGGTCGGCCCCATAGACTCGGCTACTGATGCATATCCCGCGGAATTTGACGGTGAAGGTAGATTCTATGGGACTGATGTCAGCTCGGCAAGACGATTCTCGATCTCTTTTAGATGTCGACTTGCCATAAGCATCGAGACTCGTGCATCAAATACCTAGGTAGAAGCTTTACAATGGTCACTGCTTGCAATAATGCTCGAGATGGTGTGGTTTTGGACTGTTTAAATTGCGCAAGATTTCTCAATTAGCTCTGGGTCTTCACCGGCGTTGATTGAATCGTCTTCGCATCCATCGTAGCCTTAGCGGTTGCGGCGTCATTTGGCCGAAGTCTACCTATATGGCCGAGTTTATACCACAAAGGCATGAATGACTTGAGGCTAAGCTCAGGTGATCCGTCTAGTGGCTAGGTCTTATTGGCAGCGACCGGCCTGGGCAGGGTCTAAAGCTTATCTTGCCAACGTGCGCATCATAGTTTTACCGGCACAGGACCGAACTCCGCGTTTCATGACCAACCTCGTGTTCGACACTGCTCAAAAGCCTTTTCGGACCGACAATCACAACAAGAGCCTATCGGCAACTGATTCAATTACCGCCCTTGTGTGTTGGCTGATCTCTAGAAGTTTTCAAACGCCGAGAGACATCCACTGCAAGGTATTACAATCGGCAGCTTTCCGGTGACATAAGCTCCTCGGGTGCTTTGAACGTCTCGCATTCCGTTCAGGACTCATTCCAGTATATTCTCCGATTACTAGCCCTGCAAACCTAAGTCTAGTCCGACCTTTCTCAATTATGGTTGCTCTACCTTCCTGGTTACAGATACACGACAACGCAGCAAAAGATCTTCTTGGGCAGGAACCAAAGCTCGACCTGCTTCTCGAGAAGACCGAATGCCCTTTTGCGCATGAGGCTGGCGTTTTCATACCCGAGGATGATTCCCTTTGGATCACCAGCAACCAGTATCCCCACCCAGAAACTGGAAACTCCCACATTCACATTTCGCGCATTCAGCTACCCTCGGACGCAAACACAATCGAGACAAAGTACTCAGAAATAAACGCATCCAATGTCCCTCTGCCCAATGGTGGTGTCAACTACAAGAACGGTGTACTGTTCTGCGCACAAGGAACGCTAGATACGCCAGGAGGGATAGCCTTCATGCCACTAATACCAGGCACTGACAACAAGCACGAAGCAAAACTGCTGGTATCAAGCTTCCACGGCCGGCCTTTCAACTCACCCAATGACGTCGTTGTGCATTCGGATGGCTCCATCTGGTTTACAGATCCTATCTACGGCTGGGAACAAGGTATCAGGCCACGGCCACGACTACCAAACCAAGTATATCGGTTTGACCAGGCGACGGGAAATATCCGCGCCATAGCAGATGGATTTGGCAGACCGAACGGCATCTGTTTCAGCCCGGATGAATCCACTGTTTACATTACTGATACGGATTGGATCCATGGAGACGGTACAACGGACGAGATGAGGGCATCGCATATGTGAGTAGCTTCTTTACCTGTGTGCATCAATACTCTGGCACTATTAGATACGATTCGAAGTAGTCTACAGTCTAGTTCATGCACCCTAACCATGTCTCGCTAGATACGCATTCGACGTCATCACTCGATCTGGCCAACCTTTCCTTACCAACCGTCGGCTATTTGCCATGGCAGACACAGGCATTCCCGACGGCATCAAGTGCGACATTGACGGTAATGTGTACAGCGGGTGTGGCGACGGGCTGAACATATGGTCGCCTGGAGGTGTGCTGTTGGCAAAGATCTTGGTCGATGGCGGCGTCGCCAACTTTTGTTTTGGAAAGAACGGTCAGGTCTTTTTACTAAATGAAAATAGACTGTGGAGACTGCAGCTAGCTGAACATTGTAAGGGCGCGCTACTAGGGCTATAAAATTGTAACGACAGAGTAGTTCTTTTTGCTCTTATGCCGACCACTGATCTTGAGATGGCCATGCGCTCGACCAAGAAGATAAGCGGATGCCATTTCACCTTGAAATCACCGATTACATCTCATATTCACTGCCCAGGGGCTGGCAGACCTTGTTCTCTCCGAGAGACAGCCGATGGGCAGCGATGTGTAAGAAGAAGTAGGCGTAATGCCCATGGGCTGGAGCGCCCAATGTGAAGGGATAAGGAAGGGACGCCTATGGGCCACGTTTACATAGGGGAAATGGGCTGAGTGCCCATGGGCCGGAAGGTGCAGAGCGAAGACTTGGCGATGGCGCATATGGGCTGCTTCTGCTATAGATTACATGCGAAGCTGGGCTGGCCCATGGGCAATTTCGAGGATGACAATATTGGGCGGCCCAGCTTCAGAGATTCAAGTGTGTCAGGGTATTGCGTGCGGGAAGAATTGAAGGATTGAACTGATGTTGTATTGTGTATGTATGTATGTATGTATGTATTGTTTAACGTCCTATGAAAGCCTCCCAGGGGGCATGAAAGACGGGTAGCGCC
>JARBXR010000094.1:0-118526 GCA_029100535.1 Stemphylium beticola | reverse complement strand
TAGCTATACGCATAGCTCGCCTGCCCTAACCCGGATCAGGTCCAGAGAAGTATAGCATACCCCCCCGTGTAACACCATGACGGTTTTGCAGGCATCGCAAGTCCTTGGTCATCGAACTTGAAGCTGCACAGTCCATCAATTCTCTCTCATGTCATTCAGCTACACATGATGCAGTCTCCGATGATTTTTGCCCCAAGAAGTATCATGTCACATATATTTTGTCCGGGTTTAGAAAATTTCACGGCACCTTCAGTACCAAGCCAAGCTTGACGCGTGGAAACGCATCGGAACTTCTGCTATTTGCAGGGAGGCGCAAGCATGTCAAGGTTTTCCAAGAGCGCAACTTCACATAGCTTTATCGCCCTGATTGATATGCTTTGGAGAGACAGGATCAATGACATTTATTTCTCCGCCACCTTCTTCCCCGCTATTGATCACGTACACAAAGAATCGGTAGCAGTTCTTCAAGGCATCCTTTCTTCTTCGATCCAATATCTAATTTGGTACCTATCCTAATGAGTATGAAGCATTACTCTTGCGGCTTGTTGCATCCCTTGGTAGCGCTGAGAGAGCTACTCGTCTTTCACTTGTCAGTCTTCCTGACACGTTGCGCTAAACTCATGCGGCAATCTAACACAATGTACACCCCACTTACCACTCACGGGTGTGTTCTGCTGTAGTCTGTAACTCTTATAACTGGATCAACCAACGCTCTTAGCGCGCTCAAACATATATAAGCGCCCACATCCGGCGTTTTACACCACCTTCTTACCACTTACCTTTTCCTTGGACCCGATCGTCTCTTCGACCAACGAAGATCTACTTTCAAGGCCGTTCTACGTAAGTCTACACAAATTGCTGGGAGTGGTTCTTTTGTCATCTATTGCGACAAGAAATCTCTCAATCTGAAGGATCTTCCTCTCCTGCTTTCGCCATCACCTAAGTGAGTCTGTCTCGCTGACATCACGGTCATTGTTGGCGACAGTCTACACTGGACTTGTAGCCCTTTAGCAATTTTTCACTGTACGGGAGATACACCCAGGCCGGTCTTTCTCGTCGCAGCGACTATCATCATGCGCCGATTCGATACCCTGAACCCGGAAACCAAGGACTTGGTGCAATGCCTTCTTCCCGCCCTGGCAACTTCTTTCGGGCTTTCCAACCCTATCGACATCGTTCCTGAAGACATCCGCATGCGCGCTTGGGACTGTGAACGTCGAGATCACATCAAAGATGAAACCGAGAATGACCCGCGCAACTGGGGCGTCCAGTTTCTCAAGGACCTGATGGCCATCTCGCATCTCAAGAACGGTGACCTCACCCTTTTCCAAGCTGACCTGCGCGCAAAGATCGCTCTGCACGAACCTAAGCATCCTTGGTGCCGTCTGAATGACATTCGGGAGATCAAGGGTGAGTATGAGCATCCCGAGCGCAAGAACAAAGTCCAGGTTGAAGAATCGTCAGAGAGCTCTTCAACCGACTCCTACTTCGAGGAATTGGTCGAGCCAGACCAGCCTAAGGGCAGAAAGCGTCTGCGTAATGGCGCGCATGAGATCTATGAGGCTCGCGTTATGGAGAAGCGCCGCAAGCGTTGGTTACCCCTCTGTTACAGTCCACATATAGCAGTATGCTTTGCATTGTTGAAGATCGTGGAAGCTTAATGTTCGTTACTAATAGCACATAGACAAGCCTAATCGTCTCCGTCGAGCCGAGTCAGGCGGGTTCCAACGCTACGACAGGGCAGCGAAGAAGCGCGAACGCACAAGCGGCACTCCTAACAGCGGCCGTCACTCCACCAAACGCCCCACTCGAACGGTACTTACCGACGACGATGAAGATTCTGACATATCTCCTCATGCTCGCCCCCTCCTTCCCCCACCGACTCCTGCCTTCTCCGTCTCCCCTGGTCCCCAAGGTGCCAACTTCTACGACGCCGATGCTATCGACACGTCTAACGAGCCTTTGGCGGTCCAGAAGCTCCAAGCTGAGCTGGAAGTCGCCGAAGCTGAGCTCAAGGCTGCGCGTCTAAAGTACCAGTATCTTCATGCTAGGGAGCAGGCCGAGAATGAGGGTATGTACGGTGGCGATGGTACTCAAGGGGGTCCTCGTCGTTTGGACTAGGGGTAGTCATGACCAAGGACCTGTACGGGTGGGCGAGATACTTCGGTCCTTAGTATGGCACAACAGTGAGCTCGCTGGGTGGACGGATCGAAAGTCCTTGGGGTGTCTATTGGCAGCATGAATAGGAACACCGGCGTCCCAGTGGGATGGTTCCTTTACTTCTGTTTATGGGGCTGAGCCAGTCTCATAGACGCTCATAGTCTCCCGATGCGTCTGTCCCTTTATCTCAATACGAAACTTTGTCAATTTCATCTTTACTTTTGTACGTTTGTATGCACATGACGATACCTCGTTCCCACTTTTCTCTGTGAGTGTTCGTTACTTCACGGCGTGGATATGTAACTAGTGATCTCAAAGATCTCCGTCCACTTCACTCTGCCTCGAGACAAAAGCGGCCGCTAGCACCCATTCCAGAAAAGACACAGTTGACATGAATAGTAAACGCAGACGAAAATAACAGAGCTAGTCGTGATTAGTCTGCCGAAAAGAAACAAACAAGGATTAAGACCGTGAACCCAGATACTCTAAGCGTGACGGGTGAGCCTTGGGTACCCAATAATGCAACTCTGGATCAAGACAGCTGTCCCCAACCATTGTAGGCAACAGCCCAAGTTATCTCAACGTGAAGAGACACCATTATGCACCATCACGACAACCACGATGGATAAGCAACAGGTACTTCGGCGTATGATAATGGCCGATATGGCGATGAAGAGGGCGGCAGATAAGGTTGAGCCAGATGCGTGGATGGATGCAGTCGGTTACGGTCTGTAGCTTCAAATTGACTATTTCTGACTGGATGATAGTTTGACAAATTGCACGCCGCGAAACAACTCAAAGAGTACCTAGGGACCAAGTCTTCAATCGCAGAACAGCCTCGGAGGCGTACAGAAGATGACGTCTCCAGCAAGTGGTATGCATGCGAGCCCAACCAACAAAACGCGCGCGAGACGCAAAGCAACAATAAAGCCACCATGCTGTCATTACGGAATGAAGACAAGGAGAAAACTACTACGGAAAAAATCGACCATGACTTATTGCCGCTATCGCCGCCAGAGACTAATGATAGTTTGGGGTTGAGCAATAGGTACCTAGGTAAGGTCGAGGTTAGTGAGCAATCGTAGGCGGAAGATGGGGACCGGGGTTAAAGGAGAGGAAGTTGGATACTGCGATTTGCAAAGGCGGGGCTTACTGGTCAGTGGCAATGCACTTGTGTTCTTGGTGTGTTCTGGGGTGCATGGAAGAAAGAGGGGTGGGCCGATCCCTGGGCTGACAATTCGGGTGTGGTTCGCGCTCACCTGCATTACGCACCACACTGGGGAGATGCACGAGAAACAACCTTGACGATTCAGGTACGCGTATCAAATCCCCCCGTTCTGACATGTACACCACTCACACCTGCCTATCTTCCCCGTGTCGACTGGTGAGCCCACGATGCAGGCGAACCAGTTCGGGCTGAAGCTCCGGCCTTAGCGCGTCTCCGCATTTCTTCCTAGTCCCGCCCCCGGATCTTCTGACCTTCCCGACACCGAGGCTCGTACAAAAAAACATTATGCACGTAACATGACCCGCTACCATGGACCAGCCATCACAAAAAAGAGTTTCCAAAGCATGCGATGCCTGCAAAAGGCGAAAGGTGCGTTGCAACGGGCAGACGCGTTGCCAGCAATGTGCGCACTTGGGACTGCGCTGCATCTACTCGCCATCTAGCAAACAAAGGTCTCAGGGCAAGAGAGGTCACATCATTTCAGAGTTCAGAAATCAAACATCCCACTCTCCCATTGTATCGCCGCCAATTCTACCTGCTCATCCAGGACAAGGCGGCTATCAGACAGCCTACAGTCCCGTTTCGCCGGTAGTTGATCGCAATGGAGCCGAATCCAGTATGTTCCCTTGAAGCCTTTAACCACAATTTTGAATGCTGCTGCTAACCAAGAGAAGCTTCTCCTGTATCTTCCTTCACGTCGCAATACAGCAAAGGATTCTTTCTCGATCTCATCTCCGATTACGTTGAGGGTGTCTATCCTGTGCATCCGGTTATTGCCGAGTATGAGCTCCGACAGTACATCAATGTCATGGACACGGATCCAGATGTGCGTTCATTCGTGTACGCTTTTGGTGGTTGCACGCTCAACCTCACTCGGTATGGAGATCGGAGGACAGACGAGGTTGTTCAGACAATTGAAAGCCTCATGGACTATTCGATTGAAAGCATGAGAAGGGCCCACAAACATATCCAATTCTCCGTCATGCGGGCGGTGCAGTCCATGTTCATACACAACTGTCTTATGAGTCTGCAAGGTAGCGACGCCGCGTTTTACTACATGAGGGACGCCATTACCATCATCCAACTCCTGAGGATAGACAACCCAGAGAATGCTGCACAACTGTCGCCTCCAGAGCGGTCTCGAAGACAGCGATTATACTGGCAGGCATACATTCACGAGCGCTTTTTAGCTATTCTAGACTATCGTCGCGCCATCCTACCTCCACTCTACACCTTGCCCGAGGACGATCCGACACTTCCGGTTCAAGTTCACGAAGGCTTCAACCAGATCATCAAGCTATTTCGACTCTTGGATACAGAGTTCCTTAATAGTTGGCTTGATTCGCAAGGGGGCAGCGTTACAAGTACCTGGGTCGAGGCCAAGTCACGCGAGCTTGAAGGGGACCCCGAAACGGACGCCCGCGAATTGTCCGGGCTGTCCATGATGCAACGTGCCGACCTCTGCATAACTCGCGAATGGCTGCGAACCTTGGTTTGGCGCTTAGCTATGAGCCAAACGCTCCTTTCTTCCCGGTCTTCAAAGGAATGCCTGTCACTTCTATTCCCAGTCCGCCTATCGCAGACGCTGCGACAGCAGGTGTCTAGCATGTCGCGTCAAGATATCGAAGTACACGGCACAAGCATTACGCAGAAACTCTTCGAAATCACCGATACCATTGCCGACGTCTTGATCCACGTGCCAGCAGCCACCTTGGATGAGACAGCTCTGCGCATCGATGACTTCCTATTCATACTCGACTTTATCCTGTTAATACCCCATCTCGATCAGACGCGGCGAGGCATCTTGCTAGAGAAGCTAGAACGCCTGCAGACCATGTTTCCGGAAGCTCTAAGCAACGCTAGCTCCCCCAATTTGCCGCTCGATCTGAAAAGCCCCGGTGGCACAAACGACCCGTGGTACCAAGTTACACAATCAAAGACAGCCGCAGGCTTGGAGGTCAAGGCGAACGGGCTAGATCAACATGGTGAAGAGGTGCCGAGATCGGAGGCAAAAACTGGGCAACTGGCTACTTGGAACAACATCTCGCGTCGGTTGTCGCTGCAGGTGGCTACCTTTGGCAGTATCTAGCGATTACATAAATGAAACAGAAAAATGACACAGGATGGGCATATTTTATTCAGCACCTTGTGCTCACCCATCCGTTTGAGACTTGTGGCTAATTATAGCTTTATCGCCCTTGCAGTCTGCTCAAAGGAAAGGGAAAGGCTTCTCCCGAAGCTTATCTATGCTGCAAGATAGATTCTTCCTTCGTATGCCGCCAGCGCCTTTTCCTCTGACCCCTCTTCTTCCCTGCTGCTCACCAGCAACTCCATCTTTTGTGCGTCTACATTTGAAGGAAATACCAAATCCTTCTTCTGATCTGTGAAATTACAGATACAAATGGCCTTCTTGCCTTGCCACACTTTACTAAAAACGAAGAAATCCTTGTTTTCCACATCCAAGTCGTCGTACTGGCCATGAACCAAGAGGTCGTTGTGCGCTTTGCGCACTTGCAGCATGCGCTTCCAGAAGCCGAGGACGGACTTTTTGTCATTCTGCTGTTGTTCTGCATTGCACACGTCTGCATCTTCAAGCGGACGCATCCACGGCTTTTCTTTTGCGTCTGGTGGGCTGAACCCATTGTATGGCGCGGTGCTCCAACTCATCGGCACGCGTGCATGATCGCGCGCAAGGTGCTGTAGCGACTTATGCGCTGCAGTAAGAGCAGCAGGGTCGTTTTTCGTGCGCTGCGCAACCATCTTGTAGTAGTTTGAAGAATCCACGTCTTTGAATTCGCTCATGTCCCAGCTTTCAGGGAAGTTGGTCATGCCGATTTCTTGGCCTTGGTAGATGAAGAGCGTTCCGCTTAGCGCGCACATCATCAATGCTAGCATTTTGCCGCCGGCAACACGGTGTTGTGGAAGATCGGATGTGAAGCGGGTGATGGAGCGGGATTGGTCGTGATTCTCGAGGAAGACAGTCGTCCAGCCGTCCGAGGGAGCGCGAATAAGGTCTTGCGTTCGAGCCACGGCGCGTTTGAATTCTGGCAGAGTCCAGTTTTTGGGTGTGGTTTGGAATTTGTAGGGCCCTTGGCCGACGTCCACCACATCCTGTGCACGAAGACATTAACAAATGGTGTTCAGAACATTCCGGAAACGAGTCAACTCACGAACTGGAAGACCATCGATAATCGCTTTTCCTTTGCGCTTACGTATTGGTGGACTCGATCCATGTCGAGAGTGTTGGGGCATTCGCCCACAGTCATGGCATCATACTTTTCCAGTATCTGGTTCATCTCACCCAGAAATTCATCCATCCGTGGCCCATTACAGTACTGGTAGCCTGCAAATTGCCATTCTGATCCTGGATCTGTAATGGGGGCGTCCTGCATGTCGCCCTTGCTGTACATGTTCACCGTGTCAACGCGGAAGCCGTCAACGCCGCGCTTGAGCCAAAACTCCATGGCGGACTGGTAGATGGCTTGACGAGTTTCAGGGTTTTCCCAGTTGAGGTCAGGCTGCTCTGGACAAAATAGATGGAGGTAGTATTCTTGAGTGTGCTCATCCCACTCCCAGACACTGCCTGTGAAGTTGGAGACCCAGTTGTTGGGGGCCTTGCGCACGCCGTCAACGTAGCGGGCGGGGCGCCAGATGTACCAGTCACGTTTTGGGTTGTCCTTTGAAGACCGAGATTCCTGAAACCATTTGTGCTTCAAAAAGTTAATACTGGGCAAGTGATTCGAGGGTTGTGAAAATAAAGCATACCTGATCTGAAGTGTGGTTGACAACCAAATCTAAAATGATCTTCATTCCCCGCGAGTGTGTCTCCTCGATCAGCCTCTCCATATCCTGGACGGTACCATATGGCCTATAGACATCCTCATAGTCTCGGACGTCATAGCCCATGTCAACCTGAGGAGAATCGTACATGGGGCATATCCAAATGACGTCGACGCCAATGGAACGGATATAATCAAGCTCCGAAATGATTCCATTGAGATCACCAACCCCATCACCATTGCTGTCTTTGAACGAGGCAGGGTATATCTGGTATACGACACCATCCTTCCACCACGGCCTTTGGGCGACGGTCATGGTGCTGGTGCGAGGGATGAAATCTGAGTAGAAGATGTGTATTTTGGAATGAGTGTTGTAAAGATGGCCTTGTTATAACTATAACACGTTGTTAGACGAGATGAGCGGCCGTTGTTCTTTTCACCCCGCACGTGAAGATGCCTCCCACACCGGAAAGATTTTCGGGCGATTTGTGGTTCGCTGAACACCGGTCCGCGGGACAATCAAGCAAACCATCCCCACAGACAAGCAATGTTTTACCCCACATTCTTTTCGCATCCTAAGCTGTTCCAACGTCTTCTCGTGGTTCCTCATCCCCTCCATGCGACTAAGCGAGGATTGATGCGGGGAGATGGTGGGTACGGCCGACCTACAAGCTATCGATTTCCAGCAGCCGACACCCGGCCAATGACCACGCAAACGCTTCCCGCCTGCTGGTACGGGAGGGCATAAGAACCGCTAACGTCACGCCAAAACCTCCATAGGGGTGAGTTTTGCCACACGTGATGAAGGCTTCTGCCCCTAGACTTGAGCTCCTTTTCCTGCGGACCGACTTTGCGCGAATCGTCGACGATCAATGCGCCTCCGAGATTTCTCATGGAGCACCCGCGTCGGCGGTTCTCTCCCGCTAGGGTCTAGCTCCTGTGCCATGACCCCAGGTCGAAGCGTCGCACGCTGAAGATGGCCTCGACATCTGCAAATGTGGCGTCTCTCCCCGCATCCTCTTGCTCCATCCTTCATCCCCGGCTTCTGACTTGGCACGAGCTTGGGCTATACATGGGTATCGCGTGTCTGGAGTCGTCGGGTTGTATAAGTAGAACGTGGAGATCCACCACGACGGCGGACCATCACCGAGCAAAAGTCCCACCAGCTCCACGTTTCCCACGAGGTCGGGCTTAGACCCACAACGACTGCTTCGTCCTTCATTCATTGGACCCATTCTTCCTCTTCGACTCCGTTTGGTATCCTTCGCAACATCGCAGCCATGTCTCGCCGCAACAGCAGCGTCGTCGCTGTCGACCCGGAGCAAGCACGCCGCCTTTCCATCGCCGTCCCTGAGCTCAAACAGGTTGTTCACGATGCCAGCAGAGGAACGCAAGCCGAGCACAACATGACCCTGAAAGAGGGCATCAAGCTGTACCCCAAGGCCATTGCTTGGTCCGTTCTGCTCTCCGCAGCCATCATCATGGAGGGCTTCGACAAGGTCCTCATTGCCAACCTAATGGCAGTCCCCGCATTCAAGCTGAAGTTTGGCCAGCAGCTTGCCGATGGTACATATGAGCTGACGGCAGCTTGGCAAGCTGGATTGACAAACGGTGCCTACGTCGGAGAGTTCATGGGTCTGCTACTCAACGGCATCATCGCGGATAAACTCGGATACAAGAAGACGATGATTGGAGCGCTATTCGCGACCAACCTCTTCATCTTCGTCGTCTTCTTCGCTCAAAACATCGTCATGCTCTTGTGCGGTCTTATGCTCTGCGGTATTCCATGGGGTGTCTTTCAGACTCTGACTTGCACCTACGCCGCCGAAGTCGTACCAGTCCCGCTTCGCCCCATCCTTACAACCTACGTCAACCTCTGCTGGGTCATCGGCCAGTTCCTAGCCTCCGGTGTGCTGAAGGGCGTAGCTGAGCGTCCCGACCAATGGGCTTATCGCATTCCATACGCCCTCCAGTGGCTCTGGCCTCTTCCTTTGATGATTGGTATCTCGTTCGCACCGGAGTCGCCCTGGTGGCTGGTACGGAAGGACCGCTTTGACGACGCGAAGATGATGCTAATGCGCTTAACTTCCCCCGAGAAGCTTCCCGATTTTAATGCCGACGAGACTATTGCTATGATGCGCCACACCAACGCTATGGAAATGTCAATATCTGAGGGTACCTCATACCTAGACTGCTTCAAGGGAACTGACCTTCGACGGACTGAAATCGCTGCTATGGCCTGGTTCACCCAAGCGTTCTGCGGGGCTTCCCTCATTGGCTACAGCACATACTTCTTCCAACAAGCCGGCCTAAGCGATGACGATGCCTTCTCTATGAGTCTTGGTCAGTACGCGATTGGTGGTGTGGGTGTCTTCGCCGCCTGGATTCTCATCCAGCGAGTCGGCCGCAGGACCTTGTACGTTTTCGGCGACCTTGTCATGGTGATACTCCTTTGCATTATCGGTGGCCTCGGCGTCATTCCAGCAGGCAACGTCGGTGCACAATGGAGCATTGGAGCCATGCTTATACTCTTTGCTGCAGCGTACAACTGCACGGTTGGCCCCGTTTGTTACTCGATCGTCGCCGAAATCCCGTCTACCCGTCTTCGTCAAAAGACTGTCGTCCTGGCTAGGAACTTTTACAACTTCGGATCGATTATCGGCAACGTTATAACTCCACGCATGCTCAACCCTGGTGCGTGGAATTGGGGTGCGAAGAGCGGTTTCTTCTATGCTGGAACTTGCTTCTGCTGCTTTATTTGGGCCTTCTTTCGTCTTCCCGAACCCAAAGGCAGGACTTACGGAGAACTGGATGTCCTCTTTGAGAGGCGCGTATCTGCCAGGAAGTTCGCTAGTACTGTTGTTGACAGTTTCCACGTCAGCGATACCGAGAGTGATTACACCGACAAGAAGGGTATCTCTACCCACCTTGAGCAGGTCAGCTCCAAAGATGAGGCCTGAGCAACTTGTCGCGATGAGGACTACTGGTTTAATTTCACGCATTGATGACTTGTATTTACCATGCATGATGAGAAACTCTTTTGCTATTGTACATAGTTCATACTTTTACGATAATAGATTACGTTGACCGGGATTTGCGTACTTGCGCGCTTATTGATCTTCGAACAGTGACACAGCCGTGTGAAATGGTGGGTTGTAATGAAGATGATGGGATACCGGAGGGCGAAGAATCCCATTGTCGATAGTCAGGGCAGCGGGGCAGGTCCGTAAGCTGCACGTCCTCGCTTACCGTCCGTCTTCAACCGACGCGACACGTGGCTTGGCGGCTGTCCCTTTTCACTATCTTCATTATGAACATTGGAAGTGAACCATTACCCCACTAGCTTCTTCCTGCACCGAATACTGCGTTACCACGTGTTAGCCTGTCAGAAAATGCCCAACGTTGGCCGGCCTTCTCCAGGCTGCAAGAATTGCAGAGACGGGCGGATCAAGGTACGAGACCGACGTTGGGTTGATGTAACAGGCGTCACTGACATGTCACCTCCAGTGTGACCTCAAGCGATCAGCCTGCTTACAATGATTTCGTCGGAGGCTGAGATGCCATGGATATCGCGATGCGTTGTCTGTGGTGTTCAAAGACGAGAGCTTGGTCGTGTCAAAAAAGGCGGAGAGGCGTTACGAGGAACTTGCCAGACGTCAAGTACTACTACCCACGACGTCAAAAGGATGGAGTTTGACATCGCATAGAAAAGGTGTGCTCCTACTTCTGCACATCACTACCGGTCGTCGCGCCAGTCCGATGATGCTAACACTTGATTAGATCCATCTGCAGTATCTTCGAACTCCTACGGGAATAGCTTTGGAACTCACCCCGGATGTCGAGGCCCAGGCCCAGGGCTTTTTCCTAGCAAACTACGTCGCCGACCAAGCTCCGAGCCCAAGAAGTCAATCCGAATGGGTACTGCAGCTCCTCTCTCAATCGAACGTTGAAGAGACCCTGAATTGGAGTGTTCAGGCTGTTATTTTAGCTTGCATGGGGTACGCAGTGAAGAGCTCATTAGTCATGTGTAAAGCGCTCGTCGCCTACGTCGCAGCACGGGAGAACATCAACCGCGCGCTCCAGTCAACCGATACAGCCGCCAAAGATAGCACCATTGTCTCTGCCATTTTACTTGGCATGTATGAGAGCATGATGTACACAAGCCAAAAGTCCAAGGCACTATGGTCGAAACGTGTCGATGGTGCTTGTGCTCTTTTCAGACTCCGTGGGAAAGCGCAATTCCAGACCGAAATGGGTCGACAAATCTTCTTTCAATTATACTTTTTTTCCTTGTTAGCTGCATTGCACACCGAAACATCAGTCCATGAAAGCATGCGGGAGTTGCTCAAAAACTGTCCGCCGGGTGTCACAGTCACGCACGACGCGCCCGGAAGAGCGTTCATATCGAACAAGATCAAGGTAACGCACGATATCGTCAAAATGAATAGAGAAAAAAGCAGCGGTCCGGTATACATGGTCAGTAAGGCTATGTCCACGGATCAAGAGATGGATGGCATCAAAGAAAACATGCCCAATATCTGGCAATTCGAAATCCAACACCTCATGGAACCACTCAGGTACTATCACGGGAACGTCTACACGGTCTTCTCGTATCCATGTATAGTGTACCAATGGAATTATATTAGGATGTTCCGACTGCAGCTTCACAACATCATCAGAGCAAACATCAAGAAATGAAGCGAAGAGTACATGGTGTCTCTTTTCGACGCGGAGACGGTGCGTTTGCAGATACGATACTCTGGCAACGTCCAACGAGCTCAAATGGCCGCAATCGTTGCACCAGTACCGCAGCTCTTAGGCATAATACCATTCCCCGAGTCATCCGCCCCTCGAACAGCCGTGCCAGTTTCAAGCCTCCATACACCCGGAACCTATCTTAGCCCGAGATTTGCGCCTGGTTTAGTGCATCTTATTATGCCCTTATATCTGGCAGCTACCTACGACTTTGTCACGTATGAGATGCGGAAGTGGGTCATCGGCGTGTTGCAATTTGTAGCGTTGAAAATTGGATCAAGCAAAGCCACTGTTTTTGCGGAAGATCTATTGAAACTACGAAGTACAGCAGAGCGATCGCAGACCAACAACCAGGAAATCTCTACTTGGATCATGCCGCTTATGTGAAGGGAAAGTGTCAACTCAATCTACTAGTACACGTAAGCTTGTCCTTGCCGCAAGTTACTAAACCACGGGGTGCTGGCAGCTTGTGGGTTATTTCGATTGGGGACCTTCATATCGCACGTTTCCCGCTTTCCCACTAATCGGCTTTATTCTGGGAGTTTTTACGAGCCCAAACTTTTGTTGCAGCACCATGTATCTCTTTGCTCAGGGCAAGCTAATCGCCTGCGCAAATAAGATGGATGACACACTATCTGCTTGGGAAGCCTTTTGGTTAGGTGTGATTCAACGATCCCAAGGAGTATCAAGACGGGAGGATGGGCGCTTGCGGCGGCAGTGTTTGCCATGACAAAGCCGTTTACTAATAATCATGACAGCCGCAATGTGAGAGAGCTCGGGTAGGATGCATGACAACTATTGGGACGATACCACTCAGGGAAGTCTTTTAGAACATTTTTGCTCGCCCAACCTCTCCTCCGATGCCAATCTCGATTGAGCAAAAGCGGAACTGTAAATCTACGAGCATTGTTTCAAGTGGGCATCTTATTCTGTCCGACTTCAACATCTTTGCTGCTTAATCTCGCTCTATGCCCATGCCCAGTTCTCACCAGAGTTCGGTCTCACGGTGGCTGTCAAATTGCTAGACCTCTGCTGTAGCGCTGCCTGCTTTTGCTCGTGCGCGCGGCTTTTTGGAGTAATGGATACTGTTTGTGTGTCGGCGTTTTGATTGGTCGAGGTCTGAGACATCCTTTCTCTCAGGTCATGAAGGCTATCGGAGCTCTCTCCGCGGAATGGAACTACCGGAACATCTCGCAGCCCCTTTTCTCAATGGTATCTTCACTATTCCAAACATGGCTAACCTTGAACTTCTTTATTCGAGTGCTAACAATTCCTATGCCGGGAAGAACCTCGCTTCGCAGTAAGCCCCATGATTGAGGTGCTGTCGCGCCGATCAACGAGCTACAAAATAGTTTCTTCGATGAGACGGGAAGTCTTATCCCACGAAAAACAGCTGTTCCAGGATCGCCACCACAGAACATGAACATAGTACATAATGCTTCTTCAAAAAAACGTGAAACAAGTAGCTGAGAGATGCAATGCCCACGCACAGCCTGCGCAAATCCCCCGCAATACCGCTCATCTCGCGAAATCTATGCGACCTCATATGCCGATCAATGTGGGGGCATGTCGTTATAAAGTTGAGACCAAGACCTCACTGCCCGTACTGTCGGGCGGGGTGATCCGCGTTGCTGCACAAGCGTGAAGCTAAAGCTTCAGAGCAGCCCGAGCCTCAATAGTCTTTCTGCCCAAAGCGTGCGATACGCAAGGTACGCGACTCGACGTGGAAATGCATGGTGGATCCTACACTGATACGGCAGTGCCATTCTAGCCAACTGTATGGCGTCGCGGCTCATGCGGACACTTGGCCCTGTCAACTCAAACCATGTCGGCAGGTCGACAACGTCCACGAAGTCTTGAAGGACTACTATTCGCTGCCTCGACCCGACATACTGGATGCCTAGACCTTGTGGAGTAAAACTACAAGCTAGAGGCAAGTTGTGAACGTGTTCGGCAAATGCGATATGCTCTTTGTCTGTACGTGCATGTCTGCATGGCGAAAGGGGTCTGACCCATCAAACGTCGATCACGGCAAATGTTCAGATACCTGATTCTGAGATATAAGGCTGAGGGTCAATCGCCAATCTACTACGCTCCAACTCGCTCTTCGTTTATCCTTGCCCCGCCCTACGAGCTTGCGGAGGTTCCTCCCAAATTCAGGAAGGCGATCATGGAGATCGGGCATCGTGCTACCGAGCTGATTCAGGTACGCAGGCAAAGATGGCCCACCTTGAACACGGCTAACAGGCTCCGACAGATCGAGATAGCTTTTCAATGCCTCGCATGGATAGTTGTAGCATCTAGGCTCTACGTGCGTACCTTTGTCGTCAAAGCATTTAGCTGGGATGATGGATGGATGCTATTTGCACAACTCATGCATACGGCGAACACCACGTGCGCCATTGGAGGCGCACTCACTGGCACTGGCAGACTTACAAAGGATCTCACGCCTCAGAGTATGATGATGGCACTACGGGTAAATCGACCCTAATGAAGGATCTTCCAAGGACGTTGTTGTGCTGACTTTACTCTAGTTCTGGTGGATTTGCTACGGGACATATTGTCTAAGTATGATCGGCGCCAAAGTATCTGTGGGCCTTTCGCTCCTCCGCTATACGGCTATCACACAGAAGGCGTTACGTTGCATCACACACGTCGTCATATGCACTAGCGTCATCATGGGTCTTGTCTACGGCCTCCTTGCAGCCTTGCAGTGCAACCCAGTTCAATACTTCTGGACCAGAGCGCTGGGAGAAACAGGTACATGCCTGAGTATGGACATCATCATATCGTTGACATACGTCATGTCGGCAATATTCGCAGCTTGCGACTTTTGCTTTGCTCTTCTTCCAGTTTTCCTGATAAAAGGATTGAATATGAGTCGGAATCAGAAGTTTGCTCTCATCCCCATCTTGAGTATGGCATGCATGTAAGTTTTTCTGCAACCCCCCTTCATCAAAATGGCCACTGATCGTCTCCCCAGTGCAAGCTCTGCAGTTATCGTACGCTTGGCATACGTTCAAACCTTCAGAGACCCCGAGTTTCTCTACGCAACAGTACCAATCGCTATTTGGTCAGAGGTGGAGATGAGTCTTGCCATCACCGCTGGCTCTCTTCCCACCCTGCGCCCACTCTATCGCATCGCTGCCAGGAAGTTTTCCTGGAAGACCAGTTTTCTCAGCGCACCGAAGTCGTACAAATCAATGGATGCCGGCCACGGATCGAAGGTCACTGATACGATCGGTGGATCTAGCATGAACAGAAAGGAGTCGGCGTATGCTTCGTGCTCTGAGTCAGAGCGGAAGATTGTACATGTCGACAGTGAGGAATTCATACTCGATGACTATTCGCCCACTAAGAGCAAGTTCATTGGCATCACCAAGGTCACAAATGTTCAGGTAGACTACGATGATGATAAGGTGTAGTCCAAGCAAAGCCCAATACAAGCCAATCGCTCTTGTGTGAGAGCCTCAATGTACAGTGAACAGCAGACCAATTGAACCATTGCGATAACAATTCCCAATGCGTCACAGAATGACCCTACTGCTTCTTCTTAGCATCCTTTCTGAAACCCACGCCCATCATGAACGCCAACCTGACCGCCCCAGCAAAACCGGTAATCACCAAACTCCCCCAATCCTCACTCCTCCACGTGCCTACACTGAGACGACCCTGATTACCCAGAACCTCCCAAGCACTCCAGTAATACGCCAAATCAACCACAAAGCACGCGGCCTGGACAATATTCCACACATTGACGTCATCTGTGTAGCGCAGTAAGACGGCGGACACAATTCCGAAATTCAGCATGCCGCCGCCCCGCTGCTTGAGAATCATGATGTGGCCTTGATCGGGGGTCGGAGGCGATGGAATGTGTGAGGAGAGAACGAGTGTTGGGAGGAAGAAATCCATAGATGCGCCCCAGAGGCAGATTATCGGGTCCATATAGGTGAAGAATATACGGTAGAAGGCTGGAATTCTCGCGTAGCAGGGGATGATTGACGGCATCTTGGGTTGAATGTGCCGGCGAGCTGAGCCAAGGAGGAGGGTTATTTTCTTGTTTATTGTAGTGGTGATCCTGATGTGTGAGGTACGTTGCGATGAGCAGACACGAGCGTTGCGCCCCGCTCCAGCTTCTCGCTACCCACATTTCTATCCCGTGAGCATGCATAAGGCTAAATCGTTTATGGTTAGCTCACTTCTCCATGGCGGCCTAGTTGATTAATGGGTCATTATTGTCTGTTCCGATTTCGCGCAAGCCATGTGACCATCGCTGAGACGTTGGTTTGTACATTGATTACGGACGGCTTTCGATAACTTTGTGAGGGTCATTATTGTGATTTCTAATGTATAATACAAGCGACCTAGACATCGCGTCGTGAATTCGTCAACCATATCTTCACCAACCGAAAGAGCCCGCCTTGATAGCCGATGGCGTGTTATGTAGAACCACCTGTATCGTGACGTACAGCGACGCTATCAAGCCATATCGCCTACGTCTAAGCCATAGCATCGACTCGCCTTCGCTCATCTACGATATGCTTTTTCGCACGTTCGAGCTCCATTTGAAGGTCCTCTCGTTTGCTCTCCATGCCTCTGAAGACGCGTTCGTAGTCGCCCTCGTGTCGTTGCATTAGAGATCTTAGCACATGCTCACCGTCACTTGAGAATATGTCAGCGATCTCGCTGATGCTCGTCTCGTTGTCGACGATGTGGCGCATGACCCGCTTCGACGTGCGGATCAACAATCCGTGCAGACTGCGCTGATGGGGCTCCAGACTGGCTTCCCAATCCATCTCTTCGATTTGCGAACGAGGTAACGGCTGTCGAGGAGAAGACAGCGATTCAGCAGAAGTTGAGCTATGGCTGCTGGGCGAGCCTGTTCGTGGTGGCGAGGAGTGAAACTGCATCGAGGAGCCTTCCAGATGTAAGTTGTGTTGCTGGATGAGTACACAGTCGCCGACTAGAGAATGGTCTTCCACGCTGAGGTCGTTCTCATGAGAAACGTGTTCGACTGGTGCTTTATTGATGACTTCTTCGGCAGTAAACAATAGTGTGTTGGGTAAATCCTCTTCCATGAGTTCGAGAGATTCCGCATGCTTTTCTTTGACACCCAAGGCAGCAAACGGCTGCCTAACATGTTGCTTAATTTGCTCTCCTTCGTTGCCACTATTATCCTGGAGTGGTGTCGTCATTCGCTGCCAAACACCAACGGTTTGTGTCGTCACGTCCTGCTTAGACCTAAGCAATACAGTAGGGTGATTTTGTGGATCTATATCTTTTATAGGTGCGACACTTGTACCATCCGGATGTGAACACGGTTCCGCATTGACAGGGTTCAAATGCGAAGGACTATATCTCTTTTGCTGCCCTGATATGGGTTGTGCAAGCAGTGGGATCGCTGCGATGACGGCCTCAACTTCAGAAGTACTCGAAAACCTGACTTCATCCGTCGCGCTGTGCGAAACCCCATAAACTGGATAGGAAGCAATGTTTGGTAGCTCGTCCCCCGTGAGCCGACGTATGAACGATGTGTTCATTTTGCCTTGTGATCTTCGTGTGAATGGATCGCTTTTCGCGGTTTGTGAATCTCCTGTCTGTTTCTCAGAAGCCACATCGTCGCAGTCTGCGTGACCAGATATTGCTGTTGATTCTGCATTTGGTGATGCAGGGATGGGTTTGCTGTTGCTTGACAGTATCTCAGTTTCAACTGCAGGCTCCTGTATCCGTTCGTGTCTTCCCTCGGCGGCGCAGGCTATCGGTGGCGAAGATCGCATGTGCGCGAAGACCTCATCGGTCATGGGTGTCTTTGCACCTCTCGAGGTCTGTAATCGTTCTTGTTGTTCTTCGGATCTTTTCTTCGGCTTCGTTGGGGTTGATGGTGATTGAGCGACCCGCGCGGGTAGCGTTGGCTTCTTGAACGCTACTTCAAAAGCTTCAGTAGGCTTCTGCGAACCCCTCAGTCCTCCTATCAACGAGTGTCGTGAAGAAGCGACCGATGTAGATGGCTTTACAGATGCTCTGTATCTGTCTCGTCGCTTCCGCGCGACATCGACCAAACTTGCCTGGCCCTCTGGCTCTACCCGAGGCTTCTTGGCTTGCTTGTTATCCTCAGTAGTGTCGAAGTCGCATTGCCGTTTGGATTTCATCATCTTCTTCGATTTGATTTGCTCTGGAACGTAGTCGTCGTCGTCTACCTTGCGTTTTACATGCGACTTGCGTGTCTTGATGCTTTTGGTCATCTTCTTGCCCGGGGCAGCTTTGTAGTGTTGCGACAGTTTCTGATGTGATGAAGCAGGACTCGATGTGCTTGAGCTTGTTCCCTCCTTTCCTTTGTTTTTCGCCCGTATATCTACGTCATCGGATTGCGCACTTAGTTGTTTCAAAGCTTGTTGCTTGGTGGCCTGGGAAACAATGGGCAGTTTGCCCTTACCGTATGTCGTACGTTTCGAAAGCGACAGACTCTTTGTTGTTTCAGCCTCTCGTGCAATTTGGAACGCGGCTAAAGGTGGAGGCGGGTGAGACTTGGGTACCAAAGGATCCTCGCTGGTCTTGGATGATTCCTTGATGGCAGATCGTTCCGACGATCGACGAAGCGAATTGTGCTGAGGCGATGAAGAGTTTGCATTGATAGGCAAGCTACGAGACATCTTGGGGTGAGCTCTTTGTTCCTTCTGGTGCTGCTCGATGCTCTCTTGCCATGCCAAAGCATCTCGTGGATGCTTGAACATGATGGACATCTCGTTTGCGGTTCGCTCTACAGAATTCAACCGGTAACTCCATGATTCAGTTTTGAGGCTCATAACGAGACTACAGGGTATGTTTTTCGTCCGTCGGGATTGGGAGGCGTGCAGTGTGGATGGCTCCAATCGAGTGCTGAGGATGTGATGGACTGGCACATCCACAAACTGGCACTCTTGAAGGCAGTCATCGGGCGCAACTAGGACCAGTATGCCGTCCTCGAGAATCGTAATGGGTAAGCCATTGTTGTGCTCTTGCACTTCGAACGCGTCTGAAGTGACCAAAGAGATGAAGTGCCGAACGGAAGACTCGCTGGGCGTACTTGTAAGAGCCAAGTCACCTAACGCATTGAGAAAACCCTGGAAGTCTTCCATCCACGTCGCGTTCGCTTCCTGTGGGAAAGTGGGTGCGCTGTTCCCCACCTTCTCGGATGACCAGAAACTGCGATATTCGATACCCTGCTCTAGTGCTTTTTGGATGATCATACCGGCAATAATCTTGGTCACTTCGCGCTCCCTGGAACCCAGAACGACGTCGCCCAAGTCTTGCAATGGCTCGCGCAATTTCTGGATATGTGTGGCAACATCAGGCTTCTCTAGCATGCCTGTCAAAGCCACGCCGATCCATCTTCGCCGCGCAGAAGATAGGCTGGAGTTGCAGAAGGCGCTAAGATAGTTTTCGGCAACTGCAGGAAGTGATGGCCCACTGTAGTCGTGTGCAGAAATGAGGGCGCAGAATTGGGAATACGACGCGTCGTGGGTCGGCTGGGTGAGAGCAGCTTCAAATGCATGCGAGGTCATTATGAAAAGATACGTTGCGGCAGGGTGGAGTGTTGCTCATGTCGGTTGACTAAAAGGGAATGTATGAAATAAGGCGAAAGAGCGAGATGAGCAGTGTGCGCCTGCGCAGGTGAGAGGGTGTGGTGGTGGTGCTAGTAGGGAAGGCGCGAATGCCAGTTTGACGTCAGACACCCACGCGCGAGTTTCGCGACGCGCTCGAAACGGCACCACCATCGCTCGACAACCACCATCCAATACCGTTTGGTTAATCTTTTTCCCTTCTGTTCGCGCCTAAGGGAAGCGCTGATACAGGAGGTGGCTGACAGGACAGCGAAGCAAGATGCAGACATGCGCCCAGAGACACGTCTACTCGCAACAGCTGTAGGGCGGTTCCAGCCATCTCGGCACTTCTAAATTTGATCCCGCAAAACGCGTGGGGCCTGCTAGGTTCGCCATGCAAACTCATGGCGATCGGGAGAATACTGGGCGGTTCAGAGCCTTAAGCTGATTTAGGGACGAAGAGGAGAGAGCGTGCAGCAGTTGTGAGGAGGGATAGGCTGCAAGGGCGGCTAGTGCCCGCAAGCGAGGGCGCTTATCGACCTACACGAGGCAACACCTGGGCAGACAACAAGCCGCTCGTTCTATCGACCCGATATAGATGATCGCGTATTAAAGTTCGAGCCCCTGAAGTTACCTCCAAGCTGTCGACACCTGCCATCGTCATCTTCGGTGAGAGCTGTGAGCAAAGACCAAGTGAAAAGTCGGACAAAATGAATTTTCTATGCGCTTTCTGGGACATCAAAAGATAAAAAAAATAAAAATAAGCGGTTTCGAGAGATGCTGGCGCCCACCCTCTTTGATGCCACTGTGGTCATACTGGCCGTAGTGAAGAAGAAATTGGGCCGGTGTCAAATAAAGCCCCGGTAGGAGCAAGGCTGTAGGTGCCTAGAAACAGTGAAGAAAACTGGAGATGTAGTCATCTGATCAATTACGAGACATCCATAACACAGGCGGCTCAAACCTGCAGATTATCCGGCCCTATTGTGATGTTAAAGTTGGCAGTAGACTGCATGAGAAAAGAGGAGCCCTGGTTTAGCAGATGCTGTAGTCGTCAGACCCAGAGCGACCTACGAGCAAATAGCCAAAAGTGATGGAAAATATGTGTTTGCTAATGTCCTTGAACTCCGCACGATTATCTCCGAATGACCAAGCATTCAAGCGACAGATAAGAGGTTTTCTGCCGTCTAACAAAGCAACGTAACGTCACAAGCGCGACGCTTGTGGAAGCTTAGCCGGCTAGTACACCCCGCATCTCCAACCCCCGCAGCCACGGCGCCCCGTCAAGCCTCGACGGTCGCCGTCAATCCCTCAGTTTCCTGTATCAGTGATGTTGCGCCGTCCAACGGCTGTTGCAATCCAACTTGCCTGCCCGCATCGTCTCGAGGGCGTGGCGTGGCGGCTTAATACATGTGCATTGCATTGCACCGGCGGCGCGTTGCAGAGGACCTCGTGGGTGAAGGTTTCGCTTGGCTGGGGCATGTCCAAGTAAGCGACGCCATTTGGGGTCGCTAATAGCACAAGACCCTGGTCAGACACAGACGGATTCTTCTTTCCAGACGTGAAAACTAAAGGCTTTACATGAAGCAAGCCAAACAATCAACGCTTCATACACGGTCATACCTTTTTGCTTCAAGAGACGGGGACGGCAGTGTGTATTGGGGTTCCAACCCCCCAAGATTTTCCTACCTGTCCGCGGAAGGTAGGTTCGTTAGGCAACGGATCGGCAGCACACTAAGCAGTGGCTGGTGGGGTCCTGTATTCCGAAGCCAAACGCACCTCAATCACTTCTCTGTCCACGTCATACGATGTAAGGCAGTTTTATGAGTGGACTACTGAAGCATAGGCGCGGTTTGATAGCCTCGGGACGTTGGTACCCCAGCCCGCCTTTAGCCCAGTGGTTCCTTAAGACGGATGGTGACGTCCATAAGAAAGGTCGACCTCGCTGATCTGAGGTGGGATGTGGACAAGCAACTTCCCAGTCAAACGGTCGAGAATTAGGGCCCCGGCTGAGATTAGTACAGCGCAGACAGACTTGGGCTTTCACTCACTCTTTGCATCTCGACGGTAACTCACTCACCTCCCGACATAGCGGCTAGTCGACCCCACAAACGGTCCCTACGCCTCTCAAGATGGCTTCCGCAACGGAACACCCAATCGATCGTTCAAGCGAAGAAGAAAAAGCCATTGGCGAGAAACACGTCGAGACCGCCAACCATATCCATACAATCGAAAATCTACCTGATCCCGATGCTGGGCTCAGCGAAGAAGAGCGCGCTGCCCACGTTGGTCTCACCCATAGTCCCCCATCCTGCCTGGATCAAAGACCGCTAACGAACATGACTGCTAGGATAAGGTGCTTCTCCGCAAACTCGACTTTCGCCTTATCCCGTGGCTCTCCTTCCTGTACTTGATATCCTTCCTCGACCGCACAAACATCGGCAACGCGAAAGTCGACGGCCTACAAGAAGACCTCAACATGACTGATGGGCAATATAACGCCAGTCTAACCATCTTCTTCGTCAGTTACTCGGTTTTCGAGCCGCTGACAAACGTCTTGTTGAAGAAGTTGAGGCCAAGCGTGTTTTTGCCAATTATCATGCTCTGGTGGGGGATATGCATGACTTGCATGGGTCTGGTCCACAACTACGCCGGATTGATGACAGCCGTAAGTGTGATGTGGAACTACTCCACCCGGGCATGAAGAGCTGACAAAAGCTGTTTGTAGCGATGGTGGCTCGGTGTAGCAGAAGCCGGGTTGTTCCCTGGCGTAAACTACTACCTGAGTTGCTGGTACAAGCGTTCCGAGTTTGGAATTCGAGCCGCGATATTCTTCTCGGCTGCGGCGCTTGCTGGTAGTTTTGGTGGGCTGCTGGCAGCTGGCATTGCTCAGATGGATGGCGTTGGTGGGAAACCAGGCTGGGCATGGATCTTCGTATGTCTTTACCAAACAAACCTTGCCTGTCTCATTCAACTTTTGCTAATACTACGTAGATCTTGGAAGGCCTCGCCACCATCTTGGTAGGCATCGCTAGTTACTGGATGGTCCACGATTTCCCAGCCGAAGCCACTTTTCTCTCTCCCGATGACCGAGCCAGGGTTCTGCGCCGCCTTCGATCCGACAAACAGGCCTCATCCGGCCACGAAGATTTCCAGATGAAGTACTTTTGGCAATCGGCCAAGGATTGGAAAACGCTTGCTTTCGCCATCATCTATATGGGAGCCGATGGTTCGCTGTATGCGTTTAGCCTCTTCTTGCCAACCATCATCGCGGGCTTAGGATATAAATCGACAACGGCCAATTTGCTTTCGGTACCCCCGTACGCGATTGCAGCTGTCGTAACGGTGGCGGTGGGCTACATTGCGGATCGCACCCAGCAACGAGGTTACTGCAACATGTTCACTTCCATCTTTGGTATCGTGGGCTTCGCTATGCTCCTCGGTTCTGCCAGCCCCAATGTGCAGTATGCAGGCACTTTCTTGGGGGCCATTGGCATATATCGTAAGTTCTTCGCCAACAAAAAAGAAAGTCAGAGGTCTTTTGCTAACTTGGCATAGCGACAATCGCAAACACAATTTCTTGGGCGGCCAACAATGTCGAAGGTGTGTACAAGCGCGGTGTCACACTTGGTTTCGTCATTGGCTGGGGCAACATCAATGGCGTTGTATCTTCAAACATCTATCGTAGCAAAGACAAGCCGAGATACTTTTTGGGTCATGGGGTGGTGTTAGCTTATCTGACGCTGTGGTTACTCGGCGGAAGTATCGTAACGAGATTTTTGCTCGTGTGGGAGAACAAGAAGAGGCGGCAGGGGACGAGAGATGCGTGGATAGAGGGTAAGAGTGAACAGGAGATTGCTGAGCTGGGAGACGAAAGGCCCGATTTTTTGTATACGTTGTAAGGTGGCTAGTTGGGGTAAATCTTGCAAGATCAAGAATCAGTAAGGGACGTTACTATCAAGATGCTTTTTATGCTTCTAGTTTTCCTTGTCTACCCAGGAATAAAGGTCCTATTTCCCTTAACAGCATACGTGTCGCGAGATCGATCGATTTGCGACAAGCTTGTTGATATGAATCCGTGTTCAAAGAGCGTTCCGGTGTCCATCTCTGATGTTGCCGACATGAGCAATCACAACATTCTAAAGGTCAAGGGAAAGTGGGTGTAAAAAGGTATTGGATTGATCGGCTCGTCGTAAATCTGGAAAGAAGATGCTCCAGTCTTCAAAGTCGAGACGAAAAGTACACGCGCAAGCTTTTGGCCCCTCAGCGCCGTAGAAATCGGATAAATGTCGTGACGAACGCCGCCCAATGCAAATCGTTGTAGAATCTCGCTGTACAGCCCCCACTCAGGGAAAGTTCAAGGGCTCCTTCTTACGCACCAGGCTTTCGGGACTTGATCTCGTTTGCGCGCTGCTTCCTTTCGTTCCTCCTGATCCTCTCCTTGCGGTCTTTCCGGCTATCCGCTCTTTGGTCGTGCGCCTCACCCGTGGCCTTTTCCTTCTTCTCATCAACCTCGACCAGCCAGTCGTTCTCACCGTCCTTGTTCTTGCCCTTGTAACCCCACTTAGGCACCCACTCACCAGTTGCCTCGTCATAAACCTTGTTGCCGTCGCGCTTCTGTTTCTTGATACCCTTCTTCGCAGCGAACCTCTCCCATTTGGTGGGCTCCTTGGCTGCGGGAATAGGCTTCTCGCGGGGTAGTGCTGTGGTAGGCGCGGGGAGTACGAGATGGACGCCTTCGGCGTTAGACTTGATTTGGCAGGTGGATAGGAGCTGGTTGATCAGGGCTTGGGCGGCATCGCGGGCAGTGGCTGCGAGAGCCTCTTCGTCGGCGTCGGCTGGGACGGGGTTTGGGTCGTTTGCAAGCAGGTTGCCCAGGTCAAAGGTGAAGGGCGTGGGCTTGTTGACGGTAACGGGCCTATATGGCGTTAGCAAGCTTTGTTCTATACCAAAACCAATATGCATCATACAGTCGGCTCGAGACAGTCGAGTCTGCGACGGAAGCTGCGCCGTTCATGGCAGTGACATCCATGGCGCCTCCGTTGATTTCGTCGGCCAGCTGCGAGTGAGTGGGCGATGTAACGGCCAACGCGACGCCGCCGTCCATTTCAATATCTGACATTTTTTGAATTGGTCGAGTTTTTTGGTAAAGTTCACTTTGCGCCCAGGACCAAAAGTTCAGAATAATTTTTGGGGCAGGCTGGGCCCGTGCACGGGCGGCGGACCTCCGAGGCTCTGAACATCACAGAATTCGTCTCCAGCACCACCAAATCGCCCATTGCGGAGGGCCTAAGCCTTGTGAAGCCGTCATGCCACCCTCAATATGCTTGCGAAGCTTTTCGCAGCTGTCCATTGATGCCGCCGCCCACACGTCCGCCCTACCGCGCATGCTACGCCCGCAAATAGCATGCTTTTCCACGTCGCCCGCGCGCTATGCCGCCGTAGCCAAGAAGAAGGGCATGACGGCTGCCCCAAAAAAGGGTGTCAAGTCGCTGAACACTAAAAAGGGAAAGAAGGCGCCAGGTGGCGGTGATTCGGGCAAGCGACCGGCCCAGGGCGAGAGGAAGGCTCAACGGAAGCGAATCGTCCTGAGTAACGACAACGCATTGGAAGTGTCTTCGCTGCAGGATCTGAGCAAGGAAAACGTGCTCAGCGAGCAAAACGAGGGCAAGGTCATGGGGCTGCCACAGGAAAATGTTGTGGATGCATTGAGGGCTGTCGAGGCTTTCAAGACGTCCCAAGGATGGAGCCTGTTCCGACGGCCGGCCGTGCTGATGAGGAAGGAGGCCATTGAACTTGCACGACTGTTCAAGGAGGTAGAGGATTCAGCAAGTGGGCAGCAAAAGAAGACGATGCGGAGGATACTTTGCGGAGAGAGGGCGAGCGGCAAGAGTACTCTGCTGCTCCAGGGTCTGGCTATGGGTTTCTTGCGGGACTGGTTTGTGATCAGTCTCCCAGAAGGTAAGCAATGAGGATTCAGGATGCGAAACTTGGCTGACAACTTCTAGCCCAGGACATCGTCAACGCCCACACAGAATATGCTCCTCTCCCCAACTCAGAACCGATGCAATACACCCAGGACACATACACTGCCAACCTCCTCCAGCAGATGCTCAAGGCGAACGGTGCATTCCTCCAGGCCACGAAACTTAGCACGACGCCCGATCTACCCATTCCACTCCCTGCCACAGCAACACTGAAAGAGTTGGCGGCGCTCGGCATGGCCAACCCCGAGGCATCCTGGCCCGTCTTTGTTGCACTATGGAAGGAGCTGTCATTGCCCGGCCGCCCTCCCATTTTACTCGCCTTGGACGGACTGTCGCATGTTATGCGTCATTCGGAATACATGTCCGCGGAGGTGAAACCTATTCACGCACACGACTTGACGCTTGTCCGGCATTTCATCGACCACCTGTCAGGCCAAAAGAAACTTCCCAACGGCGGCGTGGTCCTGGGTGCAACATCACAATCCAACTCACCCACATCCCCCGCGCTGGACTTTTGCATCGAAGCAGCCCAGGCTCGCAAGAAGTCGGCAGACAATGTCCCCCAATGGAACCCCTACAAGAGTGTGGATGTCCGCGTCATGGAAGCCCTGAAAGATCTCCACAGCGATTCGCAAGACTTTGATATTATCAAGGTTGGCGGGTTGAGCAAAGAGGAGGCCCGCTCGATTATGGAATACTATGCTGAGAGCGGTATGCTAAGACACCGAGTGAGCGAAGGCTTCGTCACGGAAAAGTGGAGCTTAGCGGGTATGGGCAACATTGGGGAGTTGGAGAAGGCGAGTGTACGGATGCGACTTTAGTCGCTGTACTATACTGTTAGACGCTTGTAAATCATGTACAAAGACCGACGCATTCTGATGCATTATCTGTCTTCTCTTGCCAGTGCTAGGGGTATGTTCAGGCCTACGCTCTTGCCTAGTGCGCCTATCCAGATGATGAGATAGTCTTCAGCTGTCGTCTGGTGAGGGGCGCTGGCTTCCATTACTTGGTCAGTCTGGCATGGATGGATGAAAAAGACTGGCTTGCTGGTGATTGGGTGGTCCTGCGGAGAGTGAGTCCTGGAATTATGCGTCGGGGGTCTAGCCATACTGCAATGGTAATGCCTCCAATGACTCCAACGGCCTCCGTCTGGGGTCTGAACTCTGGCGGGACTAGATGCTCGTATAAAGTCGTCATTGTGGGTGGATACCGGTACAGGGGATCGTCTATGCTGAAGTACAGGACGGGAACCCGGTAGACTGGGGAAAGTATGACGTCGTAATTGATGGTTGGCCTTGGAGCTACAGTATCGTGAAGAGCTTCCTACCTCTATGAGCCGGACATGACCATTTGCGAGAAGAGGGCACCAACCTACCTCATCATCATCGTCATCATCCGCGATATAGTCCTCTTCTACCTCTTCTCTCCCATTGTCGGAAGGATCGACCCCGCCTGCAAGGTGCTTGGTGATGGTGAGGAGTGCGGTCCCATGTCGGCGCATCTTCTCAACAGACAGCCATGCTTCCTGCAGGTTGCGCCTCTGCTGAAACCTTAGTACCAGCTGGGCGCAACCCTCTTCAAACTCGGCGTCGGTGAGGTGCGGAAAGGTCGACAACATGGGTGCCGGTGATGTGATGGGCGGGTCCATATGTTCACTATTAGGGTTGACATGCGTCGCAGTACTACAAGCAGTACCTGGGCGGGCATAGATAGTCTGGTGGTTTGGGTATACAGCCGCAGCCGGACAGTGATACCGAGCCAATCACGTCAACCCTGGTCTCGCCACGCCGACTAGCAGCGCAAATCGGCAGGGGTGGGCCCAAGGACGCTCTTCCCCGGCTCCATGCTTGGCTGCCTGGAAACTGGGCCTTGATTCCTTGACGACTCGAGACATGTCAAGGCAGCTGAGCGTCCTCAACCTCAGTCTAGCTTAGCGGCCCCCCAAACCCTCCGCCCGTCTTACTTGTTTCTATCATTTTCAACATTATGCTCTTCTAGACACGGTCATACAAGCGCCTGCATTGACCCCAACTCTGTACAGACCCACCCGCTCGCCGTCGTCAAGATGCCGGCGCAAACGGAGAAAAGCCAGCTGAAGCGAGGTCGCGTATGTTCCCGTTGCTCAAGGCGATGAATAATAATCTGTCTCGGAAGAGGGTGCTGACATTGTAATCGCGACAGTTGTCTCAGGGCGAACAAGTTGAGCCTAAGAGGACTCGCCACTCGCGCCTGTCACCTCCTGCGAATGGCGGCCGTCTGAAGCAAGGACCGCTGCCTTCGCCCGTCACGCACAAGGAATCCACTGGTGACGCTTCCGACCAATACAGGGAAGGCACTCAGAGTCCTCCTGCCAGTCACAAGCCCAGCCAGACGGCTAAAGCTGGTGGCCTCTCATCGCCTCCGTCGGACACGCAGCCCTTTTCGCAATTCGCCAACCCGCCCGAGAGCCGCACGTATGCCGTCGAAGATGAGGAGGGCGAGGAGGTTTGGGGTTACTTGGTGCCCATGGACAGCAAGGCTGGCGATGTAATGGTCTTGCGTCGTCGCGCCGCCTGTCCCGTTCCCTCTGCACTGGTCGGACAGACAAACGGCAAGGAAAACGTAAAGAAGGACGAGTTCAAGGGTCAGGAGGAGAAGTACGAGCAGGAGAAGCAGGATCGCGGTGTTCCAGCAGGCGGATACCTCATCGGTCGCCATCGAGAGTGCGGTAAGTGGCAACGCTGCATACATGCATTGGAACCCTCTCTGACGGTAGTGCGCTAGACCAGGTCCTCAACTCGCCCACCGTCTCGAACCGACACTGTCTCCTATTCACAGAAAAGAAAGCTGGCGATGTCATTGCGGTACTAGAGGACTTGTCTGGCAACGGAACTTTTGTCAACGATACCTTTGTCGGCCGAAACAAGCGACGTGAGTTGCGCGAAGGCGACGAAATCTCCATTCTGGATGAGGCCCGCTATGTTTTCAGGTACCCGCTCAAGCGCAACACACACCGCTTCCGCCAGCAGTACACCATGCAAGAGCAATTAGGCAAGGGCCACTTTGCGTCCGTGTACCTGTGCGCCGAGAAGGCGTCCGGTATACGGTACGCGGTCAAGAAGTTCGAGAAGCGCACCGGTCCTGGCGAAAAATCCAAGGTTGAAGGGCTGCAACAGGAGATTGCCGTCCTCATGGGTGTCAGCCATCCAGCCCTACTCTGTTTAAAGGATACCTTCGACGAAGACGATGGTGTCTACCTGGTCCTCGAGCTTGCAACAGAGGGCGAGCTATTCAACTGGATCGTCATGAAGCAGAAGTTGAACGAGGCTGAGGCGCGCAAGGTCTTTGTGCAATTGTTCCAGGCGGTCAAGTACCTCGTAAGTCGGCTGCCGGCCTTTTATGCCTGTCTGTCTCTAACAAACCATAGCATGAGCGCAATATTGTACATCGAGACATTAAGCCCGAGAACATCCTTCTTACCGACAAAGAGCTATCTGTCAAGCTGGCTGATTTTGGTCTTGCCAAGATCATCGGCGAAGAGTCTTTCACAACCACACTGTAAGTTACTCAGACGAAAATTCCAGTTTCACATGCTAACTAAGACAGGTGCGGTACCCCATCATGTATGTAATCATCGTCAACACTGTTTGAAACGCAGCTAATGCATCCCAGACGTTGCGCCTGAAATTCTAGAAAACTCAAATCACCGCCGGTACACGCGCGCCGTCGACATTTGGTCGCTAGGCGTAGTCTTGTATATCTGCCTGTGTGGTTTCCCCCCTTTCTCCGACGAGCTGTACAGTGCCGAGAACCCATACACACTGTCACAACAGATCAAGCTTGGCCGCTTCGACTACCCATCACCATACTGGGACTCTGTTGGTGACCCTGCGTTGGACCTCATCGACCGTATGCTCACGGTTGACGTTGAGCAACGCATAACGATTGATGAATGCCTGGAGCACCCCTGGACCACAGAAGGCAAGATCAACGTCAACGATAGCACCGACGGACTTACGGGTGCCATCTCCAAGCTCGACTTTTCCAAGCGCAAGATGCAGCGAGAGCGCACCATGCTCAGTAGCATCAACGACGTCAAGGTAACTCGAGTCATCAAGGGCGCCGAGGGCCAGGATCCAGTCAAGGTGTACGAGAAGAATGGGGCTGAGAAGAACGGCACCAAGATGAACGGCAAAACCCATGGAATCGCAGAGCCACAGCCTGCTGCTCAGCGAAACCCGGCGGAATTTGTTGAAATGGGTGGCAAAGGCGACCAGACTCTCTACTCTGAAGAAGAAGACGGGTCTCGTTATGCGACTGACCAGAGCCTTGCATCTGCAGAAAGCAAGAAGGTTAATTCAGAGCAACAATAGTGGGTGCTGCAGTGATTGGTACTTTGAGCGGAGCGTTTGGCGTAATTTGGGAGTTATGGGCACCGGCGTCGTATGGCTACAGACAGGCCAGTCATGTAAAACAATGGGTATGGCATCGCGCTCATTTTGCGGTTAGGGGTCAGTTTACAAGCACAACGTAATAAAAATGGAACCTTTTGCAGCATCCTGCGTCTTGTTTTGGATAGTGGTAATAGTAGTGGTAGTGGTAGTGGTGTGGACCAATAGCACGAGGCTGTGTACGATGGGAGCATGTATTCCTTTGCGTGGCCTGTCAGTGGTGCCATGTCGTCGTGGCGGGTGGGCTAAGATCCGCAAGCCGTGCCTGCCAAGGCGCAGCAACTCGAATCGCAGACCGCCCTGTACGGCAACGGCAATTCCCCGTGTGATTGGATACAGTGGCCCCTGCGCCCTGCCCCGGCCTCAACCCTCTGGTAAATTTATTGAGGCGCGTCCCCGTCAACATTGCCTCCTCACTCGCTTTTACACCTCTCGTTGCTTCTCGTCGTGCGCCATGGGTCTCCTCGCTGATGTCGCTGGTCCATTGGCCAATTTCACCTCCAACTCGTCGACGCCCGTTGTCGCCGCCGCTGCCTTCGCCTCCTTTATCCTGGTTGCTATTGTTCTCAATGTCTTGAAGCAGCTGTTGTTCAAGAAGGCCAATGAGCCACCCATGGTCTTCCACTGGCTGCCCGTCATCGGCAGCACAGTGACTTATGGCATGGACCCGTATGCCTTCTTCTTCGCCAACCAGAAGAAGGTGTGTATGATATACAACTATCCCAGTGGACATGACTGACTGGCAGTAGTATGGCAACGTCTTCACCTTTATCCTCCTCGGTCGCAAGATGACCGTGTGTCTCGACACTACTGGCAACAACTTCATCCTGAACGGAAAGATCAAGGACGTCAACGCCGAGGAGATCTACTCCCCGCTCTGCACGCCCGTCTTTGGCAAGGACGTCGTCTACGACTGCCCCAACTCGAAGCTTATGGAGCAGAAGAAGGTAGGCGCAACCACATCGTATAACCATTTCTCTGCTAACACAACGACAGTTTGTCAAGTTCGGCCTTACCCAAGAGGCTCTCCGCTCCTACGTTACCCTCATCACCCAAGAATGCGAGGACTTCACCAAGCGCCACAAGGCTTTCAAGGGACAAAAGGGCACCTTCGATGTCCCCAAAGTCATGGCTGAACTCACCATCTACACCGCCTCTCGGTCGCTTCAGGGCGAGGAAATCCGCAACTCGTTCGACTCCAAGTTCGCCGAGCTATACCACGATCTCGACATGGGCTTCTCCCCCATCAACTTTATGCTTTCCTGGGCCCCGCTCCCCCATAACCGCGCTCGTGACAACGCACGCGAAACGATGATCAAGCTATACTCTGAGCTGGTTCGCAAGAGGAGATCGGGCGCGGCCAGGAAGGACTCCCACGACATGATCTGGCATTTGATGGACTGCAAGTACAAGGATGGCACACCGGTTCCCGAGCATGAGATTGCTGGAATCATGATTGCCTTGCTCATGGCCGGCCAGCACTCGTCGTCTTCCACCATCTCCTGGATCCTGCTCCGCCTGGCACAGAACCCGCACATTGTTGAGGAGCTACTCGCCGAGCAAAAGACCATCTTGGGTGAGAATCTCCCTCCCCTAACCTACGAAGACCTCCAGAAGCTTCCTCTCCACGCCCAAGTCGTCAAGGAGACTCTCCGTATCCACGCCCCGATCCATTCCATCATGCGCAAGGTTAAGCAGCCGCTCGTCGTCGACGGCACAAACTACGTCGTTCCCACCTCTCACACGCTCATGTCTTCGCCTGGATTCTCTGCTCAACTCGACACCCACTTTGTCAACCCCTCTGTCTGGGACCCTCACCGATGGGACGCGGACCAGAACAACTACGACGAGGAGCGCGACGATGCCGATCAGGAGAAGATTGACTACGGCTGGGGAGTTGTCTCCAAGGGCACCAACTCGCCTTACCTACCTTTCGGCGCCGGAAGGCATCGGTGCATCGGCGAGCAGTTTGCCTACCTCCAATTGCAGACCATTCTAGTGTCATTTGTACGCGAGTTCAAGCTGAGGAATGTTGGTGGCAGCAAGGATATTGTTGGTACCGACTACTCCAGTTTGTTCTCTCGTCCACTGGCACCAGGTGTTGTCGAGTGGGAAAGACGGCAAAGCGAGTTGTAAGCGCGCTTCTTCATTCTCAGCATGGGTTTACATAGGGAAAGGATAATGTTGTGGGGATTTTTAATGATGTAGATATATCGGATTCTCTCTTTGCATTCGATGAAAGCATGAGCGGGGTGACACGACAAGGTCGGGTATGAACCGTCATGCGAGAACTAGACTTTGGGCCTATACTAGTTGATTAATATTTAAGATGAAGATGAGGAAGAGGAAGAGGCAGAGGTGTAATGAAATGAGGAAAATCAAACAACATCAAATGCAATTGCCATAACTTATAACCTTGCTCTTTGTATCGCTCCATCCAGAATACCCTCAACACCCTCTCTAATCTCTCTAACCACATCGCCAGCTTCTATCACCTCGCGTATCAACCCCACTCCACTCCCCGCATACGTGGTCATCCTACCCTGTTCTCCCCACCCCTCGTCGCCCTTCGTTTCCATGGTTTCCTGATATAGCTTCTTGTTCTGATCCTCGCTCATTCCCTTTTCAACAGCATCGACATAACTCTGATTAATTACCGCGCGGCCATTATGCGTCTCAGCCCAATTCGTGCCACGCAGCGTGTCGTAGACCTTGGTGCGCACCGTAGTCTGGCCGCCGTCGGCGGTGCGCAGGATGGTGGATTGGTAGCCGGCTGCTATGCATGCTTGAGGGGTGGCGAGCAGACGGGTTCCGAGGACGAGGCCAGAAGCGCCGAGGGTGAGGGCGGAGGCAGCGGTGCGGGCTTCTGATATTCCGCCTGCAGCTATGATGATTGGTTTGTCTACTTGTTCCTTTTCGATTTTTCTTTTCTTGTCGGGGATGTCGAGATTTGGTGACGCTGTACATTGCTCTTCGATAGCATCGCAGACCTCGGGTAACAAGGTAATCAGACTCGCTCCTCGAACTAACCCATGGCCTCCTGCATCTGTCCCTTGCACAACCAATGCATCTGGTCGTACGTATTTTGCTACTTCTACTGCTTCCTTCACACTGCCTATTTGCACCCATATCTTCGTTGCTGGACTCGCGCGCCGGCTGGCTTCGGCCCAGCCTATCAGCGACGACAGCGATAACGGCGCAAAGAACCATACTGCGGCTGGTCGGTATTCGGCGACGATGGAGATGGAGGGGGCGAATGGGGCACCCCAGTTTATGAAGCCGATGCCGATGGGCAGTGTCGGGGAAGTGGGGAGAGAGGTTTGCTGGAGTAGTTTTTGTGCGTGTTGCAGGTGGGTGGGTAGGTCAGTGACGTCTGTTCCTGCGCCTATGAAGCCGATTCCTCCTGTGTAAGGGAGGTTTGTTAGCTTACTCGTCCGATCATTGGACAGTGTTGGTGTTGGTATTTACCGGCCCTAGATATCTCGACCGCCATGTCTGCTAATGCGATGAGTCGCATGGGTGCTCCTACTACCAAGGGTGCTTGTATCCAAGGATAGTCTAGTTTCAATTTCTGTATAGGGTCCATCTTTTTCTAGGTTCCCGGCGTGCGGAGATGTGCTCTGATTGATTCGATTGTCAATCTTCTAGCTCTTTTGACTGCTTGCTCAATAGAACACGTGATTCCCACGGCTTGAAATGGTCATGTGTCATTTGCATCGACACAAGGATGTGAAAGCGTGATTGTAAGCGGAATGAGAGAGATGCAAAAGCATCACCGGATAAGAGTCCGCTCGACTTTGGGGCAGTCGAGCATCTCCTCGGCTATCGGGGATGAACTAGTAAGATGATCGACAGTCGGAGCCGATCTCGACATACTTGGAGAGAGACTCTGTATCTGGTTTCGGGCCTGACTGAGCTTTGCGATTAGCATGTCTGTGTGAGCGGAGATGAGCTGCATGACAAAGTTGGTGAAATGCGGGGTGATGTCTGAGCTCTAGCATGGAGCTGGAGACGCGAAAAGAGGCCGCGACACGTTTTAACAACATCAATAGGACGTTAATACTGGGCATGTCCTTTGTGAAGACAGAGGAGTTTGTTCTAGTATCATCTGTAGAGGGCTGTACGAGACAGAAGTATGGAGAAAGAGCCCACTTGATGAGTCAGCGTCATTCGAGCGTGGTGTAGAAATGACGTCTGGTCAACAGAGCAGGCGTGAGTCTATTCAGACCAAGACATTATCTTGCTTTGTTCGCTGATCGTCGTCCACTCGCTGCAGAGGCGTCATCTCCTCGACACTTTCGACACGGGGCTTCTCCGCAATCGCCAAGGCCGTACCTCTGGCAGCTACTGCAACATCTAGACGGAAAGTTCGCGGTGCACGTTTGCGAAGACACGACCCACCTCCACTCTCCCGACATCTCCCACACACACACACAAACAAGATGCTGAAAAGAAGTGCACTGTGCCCAGCGAGGGCCTTTGCCTCGCGCTTTCCCCCCGCGATACTCGCTCCCTCGTCATCGGCCGCAACTGCTTCCTTTTCGACATGCACAAGACCAAGCCCGCTCTCACAACAGCGCAACAGCCCGTCCACCACGCCCAAGCCCACGACGTCTTCCAGCAAACTTCCCAGCAATAGATGGCTCCTACGACATGCGTCTACCGCCCCCGCTCAGCCCATTGCCAACAACTCGCCAGGCAGCGCGCAACCCCAACTCACATGGAACGCCTTCTTCGCGCTGCGCCGAACGCGCCGAAGAATTGGCCAGGCCTGCTCGGGAGTCGGCGCAATCGGTGTCACATACTTTGGTCTCACTACCATGATCAACAATGGCTATGATGCGACGCTCTCGGCTCAGCTTGGTGGCTTCGACCCGTTTATGCTCATGGGACTGAGCACCCTGGGTATGATGGGTGTTGGGTGGCTCATTGGGCCTATCTTTGGCAACCAAGTCTTCAACTTGGCTTATCGGGGCGTTATTACCGAATTCACGAGGGTAGGTTGCGTCTCCAATCCAGGAACCTATAGAGGGATAGATTACTAATGCTTGCTACGTACAGAAAGACTCTGCCTTCTTCAACCGAATCAAGCGTCACCGCGTCGACCCTACTGCCTCTTCGCTGGCCAACCCTCCACCAGACTACTACGGCGAGAAGATTGGTAGCGTAGCCGGCTACAGGCGGTGGTTGAAGGACCAGCGCGCTTTCAATCTCAAGACCGGCAGGTACAAGGGAGCCAAGGCTATGTAGAGACATTGTGCCACTTGACAGGAGTGCAAGAGTCGCATTGAGCAAGAGAGTATGATAAGAGTTCTGGTGTGTAGGCGCAATAACGAAGTCTCGCAAACGACGTGAACCTTCTGGAAGGGGCCTGTGGATTGGGCATAAGAAATTTATGGTGCGTGATGAAACACTTTTTACAAGATTAGCCGCAAAGCTGCATCACGAGGTATTTTTCTCATCGTTTGTACCGGGAAAAATCATCTATATCTCCATATTTATTGTACAAAGGCCAGTAGCAATCATTTGCTGTTGTATGTATATCAGCTTGATACTTCACTCCACGGAACCTCCAACCACTCTTGATCCTCGAATCACATGTTTCCTGCAACTGCACCACTATGCCAACGCTCAAGACAAAGTCTATCCGCCTATATGAAAAGACGACGACGACGATTTCTAAGCAATCATTCTTCGGGATTACTTATCCACTTACTACCCACCCAACCCCGCCCCCCTGTCTCAGCGCCACAGAAGCACCAAAATACCACATGGCTGCTCCTTCCTCCCCACTTTCTCCGCTTTTTTTCTTCTCCACGTGCCGTGCGCCTAGTATCCCGGTCAAATGGGTATATAGACTAGATGGGAATGCGCACTATCGTGCTTTGGAACAGAGTCTTTGGCTTGGGTGAGTGTGTCAGTATACATATTTTCTCCATTTTACATGTTGGATTGGTCCGATGCCTTGTGTGAACTGAGAGAGGCTAGCAAATACTGAATACGACGCATCTTCAAGTTATGTCAGGGGAAAAGTGATGTATGAATCGACGAACAGCATTGTCGCTGTAACTGTTGGACGAAAAGCGTCTTGAACTAGATCTTAAGCCTGAGGGCAGAACTCTGAAGCGGCGCAGATACCTCTCAGATTCCCGTGCGACTGTGATGTCCGCGTCTGCTGAAGACATGCCATGTGTTTGTGCTCCGCTAAGTTCTGTTTGTGCCCCGGTGCTCATGCACTGACCATGGGGAGGTGGGCATGTCTTCGATGGATGGCGGATGCGTTGAGGGTACACAGAGAAGAGGGCAGGGTATATCAGGAGCGAGGCGATCGACTGGCTGGAAGTCAGTAACGGAAACTGAGTGGTGGTCTGGCTTGGCTGTCTGCTCTTTGCAGAGGAACTCCAAAATGTCTCCGGCTCGTCCAAGGCCGGCCTCAACCAACATGCTCGCTGCGATATCAACGACTGCGTGGAGCGCGATCCGCCCTCCGACACCACGACGCGCGACCAACCCGTCACCATCCAAGCTAGCAGGTCATGGCGACAATCAGGTACACCAGTCCCACCGCTATCGTACTGGGACCCAGGGACACCATCCACATTTGCACCTACCACAACCACGGCATCGCCAAACTCACCGATGAACCCATTCCTCGCATCACCTCAAAGCTTCATGATGACAAACCTACACGCCCTCTTTCCCAAAGCCGCACCGCTCATCCCCGCATCTCCATTATCATTCTTCGATCAGGCAATGTCATCAACAGCACCTACCTTTCTGCACTCACGCACCGTCACGCCCACACCCACGAAGCCGACATTTCTCTTACCAGCCTCCCCACTATTATCACGGCGTTTCCTGTTCCCCCGCACACCGCCGCCTTGCCCAGAAAAGAAGAGGAAAGCATCTGCGTACGATGTAGTCGTTAACATAGTAGACCGGAAGGGGAAGCGTAGCAAGTATGGTGAGAATGCGGGAAGCGATGAAACTGGAGTTTTATCAATTCTTGTTCCTAAGGAAGCAGAGGGAAATGGAATTATCCGAGCAACTGGCTAGAGATAAGCAATTTCACAAGACCCATGACGACAGGTGGACGATCAAGAGGCTATGGAAACGTCTGGTTGGTGATAAGGAACATGCAGCGAAGCGGGTAGGCAGGAAGGGGTTCCTGGACAAAGGAATTACTAATCTGCCTAAGCTTCGAAGGCTGCTGCTGTTGCAGGGCTAGTCATAGGACAGTCGTCCAAGGCCTTGGAGACCGGCTCGCGGCATGCATGGTGTTTTTCTTAGAACGAAGAAGTACCGATGCCGTGGAAGTACCCGGTAGCGTCGGACTCGACTTATCTTTCTAGAATGTTTCTTAGATTGGCGTGGTGAAGGGGGTGTTCGGATAGACTTGGATGTTTTGTCGGTCCTACATCTACTGTGCATTGACGTGCGTTGGGGTCTACTGGCGCGGGGCCTACACTGTGGCGACATCTTACAGAGAAACCATGGAGATAACACAATGCGACAAACGCGATTTTCACAGACGTAATCGCTGACAGTGGCGTGTGGTTTTGGCGCGGCTATGTGGAAAGTTCACATCCGTAGTTTCCAGAAGATGGCTGATAGCGTAGCTGGATGAGTTTGGCAAAGTGGCGATGCGCCGTGACGGAGCTCGGTGACGTTGACTCGCACACCATGAAATCAATCATCTATCTTTTATCAGCTCGAAAATTATTCAAAACCTGCACAACTATATGCTTGCGACTGATTATGCGCAGACTTTTCGTGCTGGCCGTGACAGAAATAAACGTATGTATATCTTGGTGGGTAAAGTGAAGGCTTTACTCTCGGCGAATTGAGAGTTGAAAGTCAGCTACTCGGTGCAACCGGCGTCTTTGTGGTGCTTCGTGCCACGGCAGGCACATGCGGCCAATGTCGGTGGATGAGCCTAGCGCAGGACCCATCGTATTGGGGACGTATTAGACGAGACGCGAGAAGGGTACTAGAGCTGATACTGTTCCGAAAGTCCGTGTAGTCGTTGTCGACTGACGAATACCGGGTGAGCAGCGTCACTGGCGGATGACATGACGATGGATGAGGTTGGTAGATAATGGAGAAAAGTGGACCGGTGGGCCTTAGACGCGGATCGAGGCACCCCAACATGCGACGCTCAGACAGCTGGTTATCAGTGGAGCAGCGCTAACGTCGAGAACAAGCGAGCGTTTGCAATTCAAATTTGACATTTTGCGATAAAGGAATCGGGTGGACCCTGAAATGCTGCAGGTCTATACGGTCGCCAGGCTGCCGGTATTCAAAAAGTGTTATGATCTGGCGGCGAGTGGTCCGAGACGGGACGGATTCCAAGAGACTCAAGAATTCCAAGCATGTTTGGCAGAATCCTACACTAGGGCAGTTGGGGAAGTAAACGGACAGCAGACGTGATTGGTAGTCCGGCGCAGATATCGCGGGCGTTGATTGTCCTCGAGCTCGGGGCATCAGCATGGTGGATCAGGGTACTGTTGGACGATTCATTTGCCATTGAGATTCCAACATGCGAGAGCGACGGTGCGCCTCTTAAGCAGAGATTTCGTCGCATCGTCCCCCACGCGCTGATAACGACGTCCGCAACGAGGCTGGTGGTGGTGGTGAAGGGGGGGCCTGTTCACTGAGGCAACTGAAACGAGCAAGGGGGGCGAGACTCGGTAAGACTTTAGATGGGCAATGCAACGCAATACTGCGGTGCACGTACGCCCTAGAGCACAGTCACCCGCGCCGCAATCGACGAACGCTGCTGTCTCCTTGGCTCGGTAGTCGCGAGGACATTGTCGAGGCGCTTCGGAGCGCCACCGATAGAGTCGTTGACAAAGAAGATTGTTGGAGAGACATACGTGTCGGGCTAACCGAAGCGGAGGCGGCGGAGAGACGTAGCGCTAGGCCGCAAGGGGCAGGTGCACATGGAGGTGGGGCACGTGAGACGCTTCTCCAGACTACGCCAGTGGCCTCTTACCCACACGGAGCCCGCTCTACACCCAGTAAGCGCATCCATCTCACTGCAGATAAGACGCTTCCTCGAGCCTTTCTTGATTCGCCCGTACAGGCAGCTGGCAAGAAAGCGGGCGCTGGATCCGACGAAAAGCGACGGCAGCCAAGGGGGAGCCTGGCAACCCACCAATGCAACCAGCGTTCTAGAAAAGGTGCTAGAATGCTGCTAAACTTGTGATCTCGGCCTCGTTATCAGCCCTCTTTGGGCCCAATCTCCGCCCAGCGACCGGGTCTGACCAAAGGGCCCCTTCGAAGCCCACACCAAGCCCTATGCGCCACCGGCCGATTTGCTGTTGCGGGGAGGTCCCAAGCTAATCCCAAGAGCCGCCGCGGGGCGCCAATTCAAACTCCCTGCTAGCATCGCCCGCTTGGGCGAACGGTTGTTCTGGTCGTGTGCGCGTAGCCAACCACGCACCGCGCCAGCCTATCAGTAGGGTGCCTGGCCTTTCACTGCAATTGTAGGGGCCAAGCTGTCGGCTCGTGCGCCGCGTGCAGCTGCACCAGACGAGGGTCTTGGTCGCTTGTTCCGTCACCCGTGTGAGCCCATCGCCAACGTAGAATAGATAAATGTCGATTGCTTTCCCCCCATCCCGCTGATCTATCTCTTGCATTAAAGAGCGTCGCTCCCAGGGTCTGCTCGAACCCTCATCCCGTCTCTCCTTCCTTTTCCCTCCCCCTCAGATCACTGAGCAATCCATTTCGCCCATCATGGATCACGAAAAGGTGCTCCCTCCGGATGAGAAGACGAGCATTCCTCATCCTACCGTCGAGACGGAGCGTGAGTATGGCGGCGACATCGAATGGCGTCAAAAGGAGGACTTCATGACCCGCAACGGTCTGAACATGAGGTCCTTCCAGCGTCGTCCTCAGGATGGCTCCATGGTGGAGCTTGACAAGTCCATGAAGACGCGCCATCTTCACATGATCGCCATCGGTGGCTCCATCGGTGCCGGTTTCTTCGTCGGTTCTGGTGGTGCCCTCGCCAATGGTGTAAGTAGCACATGTGCTTACAATTGCTCTTGTATCAAACCCTAACACCATCACAGGGCCCTGCTACTCTCCTCATTGACTTTGCCATTATGGGAGTCATGATTTTCAATGTCGGTAAGTCCAACGTAGCACAAATCTTGGCGACACGATCCAGAACTAACAAAATTCCACAGTCTACGCTCTTGGTGAACTCGCTGTCATGTACCCCGTCTCTGGTGGTTTCTACACCTACTCCACTCGCTTTATCGATCCTTCCTGGGGTTTCGCCATGGGCTGGAACTACGTCTTCCAATGGGCCATTGTCTTACCACTCGAACTGCTTGTCGCTGGTCTCACTGTGCAATATTGGGAAGGCGCCCAAGGTGTCAGCGTTGCAGTCTTCATTACCGTATTCTGGGTCTTCATCTGCTTGATCAACGTCTGGGGTACCCTTGGATACGCCGAAGAAGAGTTCTGGTCGGCCTGCGTCAAGCTCGGTGCTACCGTTGTATTCATGATCATCGCCCTGGTCCTGGTTCTTGGTGGAGGTCCCAGCAACGGTTTGTACTCCGAGTACTATGGTGCTCGCAACTGGTACGATCCGGGTGCATTTGCCAATGGTTTCAAGGGATTCTGCAGTGTCTTCGTCACTGCTGCCTTCTCCTTCTCCGGTACTGAGTTGGTTGGTCTGGCCGCTGCTGAGACCAAGAACCCTCTTAAGTCTCTCCCCGGTGCCATCCGTCAAGTCTTTTGGCGAATCACTCTATTCTACATTCTCGGTCTCTTCTTCGTCGGCCTCCTCGTCAAGCACACTGACGAGCGTCTACTCGGCTCCTCCTCCGACGCCAACACCTCTCCCTTCGTTATTGCTGGCAAGGACGCTGGTCTCATCGGTTTTGACAGTTTCATGAACGTTGTGATTCTGATCTCCGTCGTCTCCATTGGTGTCTCGGGTGTTTACGGTGGTTCCCGTACTCTCACAGCTCTTGCCGATCAGGGCTACGCTCCCAAGATTTTCACCTACGTCGATCGTGCTGGACGTCCTGTCTGGTCCGTCGTCTTCGTTCTCATGTGGGGTCCTCTCGCTTACATGAACTTGGCCGCTGCTGGTGCGACTGTTTTCGACTGGTTCGTCGCTCTTTCCGGTCTTGCTGCTCTCTTCACTTGGGGCTCCATCTGTTTGGCCCACATTCGTTTCCGCAAGGCTTGGGCTTACCACGGACACACTCTCGATGAGATTCCATTCAAGGCCGCTGGCGGTGTCATTGGCTCCTGGATCGGTCTCTTCATCATCTTCATCGTCTTGGCTGCTCAGGTAAGATATTCTAAACTATCCTCATGGATAAGCACATTACTAACTCTGATCCTAGTTCTACACTGCTGTCTCTCCTCTCGGTCTCCCAGAGGGCCAGAAGACTGGTACTGCCGAGGATTTCTTCCAGGCCTACCTCGCCATCTTCGTCGTTGCCGCTTTCTGGATTGCCGGATACTTCTGGAAGCGTGAGGGATGGCTACGCACCGCTCAGATGGACGTCGACTCTGGCCGCCGTGAGCTTGACTGGGACCTTATCCACGCAGAGCGCGCTGAGATTGCTACCTGGCCCGCCTGGAAGCGTTTCTTCCACCGCATCTTCTAAGCGTTTACATGCCAGAGAGTATGTTGCTTTACAAGAGTGGTTCCTGTTCCACCAATTCTGGTGTTCTTTAAGCTCACTTGTTTCGTGTAATGCGTCGACGATGATGTACATTTATCGTAGTCCACGTCTATGATGTTCGCTTTTCTAGATGAAAGGTGGCTTTGAATATTCATATACCCCATTCTTCAAATTTTCATTTCCATCTACGTGAAATCATGAGCAGTAAGAATTCTCCCAAGAATCCTACATCCATCACCGTCCCCCCTCAAAATTCCCAGCAGTCTGTCACCCAGACCTGTCAAATGATACCATGTCCGTGCGACCCGCCCGACCAAAAGAAAAAAGGGCAAACTACAAAGTTTCGGCCATCCCGAGTCCGAAACGTAAAACTGTACCATGGGGCGCCCGCGGACGAACCAAACGCCGCCGATCAACGGACGCAGAACAAGTACAAAGGATCCAAGCTTTGCGGGTCGTATCGTAGTATTGCCATATTTTGCTTTTGCGCGCCAGGGTGTAAAAAGAAACGGGCCTTGGAATGGCTGGAGGGGCATGACGTCGTTGGTGATGGATGGCTTGACACGTGATAATGCGGGGCTTTGGGAGCCGCAATCGTTGCTGTCATGCTGCAATCACAGTGCCATCATTGCATTCTGGCAACCGGCCGCATCTGAGATGGCCTGATGAACTCTGGCTCTTGTATAGACTGCAGTACGAAGAGATATCGTAGCCACCTCTACTGATCGATATGCGCAAAACTTTAGATGAAAAAGAAGAGATTAAGTACAATCGGTGAGACCAATCTGAACGGTGTAGTACTGATGACTACCTAGAGAAGGCGACAAAGCGCTCGAAGTATCCAAAATCAGCTTCCTACCAGAGAACCATATCCCAACAAAGGAAGGTTTGAAGACTGCTGCCAGCAACACTCTGAACCCAAGAAAAGGAGTCATAGAAAGCCTTCACCTCCCGGTCCTGGCCACCGAATATCCTTCGCGGAAGCGCGGTCACCTCCAGACCATCCAGTGAACGGGCTCTGCTCACTGCGTTATGTTAGCTTAATACTACCGGGCTGCTTCGATGTTGGCACGTACAGGCGACATATGTCTGGCTGGATTCAAAAACCTTTGTAGGGTATGACACTGGGCAAGGTCAAAGTGAACCTCACAAAGTAGCGTTAGCAGGCCGCATACAGATGGAATGTGTGTAAGTACCTGAGCTTTATGCAAAGTAATCGCAAAGCCAGCCATGAGCGGAATCTGGGTTCGCGACAAGAGGCTGAACGGTTCGCTGTCGCCAATTTCATCCACAGCGCAGTCTGCATAGGTGATCCGTTCCAGCCCATTGTCAAACTGCACTATAGGCCATGGTTGCCTGTTGTTGTCTCTCTCCGCAAAGATCTTGATCTCTTCTTGGCGATACCTCGCATGTGAGCCCATGAGGGTCGGAGCATCTCCGATGGCGGGACCGTCATCGCTACCACGACCTTTCTTAGGCAGCCTGGATGGATCGTATCTTTCGAACCCTACAATCGTGCCTTGCGATCCGTTCACCAAGCCGATCTCAGGGTCTAAGTTGTGCTGTAATACGACTCGCATGTCCATCTTGAACTGCAGATAAGGCTCGTAGCGGTGGATTTTCTGGTACCACAATTAGCTTACCATCGTATCTGAATAATGCAATTACTCACGAGCTCTTTGGGGATAGCACCTTCCCTTTTCTCGTATTTCCTCAGCTCAGGCTGCTGTTGGCGGTGCGTTTGTCCCCATTTGAAGTAGTCCTTGCAAGTGAAACGAAGGGGCCGGGATGGAAGCTCGTTGATACACATGTTACTGATGCGGTCAACGTCATTGCGAAGTGGATAGATCTCGACTGCATTTTCGGTGTCGGAAGGATGATCCAGGAGTATAAGAGCGTGCTCTTCAGAGATGTCGATATCTGTACACAGTCAGTCGACGTTGGAGACAAGATAGCATCGGGAGTTGTACTTCGTCGAATGGACTGTAGAATCCGAATGAACGTTTGATCGTTTTGCCTGAAGATCTTGGACAGATTGATGTGGACGAAGTCACATTCCTATGAAGATAAACGTCTCATTCGTGCGCACCCAAGTAGAGGTGCTTACCTCCCATGCACGACTACGGAAGGCCCACATGTCCCTCTCGTAGAAAACGGTTTGTCGGTAAGTTTGCTTTGGGCACCGGCACTGACCGTCACCCTCTGGCATTAGATCTTTTCCACATTCGAAGCAATTCTGGAAAGGCTTTACGGGAGCCAGTTGACAAAACTGTGGACTAGCTTAGCTTCTTTACAGTGCATGAATATCATTCTACTCACGTCACCTGTCACGACAAGCTGTACGCCACCAAAGGGCTTCTTTGAGTTTCGCGCGGCTTTCATTACTTCATTCAGACGCGTGAAGAAGTTGTTTTCGCACATGCTGATCTCGTCAATGACGAGGACATCTGTCTCGTTCATCCGTTTCTACACTTTCTTTCCGTGTGCCTGTTTTGTTTGATATCTTCCAGAGATGTCTTAATGTCGGGCACAACCCAGCCAGCGTAAGACCTGAGTGCACGTTAGCAGATGATGACAAGATCATATGCCGGAGTGGAAAGAGGATTCATACCAGAGGGTCATGCCATTTACATTCAAAGCAGCAAGATTCGTGGGCGCACAAATGCGTACCCTTTTGTTGAACTCAGGCGACTGCAGTCTTTTGACGAATGCGCGCAGGATAGTAGACTTCCCGCAACCAGCGGAACCGGTGTAGAAGACGTTCTGTCCGTCCAGAATGCAATCAGCAACTTGTTGCTGCTCCTTGCTTAAGGGAGGCTCAGCCTCCTCAGGTGGATCGGCAGCTTCCTCCCGCGGGTCATATCCCTCGAAGCCCGGTTCAGGGCTCTCATCCAACTCGAAAGGAACATGGCTCTCTTCCAGCTCAAAAGCGTCGTGGTGCGAAGCTTGCGCCCGCAAAAGTTTGGCGAGTTGGCGAGCGACACGTTTGCTGTCAAACTCGTAGTGCGATGAGGTTGTACTTCGTTCAGGCATCTTGTCCGGCGATTGTCAGTACGCAAGAGAAGAGGGGGCGACGGCTCTCTCAAAATTCGTCTGACAAGACGAGACGCGACGCGTCAATGAGTAAGCGTAGATAAGCTAGGTTTATTGGGATTAATCCTTGCCCATCCACATCGCGATACGCTACATTCCCACCTTTGAAAGCAATATATCGCGGTCGAGCAATTCGCTGACGATGAGCGCGACATGCGCGTGGGGCAGACATATGGACCCGTGCGGCCATGTTCGGCGGTTTGAAAGGCGTTCGCGACTCCGCAAAACTCGAAGGCGTGCGGCTCGCTAGCGTGGCAATAGCGGGACTGGAAGGCATCCCCGGATGTCAGCGATGGGGAATCATCGTGGATCGCTTTGTCTGCCCTCAAACCCCAGACATAATTTTCATCCGTGACTAGGACAGTCATACAGCAAGGGAAGAGGTCGATATGTCCAACCAAGCCATACATCGCATGTCCTTGATTAGTAACAACTTGCAGCCCCCACAAAGCGTCGCACAAGACGGCATGGGATGGAAGAATCGACCGTAGCTTGTGAGTCTTCTTTCTTTAAGCCTGTAATGATAAAATATTGGTACTCGGGTCATTAGGTATAACGGTTTGATCATCGCATGCTGATTTCTCACGCCGAGCGAACTTATAGGAAATCTATCGCAAGACGCCTTCTATTTCTACCAATACTAATGACATGTGTGCTAACCAACCCCCAAGATTTGGTACTTCATACTAATTCAGAAACTTCATGCCTCCTCTTATCTCTTGATATGGTTGCCTTGCTTCACTTTCTACTTCCGCGCGACTTCTTCGTGGCAGGATATGCTGCCTTGGGCGTTGTACTGCCCTCGGATTGTCAGCAACACGATCAACGGCGTCGTTTCTCTAAGCGCACTCACCAGATCCCAATCACCCTCCCCTTTGGTGTTGTTTAAGCTCCAAGGTAAGACGGTTATTCTCCACGTTGAGCTTACGGACTTTTTCGCGCTCTCTCTCTCGCTCTTCTGACACCCTCTTGAACAGCCTTTCAGACACCATCCTGGCGGGTTCGGGCTTCGGGGCAGGCGTAGCTTCTGGATTTTCCCTCAGAATGTCCCGGAGTCCACGGATGACGAAGCCAACTGTCACGCCTGCCTTGAGTGTATCCTCAATTCCCGCTTCAAATTCATCGAGAGGCGCCTGAAATTTGCGCGGGAGTCCTTTGGATGGGGTTAGATTGACCAAGCGTCGACGCAGTTCTTTTGTGATTACCCTTAGGTCTTGGTATTCCTTCTCCGGATGATTAGAGTCGTTGACGCGTTCCTACATTATTGATAGGGCGCCGTATGTTGTGCGGCATCCTATGTAGTCCTAGCGCTTAACAGACTCTGAAGGGAGGAGGGTCTCCATATCTAAATCGAGTAAGCGTGCGCCACCTATGAAGATCGTTTGAGAGATCACCCACCTTCGATGATTTTCCCGATCCTTGCGTGGCCGCAGGTGTCCTGACGTGTAGACATCGTGGCGATGCGGGTATGATATTTACCGCTGCAGAGTAGGTATGGTCGCGGTACTTGTCACAAAAGTGAGTTGAACCTAAGAGCTGGGTTTGCGCGGAGTGGGAAGGTGTTGGAAGCTTTGTTTGAAAGGTGCAAACACGAGAGCGGGTCCATTGTGGAAAGAGTATCGATGCATGCACATTCTGCACATTCTGGCCCGGGCTGGTAGTTTCCACACTTTTCCTTGATTCGTGAAACTCAAAAACACCATGGAAGACGATGGTTTGTGGCAACTGCCATTGGAAAAGTGAAAGTGCCGAATCTAATCGTCCAGGTAACTTTCACCTCTGGACATTGTATGAGGCTTCATGGCACAAGCAATGGTAAGTACCATTTTCGTCTTATAGCGATCGCACTCCTCGCGGATATCCTTGTGAGCCCAGAACCACTCATCACCCTGTTCTGTATGCATGAACCTGCCGTATAGATCTTGATAAAAGTGTCGACCAAGGAAGACCATCATCTTCGTGTTGTCGAGCGTTTCTTGTGATGTAGGAGCAGAGATCGCGACACCAAAAGTGTGCGACGGAGCAGGTGCTGGTTTGGCTATTGCCTTCGGTGGCTGCGCAGGAAGTGCTATACGCGCACGACGGATGTTCTCAAGTCCAACGATCTCCATTGTGTCGAGAACAGTATCGGAGGCTTGCTTGCTTACTTCACTGGATTCTAGTCGGCAAGATAAGTGCTCGTCGACCCATGAAGACATCTTAGGTCCCTCGCAGCTCATATACGCATCAACTGACAGTATCTCAATCTGCCCGCCAGGTTTGAGCACGCGCATGCAATCGAAGAACGAGCGGACCCACTCGTCGTTTCGAAGAACAGTAGCAACAGAGCGCGAGATGATGGCATCGAAGTAGTTATTTGGAAAGGGCGTTGGCGAAGAAAGAGAAGGAACATAAAGCGAATGATGGTTCAAGGGCGCCGGGTAAGCCGTAGCAGGAGCCGCTTTCTTCGAAGAAAGAGTGTAAACAATGACAGTAGGGTAGCGATTTGCAAGCATCCACCCGTCAGCTGTGAGGGTTAGTGTCGGCCGGTCAGATGGTGGTGAGGAGCGTACCTATGGAGCCATGTATCTGCAGTACTCTTCTTTGGTCTTCGGGGCGGCTGCCACTGAGCAGTTCGTGCGCAGGCGACTGCAAAGACTTATTTTGCGTAAGCCGTTGATAAGCCGTCAGTGCCCACAGGCGCTTCTCGAACATGATCTCCTGGAAGCTTTCGTCGTCGTCAAGGCCTTCCCATTCTTCGCTCAGACGGGCAGACATGATGCGTGTACCGGCACTTTCAATCTTTGCCAAAACGCGTGAAAATGGCGACTGAGCAGCTCTGACGCTTTGTTCATGCTCATTGCTTTGTCTGCTTCCAGTCCGTGAGCCCCGTTCGACAGGCTCAAACACTGGACCTTGGCCGAGGTGTTGAGACTTGGCCGATACACTGGAATAACGCGTATCATCGGGGAAGTCCTCTGAGATAGCCGTCTCATAGCCAGATGTGGCGGAAAAAATGCTGTGATTCGAATGTGTGGCGCTAGCCGGGTTGGATGAAGCGCGGGAGCTAAGGGAGTATTGTGATCTCCTATCTTTACGTCGTGTAAGCATACCATTCAAGCACAAATCTGATCAATTACAGTGTGGACTGAAGCGACCACCACATACCTCGAATGCTGACAGGGCTAAGCAATCCTGAAGACGGCGTTGGAGGAAGTCTGACAGTGGGTGGAGGAGATGGCGGTGGGAAGCGTTGCGGTTGTAGGGGTCGAGTTTGCTTTTCACAACGCTGGGATGGCGGCGTTAGAAACACATGGTCCTGCACATCAAGGGGAGCAGTTGGAGGGGTCGGTCCTTGGTCAAATTCTACGTCCGGTTCCCGCTCCACCATGACCTCTTTCGGGGAGGGAGTGCTGTTGGTAGTTGGCAGAGGCGATATCTCCTGGACGCCTTTCTTGCTACTTTTGCTAAACCAGCCACTGAAGCCGCTCTTCTCCCCTGACTTTGAACTGGACGAAATGGATGCATCTTGACGTTTGCTGTTGGCTGCGATGCTGTTCGCGCTTCCAGAGGACTGTGAAGTTGATGTAGATGATCGCCGGGTGGCATTTCCTTGTTTCGCTCGCCGTTCTTTGCGAGCCCCTACGGTCTCTGCGTGTTGGGGAGGGACATCAAAAGTTGGAAACATTTCGACTACTCAATGCGCGTCTACCATTGTTCCCCGGCGGGGGATCTTCACTCGACGATACTTGTAAACCCTCCAGATAACGGAAGTGGCCCAAACGCCCAACACCATCCCTTAGGCCAGCCGGGGACCGGTAATACGTTCCATTCTCGCCAACCGTGTCAGCTAGCGCTCATGCGAGGTCCTCAATGTGGGATTGTCCGTGGGTCGTCTATTGGGGACACCTGACAGGCCAGGAACGCTCCGGCGGGTCCCGCCGATAAAGCGCCGAGGCAAGCGAGAAATCCATCATTTGCCGGACCAGATAGCGATCGACAGCAGTGACCTTCCACAACCCACCTGGATGGGTATGCCTTGAGCGAACCAGAGGGGCCATGGATGATGCGCAATCGATGCCCCCGGCACCTAGCAATGCAGCTGTTGCGCGAGCATGTCACTCTAGAAGAGCCAAGACGACACTCATGGAATAGCCCGGGCTACGGAGGGACTTGCTGCGGAAGCCAAGCACCTAAGACGCAACACCAGCCACAAACTCAGAGCGTGCATTGAACGGCACATGTACTGCCCATCTTCTGTGACCACAATTCCAAGACACGGCTAATCAGGTACCTGAGCGACGAATGCTGTGGGTCCAATCGATCGTTGGGACCTTCCACGACTCGTTAGAGCCTCTTGAGCGACCCGGCAGTCAGGTACCTTTCGTAACGACTATAACCACGTCCAACTCTTCGCCCGATGCCTGGACCCTGTGGAAACCCAGCTTAATTAAATTCGCCATCTTGCGCAAGAGTTTTCTCGAATACTACGGAACAATCGCCAATGTCATCCACCTATGACATGATTTCATCGAGCCATGTCACAATTCCTAGAACGACCAATTTTAATTGAGCAGCTACATCCTTTGATGTTACGACGACATTGGAAAATCCTGTGGCACACCATTTTAGCATCGCAAATGCTCATGAGATAAAATTTCACATTCGTTCTGTGATGGCTTTTCGTCACTGATAATGGTGGATCAAATGGCCGCAGTCCACATCCCGAAGCCGACGACTATCTTAGTGTTGGCGTCAAATCCAAGACCGACGGCTCTGGAATGGCGCGTCACGGTTGCATAGTGCCGAGAGACGGCTCATGTGCGCATGAAACGCACGCAAGCACTCCTGGCCGTTCGACTTGCCTTCACGGAGCAAAAGGCTGTTAGGCGTCTAGCCGCTAATGACTTGCTCAATCAGTCTGGTCTTCCGATTGCGGAGTGTACCCAATGTGGCCTACGATGAACTCCATACGGGATCGCTACGGCCCACCTGCATGACACGGACATGGCTGGTACGGGCTGCCCCTTGCACTAAGTATGGCCTCCAGGTTCTACTGTTGACTTTGGTGTGCGACAAGGCTATATTTGAGGGGAAGTCGTGGGAGTACCCAGATCTTCAGCAACCTTAACCTTCTCAATCACTCTGGCTCACTCGTCTCGTTTCTTCCATCCCGACAATGGGTTTTATCGAACGAAAGAAAGCTGCCCTCAACGACAGAGTTTCTGCCTCGTTCGTGGGCAGGTACTTTCATCTCGATGGATCAAGCCATGTATGTTGAGCCCCAATCTCGACTACACTTCATGATACTGACTATGCAAGCCCAATGCTATCAAGAATGCACGATTTACAACCGAAATTCGTGCTGGTCTAACGACCTTTTTCACCATGGCCTACATCATCGCCGTCAATGTGAGTACCTTTTAATAGATACTATCGAGGGACATGAACATGAATCACTAACACGACGGATCCATCAGGCATCTGTTCTCACAGACTCAGGTGCAACCTGCGTTTGCAACGATCCTGTCGACCCAACGTGCAGTGACAATGAAGCATACTCCCTCTGCCTCCTTGAGATAAATCGGGATTTCGTCACTGCTACCGCTGCGATCGCAGCACTCGGGTCCTTCCTGATGGGCATCATGGCGAACCTGCCCGTTGCACTGGCACCGGCCATGGGTCTGAACGCCTACCTAGCATACCAGATCGTCGGCTACCACGGCACTGGCCCTATTGACTACCGTGTAGCAATGACTGCGGTTTTCGTCGAAGGCTTCATCTTCGTCGCTCTTTCCCTCGCCGGTATCCGCCAATGGCTCGCACGCATCATCCCTGCTTCTATCAAAGTGGCATGCGGAGCTGGTATCGGTCTCTTTCTCACCTTGATCGGCCTTTCATACTCTGCTGGAATCGGCGCCATCACCGGAGCCAAGGCGACCCCTCTGGATCTGGGAGGTTGCCCCAACGAATATCTCGACCCGGATACCGGTGCCTGCCTTTCGCACAAGGCAACCAATCCGACCATGTGGCTCGGCTTCCTTGTCGGCGGTGTATTCACTGCCCTCTTGATGACATACAAAGTCCGTGGCTCAATGATTGTCGGTATCGCATTGGTATCAATCTTCTCTTGGCCTCGCGATACATCCATCACTTACTTCCCCCGTACAGTGGTTGGAGACAGTCGCTTTGAATTTTTCAAGAACGTCGTTGCATTTCACCCCATCCAGAACACCTTGCTTGCGCAGGACTGGGATTTGTCAAATGTTGGTGGACAATTTGCCTTGGCTGTTTTCACTATGCTCTACGTCGATATTCTGGATGCGACTGGCACTCTATACTCAATGGCGCGTTTCTCGGGCGTCGTGGATCCTGACACGGGTGACTTCCCTCGCAGCACTATCGCCTACAGTGCCGATGCCATTGCCATCTCAATTGGTTCTCTCTTCGGATCTTCTCCCGTCACTGCCTTTGTAGAGTCTGGCGTAAGTAGCCACTTCCCTTACTTCAACGCATACCATTACTAACATCCGTAGGCTGGTATCCAGGAAGGCGGTCGCACGGGCCTGACGGCAATCACCACAGGCATCTGCTTCTTCATCTCTCTCTTCTTCGCCCCCATCTTTGCTTCCATCCCACCCTGGGCCACTGGTGGAGCTCTCATCCTAGTCGGCTGCATGATGATGCGCGGTGTCCTTGCCATCAATTGGAATTACCCCGGCGACTCTATCCCCGCGTTCGTCACGTTAATGTTCATGCCCTTTTCCTACTCCATCGCGTATGGGCTCATCGCGGGTATCATGTGCTACGCCGTCATCAACACTACTACCTGGGCCGTGGGCAAGATTTCCGGCGGACGACTGCTTCCGCCCGACTACGACAACAAGGAGTACTGGAGCATCCGTTCCGACTCACCTCGCGCTCAACCCTGGTTTATCCGCGCAATGAAGGGAGACAAGCAGTTTTGGAGACCCCAGGACACGGATTCGTTCGAGTTGGAGTCGACTGAGGCTCGTGTAGAGACTACCATTACAGCCACTAAGGTCTAACAATAGATGTTCGCAGCCTGTTCTTCAACGTTCGATAGATCGATCCACGCATTCTGTTCACGATACCATGTTTTCTCCGATGCTTTGTGCATCCATTCATACTTCAATAGATTAATCAAGACTATTCATTACACTACTCGTAAAACACCAAACATCTGACCTCAATACTCTGTCTCCCTGGTGCTTCCTCGGGTGTGTTCGGATCCGCAAAAGCAGTGTGCGGCGTCCTTACCGCCAGACCCTTCTTCCCCATAGGCATACCCTCACCGAAGCTATCGAAGCACTTGAGCAGCATGACTTCCTCCGGTGTCATATCCTTCTGGTAATAGAACTTGTGCTTCTTATTTGGTGCCACGGACATGGTTTCTCCCTTGACCTCATACCCCTCTGTGGAAGTGTAGCTGTTCGGATCAGGTAGTTTCTCTTTACCCCTGTCGTCCACATCGACTGAATCCGCTCGCTTGGGGTACATGAGATCTGTAGCAACGAAGTCTGAGGGAGAGGTTGTTTTCCAATCGATTACAGCGAGAGGGTGATCTGAAGCCGGGTTCTCAATGGGTCGCCATACATTGATGATTTGGTAGCGGCCTTTGACGAGTTCGTCCGCCTCTTCTGGTGACAAATGACGTCGGACACGGGCTTCTGCCGCGCCGGGGGTTTGGTCGACGTGGACCTGCTGGACGGGCTGACGGGGAGAGTTCTTGTCTCGTCGTCTTATGGTGTGGTCGAAAATGACGACTTTTTTCACGCCAGAAAGCTTGTTCCGGAGTAGCGATTCGACTTCGGCGTAGTACTCATTTCTTACTACGGCGTCGTCGGTGAAGAGCTTTTCTTTAGCGGGATACTGGTAAACTGCGAAGCCTGAGTTGTCGGTATTGAACTCGTGTTCTCGGCCACGAAGGTTATACACGGGGCGCTCGTGCCATTGGTGGCTGAAGGAAGTGCCAGGCCCGTCAACCTTGGCCCAGGGCTTGCCCGTGTAGGAGTTTGTGTCGATGTGGGAGAAGCTTGCGGTTGTCATTTTGGGTGTTTGGAAGCTGGATGATTGGCGAAGAGAATAAGGGTTGAACGTAGAGTTTATGTATGGTTTGCTGGCGTTGTGGTTGCTTAGAAATGGTAGATGACGCCATCTGGGACTCTGGCCAATATGCTGGAGATGTGACCAATTAAATCTTCGCAGAACTTGAGCCATAATGTGTTCGCAAAAAGTTCGCAGAAAGCTCGCTCGCTTAGTGGCGGAATAGGGCGAGAAGATTCGATGAAACTGAAACTTTGATTGCAATGTACGAATCAATCCCGTGCTTGTTATATTCTCTGGTATCCAAAGGCTTGTTCTTAAGATCATTGACGGCATACGTAAGGGTTGCTTTGTAATGAAGGCATGAGGCCATTCGGACCCTGTTCGGCTCCGATTGGCTGGCGCATCTTTCCCCGCAACCCAGCTACAAGCCATGCCATGCCGTCACTGTGAGGCGAACTTCACATCTCATCCCAAAATATGCCGCGAAACGTTGTCAGCGACGATGAAGAGCCGCTCGAAGACAAGACGGCAGCTCTAACGCTCAAGAACAAGAAGACTGAGCGCATGAAGCGCAAGAATGCAACGCGGCAGCAAAAACGCGATGCCATTGTCAACCTCTCCAAGTTGCCTACCGAGCTCATCTTAGAAAGTCTCCAGTATCTGCGTCCGCGCGACGTTTTCAACTTCAGCTTTGTCAACCGGCGATTCTACGGCCTCGTCGAGGCAAACGCCAACGTCATCGGCGACGCCATCATCGCGCGCCGCTACAACATCCTTATCCAATGCCTCCCCACGCCCAAGCTACTCTCCTCGGTCGACCCCGCCGTGGAAACCCTCCTCACAGACCCCAGTCGCCAAAAGCAACTCAGCATACACAACCGACCCTACCAGCATATCCAATCGCCCGACCCGCACCAGCTTTGTACCTGCCTCACGTGCATCTTGACATGGAACAATCTCGGTCTCGTGCTCGACTTTGCGCATTGGCAGGGCCATCTCGACAGCGGCACGCCTATACCCATTATACCGCGCGGACAGAAGCCAGAATGGAACAAAGAGCTTGTTGCGCGACATGCTCGCATCGCCCGCAAAGCGGTTGAGAATCCGCTGTGGCACGCTGCGATTCTTGCGCTGCACCTCGATAGCACCGTGCGCGCCATACGGCGACACTCGAAGAATAGAGGCAACAAGCGTGTACATGTTGAGATGACGGATGCGGATGCTGCGGCGGGGACGGATGCCTTTTTGGCTAAACATGGACCGCCGAGTCTGGAATTCCCGTATCAGCGTGATGAGTATTATATGCTGTATGTATATCAACTCACAAGCGGACAAGCCACTAACAATAATGACAGTGAAGCATACCTGCCTAACCGCTGGTGGAGAAAAACAGAAGGATGTTGGTTCTATACCATCTCCGGCCAGCACGAGCGCGATTTAGAACTTGTCCAGCGATTTGCTAAAAGGTAACCTAATTCTACACATTGTCTCTCTCCATGCGTCTCCCAACTTGACCCATCCTGATTCACGCATGCGATGTCTTTTTTGTTGTATTGGAATGACTGTTTATAATGATTCGTCGTTATAGTGACCAGCTCGCACTCCTCAATCATGCCATGGCGTCCATCGATGCTGACAACTGGATGACGGATGTCTTGGATTACAAAACTTGCATAGTACCTGCGACGATTGCGCCGTCCAGTGCACGGGCGGATATGTTGAGGTATTATGCCGCGATAGTGTAGAGGGAAGTAGTTGCCTGGATATCCTCGACTCGTTTCCAGTCAGTATGTGGTGCAGGGGAACAAGAATGTAGAAACCATCAATACATCACTACTGTGAATGTTGAAAATGGTATCATGACGGCATTCAACGCATTAACAGCTATTGCCTCCCTTTGCAACGCACATGCATGTCAGTATTCAATGCACTTTCGCCGTGGAGGATTTATCCCTTATCTCCTTTTCTGACACCCACATGTCCACAAGACACACACGGAACCTATCCATTCACCTCCCCTTCTGCGCCCTCCCCCGCCCTCACCATCTCACTCCTCTCCAGCGCATGTCCCACAGCCGCATATAGCATATTGACCAAGTCTTGCTCAAGCTTTATCTGGTACTTGTCCCAGTTACGCATCTTCTCCAGCAGCTTATCGCTCTCCACACGGCTCAATCTGGCCACCTCACCCTGCTCCTGGGCTGCGCGGATACTCTTGATGGCATCCTGGTGCATGGCCATCTTGTGCGAGTCGTTCATGGCCGTCTGCGCCTCCTCCATCTTACGGACGAAGCGGTCGTAGTGCCGGAAAACCTGCGTCTCGGCCGTGCGCTCGCGCTCGTTGTACGCCATGAGCTTGTCGGTGAGAGTCTGTTTGTACGTGGCTGCTGACGTCTGTTGGCCGCGGTTGTTGGTGTAGGCTTTCTCAAGGGTGGAGCGCAGCTCGGCGCAGTCCATGGCTCCGAGATTGGTCATGCGTGGTAGGGCTTCGTTGACGAGGGTTGCGGCTTGCGCGACGGGAATATGCGCCTTTTTGGAGCGGGCGAATATGTTGGGCGTCTCCACGTAGCTCTTAGGGTCGGATTCGTCCTCCAGGGGTACTGCGGTAATGCGTTTGAGCGACTGGCTGTCGCCGGGAAGCGAGCTGGGGCTAAGCAATGGGGAATCGTTGAGAGGCATTGTCTTGGCTTTGTGATGGATAGCGGATGTCTTGGTAATGAAACTTGACGAAGATGGAGGTCCTGTGTTGGGTGGATCGCTGGCCTTTTCAAAAGAGGTGAAGGTGATATTGGCGCTAGCAACTTCCTCTTGCTCGGCCGCTGCTTCATCGCTCTTCACCTTGGCTCCTGCTTCACCGCCCTCTTGGTCAGCCTCACTAGTCTTCTTATCGGGTTCTTCACCCTTGTCTGACATGACCAGTTCAACGCCGCTTGGGTATGTTGAAGCCGGAATCACTTGGTGCTCAGTTAGGAGGCCAGAAAGTCCCACCTCGCGGTATAGACCTGGGGTGAGTTCTGGAGCGCGTGTGCGTGGGTACATATCTGCTGGGAGGTATCTGTCCTCGGGGCCTGTTGGCAACTGGTAGGCGTAGTGGCTAGCGAGAGGAGCGAATTCTCGCAGGGGCGCTGGAGGGTGGAAGTAATCCATAGGAGGTGGGGGAGGCGGCATGTCTTCAGGTCGACCATAGCTTGTCATTAGCCATTCGCAGTGATCTTGAGAAGCATACATATCAGGGTCATGGCGATGAACGGGGCCATTTGGGTGGATGATGTAAGGATCTCGCCATTGCGAGTCGACCTTACCACGACCACGACCCCTGGCGCAATCAGTGTGGTACTGGATGCCGGGGTTTGAGGACTGACTGCCGTACTGTGGGGGACCGTGAGAATTGGCGTAGCCGGACATGATGAGCGACTTCGGGACGATCTAACACCTGTATCGCCGGGTTAGCAGACAGTTTAATGGTTCTGGAGCCGTCCTTTGATTGGAGATTGCGGCAATGCGTAAGAGGGTTCGACTGTAGCGGTGGAAAGAAAGAGAAGGATTTCTTGGGGTTTATGTATGCAAGGCTGGACGGCAAATCGTACGTGACGGTCAATTAGTGATGAACCCGCACTTTGCAAAAAGCCTCAGTCACCGCGAGAGCTTGGTCACTGGAAGTGAAAGGAATCATATTCTCGACGTACGTGAAGATTTGTGACGTGGCCCACGATTGTGAGCACTGCATGAACGGCCAACCCATCCTCTGGACTGGCATGCTGTCGTTGATATATTTTTGCGCAGTCTATGAATGCTCATTCACGGTAGTGGTTATGGGCTTGTACGAGCATGTCTTGGCAAGTGATCATACAGCGATTGTCAGGACCACGCAGTAATCGCTCCCGACAAACGAGTGTCTCTCGGTTGTGTTGTGAAATACATTAAACTCTGGAAGATTTTGTCAACATAGGACGCGATCATGCTTGCAGCATAATTTCCGGCGTGTCGATTGAGATATCGATGGTTAGAAGCGATCAGTCCAGCGCAAACAGATATTCGTAACAATGCTGGTCAAAGTAGAGGCAACAATGAAAGATGGTGCGCGAATCATGGCCTGGCCATCTGACAACCGCGGCCTAGGCAATGTTAAAGATGCATTTTCTGTGGTACCAAGTGTCAAGAACAGCCCGGCGATGTTTGTGCACGAACTATACCTTGAATGAAAAGTATCAAGCGTGTTGTTAATACCTACGTCAACTTCACGATTAAGCCTTTCGGCCAAGTTATCCAACGTGCTTATTTGGTCGAATATAAACCGGGGTAGCAAATGCCGTTGTCGCCGACGGATCAATTTCAAAGTGGTCTTTGAAGGCCCGGAATCTAACGTAATAGACCGAAGCAGATCCGCTGTGTCGGACCAGGATGATGACCGGGGATGCAAAAGTGATTGGCACGCAATCGGGAGGCATCGTCTGACGGTAAGCAATTCCCAGGGTCCTTGGTAGGAGGGCTGCGAGGATCAAAAGAGTCGACTTGCATGGAGATGGATAAAATGGATTTTTCGGAGAATTTATCAGCCACGCGGTCGCAATCGGGACGTGATGGCTGCGGACAGGGTTGTGCTGTGTGGTCATCTGAAAAGTGTAAGGAATGACGTACCGCGCCGTCGACAGATGATGTTACGGAAGGCGCAGAGGAAACAGGTTGAGGTTGGCGACATGAGGCGATGGGCATGGATATAAGACAGGGGATAGATGTATGATGGGCCATTCAATGACGCATGAGCGTTGATGAGGCAGGTACGAAATACCGACGTACAGCCGCAACCCGAGGCATTGGGTTGCGTGAAGTAGTTCACGGGGGTGGGATGTGACATGTGGCGTTGGTGGAATGTGGCTATGATGCAGGTGGTCAGCGTCTGGGATGATAGAGGTAGTTAGGGTGTCAGCAAAAAGCGCTCTGCTGACTAAAGGAAGAGAGCGAAGGTGAGAACGGTGAGGACGGTGAGGAAGATGGCAAGGGTGAGGTAGAGAGTTGAGGAAGTGGCGAGGGGGCCGCTGAGGAAGGTGCGTTCGAGCTGGGTCGATCATGGGAAAGAGCGAATTACGGACATGCAGGCGTGAGACATGTGAGACATGTGAGAGGCAAACTACGGCAGGGGCGTGGGGGGCCATGGACAAGGAGTGGGCTTGGCTGTGGCAGGCGCCCAGGGTGTTGAGTGTGCGTGTGCGTGAGCGTGAGCGTGAGCGTGAATGTGAAAGAGTGCGTGTGTGGGCTAATAGTCGCCCGCCCATGTAAAGTGCGTGTCTCGTCTCATCGGCCCGCCCCAGTGTATTCTATACGGGCCGGTTCCTCGGGTGCGTTCATTGGGTACCGGCGGCGTGGTTCGCTGGCTCCACCGGCAGGAGCGAGCGACGCCTGGGTCTTTGGTGCACCTTTGGGCGCGCCCACCGAGAGCGACTGTTGAGAAGAAGGAAAGACTTAGCGCCGGTCCGACGTGTATACGACGTTTAACCGCCGTAGCCCCAGTGTCACCCAGTCGGCCATGGCGAGTCGCACCCAGCAAAGCGCCTGTGAAGCGCATCGCCCGTGGACTTGTCGCGATATTTCTCATTGGCCGGGGATGCAGTAGCGCAGGCCGATGGGCTGGAAGAGGAAGCATATCTATCCCAGCACTCTTGGCGCATTCGACCCGCGTCAAAATCTCGTGCTGCCTCGCTCGACGGCCGGACGCTCTTTGTCCCCTGATGCACGTCTAGAGTTTGCTGACTGCTCTGTTGTTGTTGTTTTGCGACTTGTCACGACTAACGGCCGAATTCATATCCCTCGTAACGATTCTGTACGGCCGTCGCCTCGATTGCACCACCCCATCTGCTGTGCCAGCCGGTCCTGCACCAGCCGAGCGTTGCATACCCACATCCCCTCACACCAGCCTCATCCTGATCCTCGACCGCAACCTCGTCCTCGACCGCACCCACCCTCTGCCGCCAAGCCCATCGCCCACCACCACCACCACCACCACCACCACCACCACCCTGCAACTGCCCCCACGTACTGGCCAAGGGCGACCCCAATGGCCGTACTGAAGAGCGATGCAGGCTCCCGCGACGCCAAATCCCCCCTCGTCCGCGTCATGCGCGAGTTCGAGGAGCTCGTATCGAGCTTTGAGACGGGTCTGCTGCGCTCTCTCTCGGACGATGCAGCCGCCGACACATTAGACCTCAACCACGCCCCCAGCGACTGCGTCCGTCGTGAGGCCTGCAGGCTGGCCATCTCGGACCTCAGCAACAAATACACGCCCAAGTACATTCGCCAGTCGCTCGATGCTGCCGAGCTCGAGGGACGGCGCGTCGAAGACCAGCTGCAGACCCTCTCCCTCAACCCCACCATAGACACCGACGCCGACGACGAAAACGAAAACGACCTGGGCTGCTTGTACAATGGCTACTTCCGTCTCTACTCCACCGAGCTCTTCGACCTCCTAGGTCAGCCCACCGATCTGCGCTTCGGCACCCTGCGCTTTCACCAACAAGCAGAAATCCCCTCACAAAATGCCTCTCAGTCACCCAACGTCTCCGTCGAGCTTGCCCTTAACGACTCCTTCTTCGTCGCCGATTCCGAAGAGACGCTACCATACCACACCTTCCGCCTCCCCACGGGCCCCTCGCTTCAAAACCGCGGCATACTCAGCCGGAAACCCGAAGATAACGGCGCTCTCCCGCAATATGACTCGTGGCTGCTCTTCACCTTTCTTGGAAACGGCTGCATCAAGCTCGAAGTGCCTATTGAGATGTGCGCCGACATATATGGAGGCCGCCTGCGGGGATGCGAGAACGAGGAAGTGCTCTTCTGGGGCTTCTTCGTTGACGACGACGAGTAACATCACATTGACTTGGGCTGGAGTTGGGATCAAGAAGGCTTTGGTATTGGAGTTGGGCGCAAAAGGATTGGCCAGGTCGGCCGCCGAAACGGGTGCTTGGACATGCATTCACGATTGACGAATTTCCTTTCTTATCCATATCTTCCATTCTCACATGTTCCCTGTGGGGGGCACATTTTTACGCTGTAAAGCCGCCAATCCTTCGCATTTATTTTTCATCTCTGGGCGGCATTTGTGCATAGCATTTTACATTATATCAAAAGGCGGAAAACGAGCTAGATGATAGAGCGCGTGAACGCGACACAGCATTTGGTACTCGATAATACAGACCGACGGACGAATCACATGCGCCGGATAAACTTTCTGCCGATCTGTTGCTTCTTACCTCTTCCGAAATCTAGTCCCACCCTCTGCATCTGCCCTGCTGCCCTACTTTACTATACTTATTTGAATTGTTCAAACATGGCGCCGGTCTTTCCAACAAGCAGCGCAAACACGGCAAAACCAACCATGGCTGCAAACACCGGCTTCAGACTGGGCGAAGAACAATTTTCAGACGAGAGCGACAGCAACCAATCACAGACGAGTCAACGAAGCACCTCACCGAGGCGAGCAAACAGCCAGGTACCTGCACAGAAGTCGAAGAAGAAAAAGCAGAAGGACCGACGCAAGATGGGCGCATTGGCCGATGAGCTAGTTGACGTCTTGGGCGACGCCTTCTCGGTGCCGAACCCCGACGCACAGATCGGTACGTCACGTGAAGGGATACTGTCGGTTCATGCAGACGCAATGGACGGCATTTGCTTTTGACGTACGGGAGACCACTGTGCTCAGTTCAATCTAACGTTCCCATTCAGGCGCAGATCAGCACGTAAGCGGTGACCAAAGTATGGTAGTCGATGCCGAGTTTACGGGCAAGAAGATGAGTACGTCTTTCACCCTGCACAGCGTTTCTCATCTACCAGCACTTTTGGAGTGCGCTTCTCCATTCATGCTCACTCGTATTCAGGCAAGCGCACTCGCCAAAACCTCGCGAAGATGCAGGCCCGTAAAGATAGGAATAGCCTCAAGATGAACAGCATGAAGGACATCTCAGAAGACAAGACCTTGCAGGCTCAACTTGCAGCTGCGGAGCGCAGAGGCATGTCGCTAGACGAGTACCGTAAGCTTGGCACTGGAAAAGGCATGTCAAAGGCCTCTGCGAGAAGAGCAAAGAAAGATGCAAAGAGGAAGGAGCGTGCGGCTGTGGCAGTGGATGAGATGGATATTGGGTAGGGGACATGAAGTACCGACTGTTCTTGTGAGCAACGAGTCCTTCCCATCGTCCGATACCCATGCCGAGATGAAGTTATACCCACATCTCCCGCGCTTTCCTGTACAGCATCCAACACTGCACTCCATGAATAGCAAACTCACATGACCAATGCAGCCTACGAACACCACATACGTACATTCCCCCCACTGAATTAATCAACTCACATCTCTCAACTTTCCACATTCCCCAATCATCTCTCCATCCGCCATTCCCTCGCCTTCACCTTCCCCAACCAGCAAGAAAATAAAGCATAGAAAAGAAAACAAGGCGCACCGTTCACACCCTTTACCAGCTTCCATAGCAGCGCCACCATGTACGCCTCCCACAAGCCGCAACACACACTCCTCCCCCTGCGGTTCCCCAAACCGGTGTCGGCGGGCCACTACTTGATCCCGACCCCCGAACCCCCGAGCCCCCGAGCATCCCCTTCTACTCCACTTCCGGTCTAATATATGCGCATCGTACCGGTAACTCAATCACACATCGCGCGTCGTCGATCAAGCCGCCTAACCAACTTACCAGCACGCTCGAGGCTACCCCACACGAAACCAAAAAGCACACCACCCTTGTTCCGTGCGTTTACCCCATTGGTTTCGAATCTCTTCTGTTGAAAGTTGGGGGGTTGCAGGTCCTGTCGGCACCGCCGAAACGAAGAAGAAGGCATGTTACTTCCTTGCGGGATATTACGTACCTTAGTTTTGGAAGAAGCAAAATTGTGACCGGTGGGCTTGGCTCGGCTGGCTGAGTGGCTGGCTAATGGGCGTGCGGGTGGTGGGAGGTTTGAGAAGCAAGGCAAAGCAGGGTCTATGGAGTACATGCGGTACGGACATGTTTGGATTGGATTGGTGATTGGATGCCGTGCGTTAGTAAGTGGTTGGGGATGGGAGGTGGAATGGGACGGAGCGGGCGTGGCATCTTACGACTTGTCCGTATGAAGATTTAGCTCACGTAGGAGAGTGAGGGGATGGATGCTATATATATCACCTGGGCACTGGTTGTGTTACATGTTGGAAGTGAAAGTAAACTTTGGTATTATTGTTGCTCAAGAGCCACTTGGCACTTCCAACTTGAAGTCGAGCTACTGCATCTCATTCACGTTAAAATCATACTGCATCTCATTCCTCCTCATTCTACTCTTGAACGTTGTGGATCTGACCACTCTCGTCAATCTCCACCTTGGCCCTCCGCAGACTAGCGTTCCTGGGGTTAGGCGCGTCGAAGATCTCCTTGAGCTCTTCGAGCGTCTTGCCTGCCGTCTCGACGAAGAAGAAAAAGATGAGGGCAATCTCAATGCAGATCCACGCAATGTACACGAGGTAGAGCTTCCAGCCAATCTTCTCGATGCCGACTGAGATACCGTATGTGTTGACCACCATGGCGATGTTGAGGAAGAGGAAGTTGAGACCGGATCCCTTGGCACGAGTGCGGTTCTCGAGACACTCGACGGCGTACAGGGTCTGCAGGGGTGTCCATCCCCATGCAAAGAAGATTCCGAAGAGGTAGATCGAAACGATGGTGCCGTAGGCAAGGTTGTTGTCGGGTGTGGCGGTCGCGGTGAAGGCGGTGAGGAGTATGTAGGCGAAAAGGCCGCCCCACAGACCTCCCATGAGCATCTTTCGACGACCGAGCTTATCGAGGAGGGTGGCACCGTAGATGGCTGCGAGCATGGAGAAGATGGGGTTGATTGCGTTAATGAGAAGCTGCTTGTTTGGGTCCGTGATACCAGCGTTCTTGACCTTAAATTTCACATGTTAGCTTTTGCGTTACGGTTGACGAGTATTGTCTCATGGAAGCTTACCATTGCAGGCATAAAGTAGCTGACGACGTTGTTTCCACTCCATTGACCGAAGAAGGCCATTGCAATCACCATGGCCAATCGGTACCTCGCTGCTCGGGTGTTTCCGAGCTCACGGAAGTCCCACCATGGGTTGTCGTTCCTTGTAACAGCAAAGTCTTCTGTGATTTCGTGAAGCTGGAGCTGCACAATAGGCGAGTTGGCGTTGCCGTTGCCGTGGTACTTTGCCATGATTGCAATCGCCTCCTCCCGTCTGTCATGAGCTAGCAGCCATCGAGGAGTCTCGGGGAAGACTAATGCGAAGTCAGTGTATACTTCCCAGCGATTATCTAGAGTATGAACTTACACATGATACAAGACATGATAATGGCAGGCAGGATGCACTGAACGATGGTAGGGACTCTCCAGGCCCAGGAAGAGTCGCCCATGTGCAGGTTGGTTCCATAGGTGGTCCACCCCGCCAAGATGTTGCCAACCCACCAGAAGTTGTTGTACATACCGGCCATGGTTCCACGATAAGCAGGATGGGCGAGCTCAACCGTATAGGCAGGACCCGCAGCGGAGGCGATAGAAGCACCGAACCCGAGAACGAAGCGACCAGCCACAAAGTGGCCAGTCTCATTCGCCGTTGCTTGGACAGCGGTTCCGACAAGGACAAGTGCGCAGCCAACAAAGATGCAAACGCGGCGACCCCAGCCATCGGCGAGTAGTCCACAGAAGGGAAATGCGGCTGTTCAAACATAAGTCTCATGGATGTTACAGTGATTTAGCCAAGACTTACCGATCTGTCCCAAGTTGTAGATGATGAAAATGATACCGGTGCTGGAACCTCCACCAGTGAGACCGAATGTGTTCTGGTACGCCTTCATGGCGTTGATGGAACCCATAAGAGAACTGTCGAAACCATTAAGCGTGGAGACCAGGTAGCCGATACCCATGATCATGTATAGTTGAATCATTCCTCGAGACATCAGCTTCGGCTTCTCAGCCTCAACAGCGGCGGCTATCTGATATTAACATATTTGATCTATTGACACCGTCGGCGTGCCTTACCAAGAGCGACTGAAGCTACATGAGCCTCCTTGACATTTTTGTGCTTGTTCATGTCATCTTCGACTTGACTGAGCTGGTGTGTCACAGCACCCATCTCCTCTTTTTTTTCCGACATCTTGACTCGGCAGGTCAATCCGAACTGTAGAATGACTGGAGTTGTGGAGAAGAAGATGCGAGATCGCGCTCCACTCGACAGTTAACAAGGTAGATTGCGACAACACCAAGCTTCCGGAACACTGGGTCATCTTATAGTGTGCAGGCTTCTCCGCAAACAAGAGACGGCTGCATATACATGGCACAGCACCGAGGCTTTTACCGTGCTTGACATGATCGGGTGCCTCGTTTTCTGCTCTGGCTTCCAGACGTTGAGCAGGGGCGCCATCCTGCTAGCTAAGCATACTTGTTGGGCGGCAATAGCTCCGTTTTAGGGTCGGAGTAGAAGCGGAGTGACTGAAAACCTCGTTTTTCAATCTTACTAGGCCGTGAAGGCATCACCACCCTTGGAAAAAGTTAGCCTATGCGGCGGATATAGGCCCAGAAACAGGACAGCGGCGGGCGCACCCCCCAGAAAGCACCGGCTGCAGAGCGCCATGCGCAGAAATCTCGCGACGAAGATGAATCAAGAAATTGGTAGCTCGGCCCTTCTTTGAATCGTGGTAGGCCTGCCGAGACAGGATCTGGTGTAGCACGACTGGGCAGCGGGGCGTGGAGAAGATTTCGCGGAGAGTCTGGAGAAGCGAGGTAACTGCATCTAGTAGTGCCGCCGTTGATCACAAAAGGCCCCGCGCCGCGCCCGGGCCTCGCCCTTTTCAAGGCCCGATGCCACTTCTTCCTTGCAATAAGCGCCGTCTATTGCCGACACGTTCTCAGTTGCCGTCACATGAGAAGAGAACAGGTGGCTTGGCCTTCACCATGGACAACCGGGCGGCTTCCCTAATCCGTCCAAGCCGCGTTCTCTACCGCCGTAGGTGGGGTCGGAACAGCTGTATCAGAAGTGAAGAGATGAGGGCAGGCGTTGATGAAAGTAACATCAGCTTTCAATTCATCCATTATGGCTTCAGGTCAGCATCCGGCAAGTGTTCCAGACTGGAACAATCTCCAAATCCTCCATAAAAACACGCTGCCCGCTCGCGCGTACTTTCACAATTACACCTCCGAGGCGGATGCGCTAAAGTCGGACGTCACCCAGTCCACCACACACAGCCTCTCAGGCACATGGAAGTTCCAGCATTCGTACTCGCCATTTGAAGCTCCAGAGGGCTTCGAATCAACTGCATTCGATACCTCGTCATGGAGCGACATTGCCGTGCCTGGCATGTGGCAGCTGCAGGGCTTTGGCAAAGGCCCACAGTACACCAATGTCATCTACCATATCCCCGTAGATCCACCTAACGTCCCTTTCACCGAAAACGAGACGGGATCGTACGTCCGAAAATTCCAAGTTCCACAAGGATTGAAGGACGGCCAGATTCGCCTCCGTTTTGAAGGAGTTGACTCTGCTTTCCATGTATGGGTCAATGGAAAGGAAGTGGGATATTCCCAAGGCAGCAGGAACCCTGATGAGTTTGATGTGACTGCATTTCTTGATCTCAATGGAGAGAACACCTTGGCCGTCAGGGTGTACCAGCACTGCGACGGAACATACATTGAAGACCAAGATCAGTGGTGGCTCAGTGGAATGTGAGTGTGGCATTGCCTTCACACTACCTACTTACTAACCACCGCAGATTCCGGGACGTCTTTCTGATTGGCTTTCCCAAGGCTTCTCGTATCGAGAACGTGTTTGCCCAAACACTCCTAGACTCCTCCTACACTGATGCTGAGCTCAAGCTCAAAATCACTGCGACTGGATCCGGCAAGATTAACGTCAAGATCTTGGATGCGAAGAAACAGGAGATCGCCTCCTCGGACGCGGACATCAAAGACGGCAGTGAGACTCAGCTCAGTATTCAAGTCAAAGACCCTTTGAAGTGGACTGCTGAATCACCAAACCTCTACCATCTTATTGTATCCATGGGTGATCAGACTGTTCACCAACGTGTCGGTTTCAGGCAAGTCGAGATGAAGGACGGTTTGATCATGGTCAATGGCAAACGAGTCGTCTTCCGCGGAGTCAATCGCCATGAGCACCACCCCACCTTTGGTCGTGCTGTTCCGTACGACTTCATGAAGGAAGATCTGTTGACGATGAAGCGCCACAACATCAACGCTATTCGCACTTCGCATCAGCTGAACGATCCAAGGCTGTATGATCTTGCAGATGAAATGGGTTTCTGGGTCATAGACGAAGCGGACATGGAATGCCACGGCTTTGAGAGCATCGCCGACGCCGCACTAGATAAGGAACAGCGCGCTCTACCTTTCCGCGAGCGTCAGCTTCTCACCAGATTGAAGGCCGCGGAGTGGACCACTAACAACAAAGAGTGGACACATGCATACGTTGACCGTGCCGAAGCGCTTGTGAAGAGAGACCAATTGCATCCTTCCGTCATCATTTGGAGCTTGGGCAACGAAGCTTTCATGGGCCGCAACTTTGTGGCAATGTACGAGCACATCAAGGCATACGATGATAGCCGACCTATTCACTATGAAGCCGACATTTACGCTGATACGATGGACATGTACTCCAGGATGTATCCCCCGATTGACGAGATCATTAAGTTTGCCGAAGACAAGGAGAAGAAAAAGCCGCTCATCTTGTGTGAATACATACACGCAATGGGTAATGGCCCCGGAAACATCAAGGAGTATATTGATGCCTTCTACAAGTACCCCACTCTGCAAGGTGGTTTCGCCTGGGAATGGGCCAACCACGGTCTCCTCACCAAGGACAAGAACACGGGAGAGGAGTTTTACGCTTATGGTGGAGACTTTGGTGAAGAAGTGCACGACTCCACGTTCGTCATGGATGGGCTTGTTGACTCCGACCATAAGCCAAATGCGGGTTTGATCGAATACAAGAAGGCTATTGAGCCGGTGCAGCTCCTAGAGTCTGGAGCGTCGAAGGCGAAGTTCATAAACCGGTACGACTTCATTACGCTTGATCACTTGGTTTGCAAATATACAACGACTTCCGTATCTGGAAATGGTGCTGGATCCGGAAATCTGGATATCCCACCGGGCATTTTACCCGGCCAAACCTTCGAGCTGCAGCTCCCAAAAATTGAAGGGTCTGAAGGTGAAGTCCTGCTCAACATTTCCTTCCAGCTGAAGGATGCGACGCCGTACCTCAAGGCAGGCTTTGAGATCGCGACTGCGCAGCTACCGGTTACCTCGGTATCGCCACTTCAGCGCTCCCATGCCACGGGTAAGCAGATCAAGGTCGAGACAGAATCTAAGAACGTCATCAAGATCAAGACCGAGAAGGCCACATGGAAGTTTAACACGCTCCATGGCTCCCTTACTTCATGGGTGCAGGGCTCCACCGAGCTCATTACCAAGGCGCCCGAGTTTGACATCTTCCGCGCACCTACCGACAATGACATACCTCAAGATGGTTGGGACTGGGACGATAAGCATCTCCAGCATGCCAAACCAGCGACCCGTAAGGTTGAGTGGTCACAATCGGGCTCAGAGGCTCTGAAGGTCACTGTGCATCAGCGCATGGCTCCTCCCGTCCTCTCATGGTCCATAGAGACCACTCTGACATACACATTTAGCGCAAGCGGAACACTTTCCGTACACGTTGCTGGTTTACCAAAGGGCGAGAACCTACCCCGCACACTCCCGCGCATCGGCCTAGTTATGGAGCTTCCCAAGCAGTTCCAGAAGGTCGAGTGGTTCGGTCGCGGTTTCGGCGAATCCTACCGCGACAGCAAACTCTCGCAGCCCGTTGGCAAATACACCGCTTCTAGTATCGACGAGTTGTGGGTTGACTACGAAGTCCCCCAAGAGTCCGCGAACCGCACAGACACCCGCTACCTCAGCCTTACCAATGGTAGCGGTGCTGGGTTACTGGCTCAGTTTGCAGGCAAGGGCGATGGAGAGAGGAAGTTTTTCGACTTCCAGGTCAGCCATTATCGCATGAAGGATATTGCGGCTGCGGCTCACCCATACGAACTGAGGAAGAAGAAGAGGGAGGATGTTGTGCTGAGATTGGATGCGGAGCATCATGGGCTTGGCAGTGGCAGCTGTGGCCCGAGGACGCTGGACGAGTATAGTCTATTATGTGAGCCTTTTGAGTTCGAGGTCATCTTGCAGGCTGCTTGATGACCGTCGCTCGGGGCACAATTGTGCGAGGGTCTATTCAATGATAGAAATGAAATGGCCCTGCTACGCGTTATGGGAGCCTACGCGCTGATGTCGTGGTCGTACTTTCCGCTTGTTCACCTTCACCAGGCACTTACTCTGCTTTGAATTTCAACCCGCGTCCCATAATATCTCACCTACTACACCTACTCCAAATTAGTTCATAATACTCGGTGAGAACGTCTTCAAGCCTAAAACATGGTCGATAGAGCGAAGAAGAGACGCGTAAATCTACTCGCTACTGTCTCTTGTTGCCCATTGCGCTGACATCTACTAGAAGTCGCGATCACCGGATCGAGCTGAGGCTTCAAAACGGACCCGCCTGCCTTCTACCACCTCATCCATCCGCTCGCAAACCTCTGGACGCAATGCGCACTCATCGCGCGCCACCTCAGCAAAGAATGCCCCATTCAACCATAAGCAGGATCGACTTACCTTTGAGCCCACCAGTGACGACTGGACTTTTCGAGTAAAGGTGATATCGTCCACAAAGGAAGTTGATGACGAAGTGTTCAAGAATGCCGTGCAAGGCTTAGTCCGGATATGCTTTCCTGAAGGCATTTTGGATCAGCTAGGACAACAGATGTTGGAGCAGCATATGCGCGAAGAGAATGCACCAGCAGCCAACATACAAAAAATTACTACTGTCTTTCGATCCAAAATGATCCAGCGTATCTCAGGCATGGTAGCTGAGTATCTTGATACACCGGCTAAAGTTACCTCCATCGTACAAGCCACTGTCACAGCCAGTGCGAGAGCACGCACGAAGAACCTCGGGGACAGTATCATAGATCACGTTGTCACCAGCATGCTTCGGCTGAGAGAAAGGGCCTCGGAAAACTCTACTGAGTGGCTAGCGAATGGCGACACACTCCTTGACGATCACAGCCTTGATGAAAGCATGGACTCTGTAATCGTCTCTGTTGATGATACATCTTCACCGCCTCCGAATAAAAGGAAGAAAAAGAAGGTCGAGAGAACACAGGAGCCTTCGAGATCACATGTTGACGGGGAGCTGGATGACTCTCACATGGACATCGACCCGCACAAGACTTCAGCTGGAAGCAAATCACCGAGCTCCAAATTAGCACCGCCAAAGTACAAGGATAAGAAGATTTCATCAAAATGGCAATGGAACCTTGATCCAAAAGATGTCGCTGACGAGGCCATAGCGGAAGCCTTTCCGCGCACAGCTGACCTGTTCGCATATCATGCTATACCCATTACCAAACGCAAGCTAAGGCCAGATGCGACAAGAAAAGAATTAAGGCTTGATATGCAATTGATGCTTGAGGAGACGCCTCAAGATGAGTTTGAGAAGTGGATTGAGAGCCGGCAGAAGCTACTAAATGGCGACCGCGAGATGTTGATGCGACCAGCGTGCACTCCTGGTAATGAAGAGCGACTATCACGTGCAACGCCAGCTCCAGTGGATATGAAAAAAAAGATCCGAGGGTCTCAAGCAGCTTCTCCCCGGCAATTCATCTGCAAACCGGCCAAAAACGAGCACGAGGAGTGAAGGCATAAGGCCGGGTGACAGCACCTTCATCAAGCGTGAGACTGTTAAAGGTTTGAAAGACCAACAAGGATAGCCTCAACAAGCCATATCAAAAAACCTAGTTGCGCAGGCTACAAATGCCTTGCGGCGTTTATCGACGGAAGATCGCGATCTCGGATTGCGTGTGACTAAGACGCATACCACTAACGGAAGGGATGTTGGAGCCTCCCTAAATACTGAAAATGTCGATAGCGTAAGTCTATAAAGGATTCTTGAAAAGCATTGAGCTTATACATCTAGGCCTTCGGTATGCCCGTGTTGCAGCTGCTGTGGAGAACAGACAGTTTAACCTCAAAGCAATACGTGAACGACTCGGTAAACATTACACAAACGATCATGAGCAACCTCCAAGGTCGTATTTCCGCAGAAGTTAGTTTTACGACTCCCTATTCCATGTTTGCAGCTGACAGGGTTTAGCGCACTGTTGTGAGTGGTCTTGGTGACAAGAACAAGACTCAAACCAAGTCTGATCTTCAGAATACCATCATTATACCTTTCTCAAGGCAGAATACCACTTCAGCTTCATGAGAATCAAGAAGGATATTGAAGCGTCTCTGGTTCCTTGGTTGATTGCAGAGCCGAGCGCCTTTCCTGAACTAAAGTCTATGCCTTTTGTGTTCGCTCATACGGTACCGGTAAGAGATTTGATCATGTGCATGCCCCGGCAAGGACTGACACAGTGTGTACTCAGTGCCAGCCACACTGAACCTTCTCTTTGGCTCCTGGCCTGCTGCGTCCATGCTCAATGGATCTCAGATGTGGGAACACATCCTGCGAGCCTTGCAGCGACGAGGCATTTCAGAATTACCTCCTTTCCTGGCGCCTAGTATCGAATTGCAAGTCTGAAACGCTCCCAGGCATCTGTCTACGCAGCAAACATCGACTGCTTGCAAATCGACAGTCTTTGTGATAGGCGAAAACACCCCGAAACTACACTACGCGCACTCCTCGAGAGAGTTCTACGCCGCTTAGCGTTCTCACACAGGGAGAAATTTACGGAGCTCAAAGCCACACCAGTGGTGAAGACATGGGAACGGAAGACGGGTCTGATGTGGTAATCTTTGCACAAGGTCGTGAACTTTCCAGTCATACGAAACTACACTATCATCGGTGAAGACGCTTGGACATTTTATGCGAGTACCGCATACATACATGACCTGCGACTGGAGGGTCTTTGTAGATGGCACCCAGGTCTTGAAGGAAGGAAGACGAGCAGTCACTAGGACGCGCGTTCGCTCCTTTTGCACCTCCTCGATGACGAGTGCATGATTGCTGGAAGTGAGACTAGCTGTGGTTGTCAGGAAAAAGCTTGTTTTATAGTAGAGTGACTGATGTTGTCGCTGTGTTGAATCCGAACCGATCTCTACTGTGGGGTACGGGCCGACTCGGGTGCTATGCCGCCCGTTCTTTCTTCGCAGACATCTTCCACACGCCACTGTAGCTAACTATCGCATTTGTCACTGTCTTCCGCTCACTGGACTAATTGCTACAATTCAATTCTGGGGATGGCAGTGTCACAACTGACCGTAGTTGAGCGCGCCTGCTTTGTCGCCCAGATCGTGGCGACTGAGACGAGGATAACGTCCTTCTGGCTCAGCATCTAACCTAAGATTACGCATCATGAATACGGAAACCACCCCGTGATTCCCCGTTCGGTATTTGGAGAGAGGTAGGATAAGGTCCGAAACGTTGGAGAAAGAGAGAATGTGGGGTCTTTCTCCGCAAATGTGGGGAAAGACGTTCACCTGTGTCGACTAGCGCTTCCTCACCCCGGGTCTTCGTATAACCGACACGGGTACGTTCCTGGAGATTAGATTAATGGTATCATGTTATAGATCCTAAAGCCCACTTTGCCGCACTAGAAGCATCAAAACTCCTTCACAATGACTCCTCCACCGGCTTACACCGACGCAGAGTACCAATCTACACACTACAATCTATTCAAGGACTCAATCACCGTTCCTCTGAAATCGGTCCTTCCTCCCGGAGTCACTCGAGATGCTTTTGATGCTGCGATCAGGAAGTACAAGAATATCGTTGGCGATGAGCAGGTGTACCAGGGCGATGGCTTGACCGAGTACATTGATCCGTACGAGCTCCACGAAGCCGAAGGAACGCGACGAATGCCCAGCGCGGCCGTGCGACCGAAGAAGATAGAAGAGCTCAAAGAAGTGTTGAAGATATCGAATGAGTTTAGCATTCCAGTATGGACCTTTTCGCGGGGGAAGAACCTAGGGTTAGTCACCTGGCATCACACCGAAGTTGCTGATTAGTTTATGAGATGCAACATTCTGACATTTGGCTGAAACAGATACGGCGGCCCTGCTCCGCGCGTCACGGGGTCCATAGCCCTCGACTTGCACCGCATGAACAAGATCATCCAAGTCAACGCGGAATACGCCTACGCCGTCGTGGAGCCCGGCGTCACCTTCAACGACCTTTACGAGTACTGTGTAAAGAAAGAGTTCAACGTGTGGCCTTCTGTGCCCTCACTCGGCTGGGGCTCAGTCATGGGCAACACACTGGACCGGGGCGCAGGCTTTACACCCACAGCAATGCACCACCAGCACATATCGGGCGTCGAAGCCATGCTGGCCAACGGCGACGTGGTGCGAACAGGCCAATTCGCCATCTCCAACTCGCCATCCGCCCACCTGTCCAAATTCACCTTCGGCCCCAGCATCGAAGGCCTTTTCCTGCAATCCAACCTAGGCATCGTGACTAAACTCGGCATCTGGCTCACACCCGCCCCGCAAGCCTTCATGTCATGCACCTTCGACATGCCCGATTTCGCCGACGTAGAAACAATCGTTGATGTCTTCGGTCCGCTGCGCCGCGACGGCCTGCTTCCCAATACCGTCTACGTATCCAACGTGACTGAGTGGCTAGGTATGATGGGGCCGCGTGAAGACTTCTGGCCGCACGCAACGCCGATTCCAGACTGGCGTATCAAGGAGCTGCAAGCGCAATTCGGGCTGGGTTACTGGAACGCCAAGTTCGGGTTGTATGGTGCCAAAGACGTGATTCAAGCGCACTTTGACCATTTGAAGAAGATTGTAGCAGAGAAAGCGCCAAAAGGGCGTCTTGTGGGTAAGATCTTCTCGGCGCCAGAGGGCCAGACGCTGGATCCAGCTTCTGTGCCGGAGATGGATGGCGGCTTCTTCGTTGGCATTCCCACGCTGTGGTCGCTGCCCATGGTCAAATTCCGGCTTCCCAAGTCCGGCGGTGGGATCGGTGCGCATTACGATTACAGTCCTATTATCCCGTCCAACGGCCGCGAAATTCTGGATTGGGTCAAGACGGCCAAGAAGATATGTGAGAAGGATGGGTTTGATCTGTTTTGCGACTTTTTTATGCACGAACGTCATGTTATTTTTGTCAATATGTTTACGTTCGATAAGACGAATGAAGAGCATCGGAGAGCTGTGCAGAGTATCTTTGATAATTTGTTTGAGGAGGGGAAGAAGAGGGGATATAGCAAGTATCGCAGTCATGTGAATACTATGGGTATGCATATTTTTTTCTTTTCTATGGAGCTGGACTTGTAGAACTGACGTAATTGCAGATCGTGTTGCTTCGCTGTATGATTTCAACGACCATGCGTATCGCAGGTTTGTTGAAACGATCAAGGACGCGGTGGATCCGAATGGCATTCTCTCGCCGGGTAAACAGGGTATTTGGCCAAAACGCTTTAGGGAAGATGAAAAGGCCAAGGCTCATCTGTAGGCGATATGTGTTGGAAAAGAAAGAGGGGTCTGGCGTGGAGTGTTGACGTTGCACCTTTCCTCTCATGCTCTTGTCTTTGCAATGTGAAAATACCTATAACTTGTTTGCCTTCCCTATTCTTCCGATCCATCATCTGGTACCTTTCGGGGAAGGCGGAGCTTCTGATTGGGTAAACATGTTGATGCAAGCTGAGCACTACGACGAGCATCCATCTCGCACGCTTCCCCGCGGACTTTCTCAACATCAGCCTCGTATGCATCCTCGTATTCGTGCAGATATTGCATTTCCGCAGCTTCCCGCTCTTCTCTAACTTAATTGTATGTGATGTACGCCAAGAAGTAGTGATACGGATCACCCATTGCTGTAGCTTGGATGTGCTGAAAGTGAAGATCATGATTTTGTAGTGTGAGCCGTACATCTTCTCGCAATTCGATAATCGACAATTGAGGTGAATGGACTGGCTCGGCCTCGTTCCAGTCATATTCGTGCTCGCATTAGTCGCAGTGCATGTGCGAGCATCCACCCTCCTTGATCGTGATCCAATTACAGCTGAGACAACGCCTTGCATGCAGTGCAGCCATTTCTCTTAAGGTTGCCCGCTCACCATGCGATAGGTATTCTGGGTGGGCGGCGACGTATTGCGAGCAGGTGATTCCTTTATGCCACGGGATGCGACAGCTGGCGCAGAAACGACCTTGGCATGTAGGGCACTCTACCTCGGGATAACCGGGTGTATGCTTTGAGTCTAGAGTCAAGTCTGGCACCTCACATCCACTCGGACAATGCCACCTGTCGACGCTCTTCCACCAGGTCTCGAAGGACCGCCGATAGTATTCCTGATGGAGCTTCTTCGGCAGCAAGCCAGGGGCGAGGAGCTGCCACTCGTTACTGGAAGACCTCGCATCCCGTTGGGCTTGGAGTTGTATGCATGTAATGTGGTTTGGGCCGCGGTAACGAAACTGAACGAGAATATGGCTTTTGATGCACTCGATACAGATGGCCTGATTCGGACGATGACAATGTCCGAGAACGATGTGTTGGTAGCAGTAAAGCGGGATTAGCGGCTCGTTTCATACCGCGTTCGACTTCGTAGGAAAGCTTTTTCAGGCTTTTCGAACGCGCAAACTATGCAAGTGATGAGGGTGGTTGTCGTGTCGGAGGGATCGTGGTTCTCGTCTATATCGCCTTCGATTGCCCAGTAACAGTCGTTTGAACAGAATTGGCGCGTATTGAACTTAGGCTTTGCCAAATGAGGATTTGACGTTGAAGTTGCATCCCAGGTAAGTCGTTCACAGCCCTTTTCTCTGCAGCTGATTCGAGTATTGATATCGTCTTGAGCGCAGGTCATAGAACAAATCTTCTTCGCGTCGAAACCATAATCCAAAGGGGTTGCATTGCGGATGATGGGAAGTGCAGCTCGGACGAGTTGGCCGCAACCGGAGGCTTGACATTTGATGGACATGCTGGACTACCCGATCTGCCGCGTTATGGTTGAGTCACTTGAGTTCAAGTAGACGACGGTAGATGGCAAACGCAAGTAGTGATTCACGGTAGCGCACTTACTCAGTTAGGATCCTGAACAGGAAGTGACTCACTATTTGACCAACCCTGAAATCGATATTTACTTTCACTCAACCATTCACTTAGAGTAATAGTGGAAATGTGGTGTTTCGCAAGTTCTTTGAACTTGGTACAGGTAAAGGCGGAAGTAGTTTTCTAGAAGGAGGTTTCCTCACAGTAGCTTTGGTTTGTTGAAATCGCGAGACCATGCTTAAGACCGCCTAATTTTTTTTGGCCCAGAAGCCCAGATTTTGTTTCGAATCATTTGCACCGCGCGCAAGGATAATCAGTAACTGACGAAAGAACCAGTTTTTACTGGTCGCTGCTTTAGTAACCCGCCGTTCAAACCATAACTGGTCATTGAGAAAATGAAAAGAAACGACTGTTCGAAGTATACGTCCACCTAGTGCTGCAATACGATCCTTCTTCATCCGTATATCGTACACGATATGAATATATAGTGATTGTTCTGCAGGGCGAGACAGCCAGGAGTCAAAATGGCTTGCGGTGAATTCGATCAGTGTTTCACATGCTCGGACAGAGTTATCAATATGATCCAAGGAGCGAAGATAATCGGTCAGTGTTTGTCTGATAGTGCGGTGACTATCTTTCACCGTTGCAGGAAAGTCTCATGGTTTAGAGCGGCGGATGACGATCATTGTAAGCTCGTGTTCCCATCCAATCCGGAACGATCGCGGTGTGGCGTGATCGCCTGTGGCGGCCGTGGCTGAAAAAGCAAGCATCCTGATTCTGAGCGGTTTTGAGCCACACCGATCGGTAGGCCACAAGGGGTTTGAGGAAACGAAGTCTGCATTAGCCGTTGAAAGCTCATCGGAAGCAGACTCTGCACTGGATATACAATGACCACTGACATCGTCAATGGACTCTGGCGGTTGGTCGGGATAACCTGTTTTGCCAGCCAGGGCTTGACAGGCGGGGACCAAAGCCGTACTGTGCCTGACGATCGATAGGCGGGTTGCTGACGCTCCAAGGACCCTAGGTGTGGTAGGACCAAGTAAAAGAGGCGCAATGCACATGGCAAACAAGGTCTGGTGGAGAATGACGCACTGTAACCGTGGCGGAGTAGAGGACACCGTTGAGGGCAAGAGAAGAAGGAAATTGGAGCGATTAGCCTAGCAGTGGCTGATGGTGTACTCGCTCTGGCCGATCAAAGACGACGGAACGGAGTGCACGGGTTGTATCCTTCCGGTGCTACGGTTTGATGGCTTCTAAGCGATTGGCGACAGAGAGACGACTTCAGCCTGTACGGCCGCCGTCGCAGTCATGACGGCTAGGCACAAGATGAGGAGGAGGATACTGAGGAGACTGGTCTTGGAGAGGAAGGAGCCATACTCGGCTGTCTCCCGTTGAAGTATCGGTAAGGATGGATTCGCTGGCCATGTACGAGGACAGCGTACAGCGATGCTTGGGATGGTGTGCATGGCGGATGAGCTGCGCCACCACGGCCGGCTCAATCTCGTCTAGTCTAGCCTGTCACAGTTTTCGGCGGCATTGGCGCGCGCCCAGCTGTCTGTTCGCAGGTTGCTGGAGTCGCCATGGCAAACTCTTACCTGGTGTGGCGGCGGATGAGACAGCTGGACGCCGATGCGGCGGCGAAAGCAGATGGGCGAGTCTATCCGAAGGGTAAATGAGGGCCGGGTTAGCTGTGGCGTTCGTGTTGCTGGTCGAGGATGCGATGGGAGAGGAGGTCTTGGGTTGTTTGGTGGTGGGTCTCCCGCGTCGTCGCGGCGTGATAGGCCGAGACGCCTCTGGACACAGCCCCGATGGGCTTGCGTTGTTCGCAGCCTGCCGTGCAGCCGCGCATTCGCATTTTGAATGAGGCTGGCCGAAATCTGCTCCCGACAAAGCGATCGCTCTGCTTCCTTCCTGACTATCACGCCCAGCGTCCCGTAGTGTGCAGCTCCAGACAGAAGGGCCGTTGCAAAAGGCCCGTGATCGTGAGCCGACGACGATTCGCCATCGCAGGTTCCCAGGTTCCCTTTGTGCTTGCTTACCTAGCCTGCACCCCATCTCTTCAGCCACAACAACATCCAGTTCCTCGTCATCGGCACCTTTCGACCTAGCACCACCAGCGCGCGTTTTGCGACCCTGCGACCTGCGACCCTGCGACCCACGACCCTGCGCTTTACAACAGCGTAGCCTGCACCACGCCAAAAGGCCGCTATTCCCCATCCACGACTGTTGTCGTACATCGTACCGCTGTCCGACCCCTCCACCGACGCTCTGTCTGGTCGCGAAGGGCACAACGCGACTACGACGACGCCCACGCCTGCGACTGCGACTGCGACTGCGACTCAGCTCGCCCGTTGAAGCCGCGGTAATCGCCTGCGCCAGCACCGTTGCGCACTTGTGGCTATCAGTCTGCTTGCACATTAGCCAGCAGATCGCCTTGGCCCGAGCCGCAATTTGCGACCGAGGGCGCATGGGACCGTCTTGACACTGCTCAATTGCGAAGCTGGCTCTCTCAACAGCCCAGGTTTATCTGGAGTGTTGGTAGAGGAAGCCTGTTCGCGCGCTGGTTAACAACAGCCGCATCACCACAAAGGTTAGAACCACTGCCGCGATTCTTTATGCACCATCCGACGCCGGGTACTCTGCATGAGGCTTGCGTGGTTTGCTTGTCAAGAAATAGGGAGTACTGACGCGATTCCGAAGATATCCATTAGAGATTCGTCTCATCACTCTGCCCATGATGGCTGCCTCAACGCGAGCAATTACGCCCACACCTACAGGCCCTTTCAATGCACCCAATGGGCCCAGCACACCAGGGTCTGCAGCGCGTAATGTCCACGGCGGAGCCACATTTGGAACGCACCTCACAAAGTCCCCACGCGGTCTGTCCCCGCGACTTTCTCCGCAGCCGCTTACCGGAGCGGCCGCCCTTGCAGATGAACGCCGCTTCCGAGAACAATCGTCGAGACAGACGAGCCCCAATCCCGCCGCCTCCGCGATCCAGAGTCTGAACGGGGCCCTCCAGCCCATGAGCCATGCCTCGGACGCCCCGCCAGAGGCCGCACAGGGAAGCTCCAAGTCGGCCAAGATTGCGAAGACGCTCGTCATTCCTGAGAACGGCGGCGTCACGGGCGACAAGATGCAAACAAGCCCCGTCAGTATTTCCAGCTTTGGCGATGGAGATGGGCCAAACGCGCCGGGTGCTTCTGCCGCTCCTGAAAGCAGCGCCCGCGAAGGAGCGTCCCAGCAGCCGTCTCAGCACCACCAGCACCACCAACATCACCATCAGCTCATTGCACCCAATCCTGGCGACAATCCGGGAAACCGCGCCTTCACCTTTCCTGGTCCCTTACCTCCAGAGCCAGACCCACGTGCGCCCGCCCGCCAGATGAGTCTTCCGGGATACGGGCAAAACACACCAAAGTCGCCGTCTACGAAGCGCCACAAGTGCCCGTATTGCTCCACCGACTTTACGCGGCACCACAATCTCAAGAGCCATCTTCTGACCCACAGCCAAGAAAAGCCGTATGAATGTCCCACGTGCCAAGCACGTTTCCGCCGCCTACACGATTTGAAACGACACACGAAACTGCATACTGGCGAGCGTCCGCACACATGCTACAAGTGTGGCCGCAGATTCGCACGTGGAGACGCCCTTGCGCGGCACAACAAGGGTCAAGGTGGCTGTGCGGGCCGCCGCTCTAGCTTCGGCATTGATGACGATCTTGGCGATGGCAAAGGCGACGAAGGCATGGATGGTGTCATTTACACGGGCGAGCCCGACGGAGAGGGCGATGAAGACGATGACGGTCGGCGCGTCAGTGAACCCGCGCGTAAGAGACAGAACACGGGGAACTCTACCCAAGGTTCGTATCATCAGCACTCTAGCACGTATCCGCCCATCGCCGCCAACCGCAGCTCGAGCAGCCAGAACAACCTCCGACCGTACTATCCAGGCTCTTCTGCGCAACCGACTAACGTCTCGCCTAAAGCAGCACCGTCGAGCATTTCGTCTATGCACAATGCAAACACGCAGTCGAATGTGTTTGCCCAGGGCGGCATGACGGAAAGCCCGAGGCCACTCTCGCCAGGCCAGCAAGAGCAGCACCGTCTGGGTGCGCCAGAAAACAGTCTGCCTGGCTCACGCTCCCCGAGCCTGTCGCATCACATTCACCAGCAAAATTATGCTCGTGGTCGGGGAACGCCTCCCGTCAGTCTGGCTCCGCCTGCCACAAGCAATGGGCCCCACCTGCCGTCTTTGCCTGGTCTCAATCCCATGCCCCCGAAGCAAGGCTCTCAGGGCGGCAAAAGCAATGGACCAAGCATGCTCCAGCACCAGACCATGGCAGCCCCGGGTAGCAGCTCGCAACCTGGAAGCATGTCTAGCCATGGCGGCAGTGGCAGCAGCATGCGCGAGGTCATGGGTAATCAAGTTGATGTATGGCAATACGTTCGTGAGATAGAGACTCGCATGGCCAGGATGGAGAAGGAGCACAACGAAAAGATCTCGACTCTCCAGAACGAGATTACAACGCTGCGTGCCCAGTTAGCCCAGCAGCATGTTAACAGCACGCAAGGCCAGCAGCAAGGTCACTAGGAGGAGTTGGTTGGTGAGTAACGGCGGGGGCGTTTTACGGAGTGCAAAACCAAGATTGAGCAACAGACGAGATTTCAGGTTTCTCTACATGGATCAACATTCGTCAAGGATCACGACGAGCATGTTACAATGATACCCCATGCTAAGATTACACTCTATATTTTGGCAGTATCTTACGTTACCTTGTGCTTGCTACCTTTCACCCGTGTACATTAGAATCTCTAGCATTATTATTTCACTATTTCATTTTTAAGCATGATTCTCTTCAAGGGAGGTGTGATGCTGAACCCAAATGTTCGGTGAGTGACGTAGGATGCCAGCAAAGCGTGTCAAGTTACACACCTTCTAGCATGTTCCCGGGATTTTGTATAGGGCGGCACACATGACTAACTGACTGACTGACTGACTGACCAAAACATGCCCATGGTAGGGACAGTTGCTTTTTGGTCGGGAAATTCTGTCGCCTACTCTCCGGCCAAACAAACAAATAAAGAGATGCAGGCCAGCCAAACGAAGCAAATAGTTCGGCGGGGTGGGTGATGTGCAGGAAGGACTTTTCGGGCTAGGCCAGTGCTAGGGGGAGGAAGGCACCTGGGCATGGGCAGTCCCGAGCCCTCTCCAGCTCCACTTGGCTGCTACACGTCAGAGTACTACTCCCCAAAACTCCCACAACAGCGCATCGGGAACTGCAAACCCCTCACCGCACCCTGCTCTACATGCAGTCGATGCATGGCGAGCTGCTGTCCTGATAGGCGCACCCGCGCGACGTGCCCACCCGCAACGCCCAATTGAAGGAAGCCATAGCCGCGCTGGCCATCTCGCCCGCAGAAGCCCGTCCAGCTTGCCGGCTCACAGTCACACTGGCGAGGAGCTCCACGCCGCCTCGCAATCATGTTGAATTCTTCAGACTCGCACCGCCGCCGCAAGAAGGACCCGGAGCGCGAGCGCAGCAGACCTCGCACCAAGGACAAGGACCGGGACCGGGACCGCCATAAGAGTAGCCGCTCCCGCAAGACACGCTCGTCGGCCTCCAAGGACGACGACGCAGAGAACCCGCCGCTGCCTAGACGCCCGTCTTCGGAGCGAGTGCGCACTTCAACGTCGACGTCGACGCTGGCATCTTCGCAGGCCTCCAAGTCGCACAAAATGGCAGTTGTGCCCGAGATGGGACGCCGCGGCTCGTTGGGCTCGGACAACACATCGCGCATCAGCTTGCCATATCCCTCGCATTCCAAGACATATGCGAAGGAGAGCATATACTCGCGGGACGGAGTGGAAAAGAGAAGGTCGGCAATGACGCCAGAACCCACGGATGCTGAGGCTTCGTCGACAGAAAAGGACCACGACGACGAGCCGGCTGCAGCACAGCAGCCCAACCGCGTACCGCCTCCGCCATCGCGCGCACCCCCAAGCCCCCCCCTCACTGCCACTACCGCCGCGGATATGAGGCGGGCAGCGAGTGCAAACAGCATGCGGCGCAAAGACCCAGACATGGTCGCCAGGGAGATGGCTGACGGCCGCCAGAGCGTGGACAGCGGTACGCGCATGACATCAGAGTATGGGCCGCGAGTAGCATCGCGCTCTAGTGTCAGAGAAGGCGACGACTTCGACGGCACTGATCTCACCTCCACCACCGGATCGCAGCCCAGCACCATCCGCGCAAAATCGCCCCATATGGCCCCCAGGACCAAGACCGCAAGCCCGTCGTACACTCGAGCCCCGGCCAGGACTTCAACACCAGTGAGAACATCCATGCCAGCCAGGACATCGACACCCGTAAAGATGAAGACCAGAGCGCCTTCAGAATACACATTGGACTCTGACGCTACTTCCGTCATCCAAGACCACAATGCCTATCCTCGAGACGCATCCCCCTCGCAATCTGAAGCGTCGCCCTCATCAGTCGTAGATTCATCGCCGCGCACTCCCACTCAGCATTCAGTATTGCCTTCCGATGTATCGTCCGTCAAGGACGGACCGCCAATGATTGAGGTTATGACGGACCCCATGTCACGAACCCAATCCGTAGACCCAAGCTACGCGCAGTCTCCTATGACCCCTCCACCCCCACCACCACCTCCGGCCATGATGGAAGCCCCTCGAGTCGATTACCTGTTGCAAAACGGTGGCCTCGCCAAAGCAATTCCCCGAAGTCTGTTGGCAGCAATTGATGGAGTCCCAGCCTCTGCCTATTCCCAATACACGACGCCTCGACTATCGGGTGCGCAGGCTCACGACGTTAGATCTTTTTTCAAGCCGCTGCAAAATGTCCTCAACAGTTACAATACCGTCATGGACACAAGCGGCTCGTTGGCGGTTGCGACTGGTTACCGCTCTGTCGCACGCCGCCTGCTTGATCGCCTGGAGAACGTTTTTGCTCGCAACATCTCTTCTGAGCACTGTCAGTGTATGATGTGTTTTGAGCAACAAGTTGTAGAGGATTCTGCAGGTGTGAACTGGGGAGAGATCCTGGAACTAGTGTCCGGACGTTGTGAGCTTCCATCTTGGCCGCCCTACGAAGAAGGTCCTGGGCCGGGGCTGGGCATATCATCTGATTTAGAGGCGCCATGCCAACGGATCGATGTCGACGTACCCGAACAGTATCGCGAGCATTATGAGAAGCAGTCGAAGAAGACCAAGGTTGCAGTTCAATCTTGGCTCTCAGACCAGCAAGACAACGTTCCCGAAGACGCCGATGATGAAACACTTACGTTTATTATGCTTACACGTTTGGAGCAGCCGCAACGGCCGCTTTTCTATGCTTTATTGTGGGGGTTGGAAAAGCTCCCGAATCCTCGCACCCAAAAGCCTGATACTGGAACACCACCCTACTTAGCCAAGGCCGGTTTGGCGCTACAGCGTCTGTACCGACTCCACAACACGCCTCGCGACCAGCTAACAGTCATGTATCTTATCCGCCATCCGGACATGCACAATATGCTCGCTACGCTAGCGGCTGTCACTAAACACGAGTGGGAAATCCTCGTATCCGGACGTTTTGATGGTTTCCTCTGGTCTGGGGTTGAGGACCTGCCGGACATGAATGGAACTCCTCCACGGACTGGGTCAAGAGCGGGTCAGATGCGCCCTGCCGACGGCCCGCAGAGATTTGCATCACCCTTCAGCCCCAACCGGTATGGGAACTTTAGTCCCAGCCCTTATTCCCGACCTGGGTCAGCCCGACCTGGATCTGTGCGCCCACCGGGTGGTGCACCTGTGCAAATTGATGAAGAGACGGAGATTGCTGTTCTTGCAGAAATCGAGCGAGAGATCTACCTGGGCATGGAGGCCATGGAAGACGCGTTCGAGCAGCTTCACAACCAGGCCGAGGGTGTGCGCCGACGCTTACGCGAGCGGGCTGCTGCTTTGTCCATGGTTGCACAGCAACGCAGAGGCGCTGGCATGGGTGGCATTGAAGTCAGAACGGACACACCGGCGAACATGCGTGATACTGACGAAGGAATGGACGACTTGAAGAGCGAAATTGGACCTGATGACTCGGCGAGTAATGTGAGCAATAATAGGCGAAGGAAAGCGCATCGGGCGCGCGAAAGGAGAACACCAGCGCCAGTGGAAGAGGAGAGCGAAGAGGACGTTGCGCTCGCAGAACGGATACGCCGACGGTTCTGATACGAATAAAGACATGGGACACTGGCATTGTCATGGAGTTCAATAGGTGTAGTTTCATTCTGTCCATGGTTTTAGGGGGACTATGGAGGATATGAATTATGGCTTAATAACGGCCGAGATACGGATACCCTATTAGCAAGAAGCGCGAGATGGATAGGTTGAACTATCTTCTGCTCTACATAGCTTGGCGACGTGGCGTCTATGAATATATATTGTTTGCTTATATCGAGTGAGTTTGCGATGACGTCACTTGTGATGATAATGTCATGATTGTCGCCATCTGAGTGCGTGCACGAGAGAATGGAGACGAGGGAGGGAGGAGGTTATGGCGGAGTCTGACTGCGCTGCTTCTGCTCCAATCATGGTGTGCAATGGGCGATGGGTGAGACGGATAGCGGCCGCGAACCCCGCTGAAGCACGACCAAGTTCCTGGGGGAGGTGTCGCAACGGACACGATTGGCAACGAAGACGTGCTCCGTCAGGATCTGAGACTGTCGCCCGTAGCATGTGACTCGGGGACAGCCATGATGCTCGGAAGCAAGATGCTTTCTTTTGCAGAGTCGTTCGTCATTTACCACGCGACGCATTATCCCTGCACGCGCCGGACATGCATGTCCCCTCCATGACAACGGGAGAGGTCGCAGGACAATAAACAGGCTCAACAACATTGCCGCGGCCAGCACAGCGACGCCTAGCCTACCATATTCGGGTATTGTTTGCGTCTCCTTCTTCGAGGCCATTCGGCTCTCTGTCCCTTCTTTCACGTCACGCTCGACTAGCGGAACCCCCACCATTCGCCGTTGCCCTCGCAATCCGTGTTTACGAAACAATCAGGCCTGGTAGGCGCATACCACGCAGCCCTCTCTGATGGTGGCACCCTACCACGGTTCGCGCTCGCTTCCCACCCAAGAAGCCTCAATCGCCCGCCGTCGGTCGCCTTTCTGCTCCAAGCTCAGTCCAGTCGCTTCGCAGTGACCGCTCTTTTGCTGCAACCCCCCCGAGGCCTCGCACTCCCGCTCTCACTCTACCCCAGACACCGTCAACGCGCCTACCGCCCACCCCGCCCTGTCTCGACGGCCGCGCGCAGTTATCTGGCCCCACCCACTCTCACGATAAGCCCACTTCGTGCGTGGCACCTTGGACACCATGGCCGCCGAACTGGGCGCCAACGAATCCGTCGACCCCAACACGCTCTACACCAAGCAGGAATGCATTGGCGGCGGCAGCTTTGGCAAGGTCTACAAGGGCCTTGACCGTCGGACAGGCCACACGGTCGCCATCAAGGTCATCGACGTGGAGAATGCCGAGGATGAGGTCGACGACATCATGGGCGAGATCATGATCCTCTCGGGCATGAACTCGCCATACGTGACCAAGTACTACGGCTCCTATCTGGCCGGCTCCGATCTGTGGATTGTCATGGAGTTTTGCTCGGGTGGGAGCTGTGCAGACCTGATGAAGCCTGGCATCATAGCAGAAGCCGAGATTGCTGTCATTCTGAAGGAACTTTTGATGGGACTGACATATCTCCACGACGACCATAAGTTGCATCGAGACATCAAGGGTATGTCTGAACAAATCTGCTTCTCCTTGAATTGGCTAACAGGTCCCAGCGGCGAACATCTTGGTGGGTGCGAATGGACAGGTCAAGCTCGCAGACTTTGGTGTGTCCGGGCAGCTCTCAGCGACCATGACGAAAAAGAACACATTTGTCGGCACACCTTTCTGGATGGCACCCGAGGTTATCAAGCAGTCTGGCTACGATGGCAAAGCCGACATCTGGTCCCTCGGTATCACTGCGCTCGAGCTGGCCAACGGCGAACCCCCATACGCGGATATCCATCCCATGAAAGTTCTCTTTCTCATCCCCAAGAACCCTCCCCCAACATTACAAGGGAACTTCTCGCCCGCTTTCAAGGAGTTTGTCGACCTCTGTCTGCGAAAAGACCCTAGGGAGCGTCCGAATGCAAAACAACTTCTTCAGACAAATTTCATCCGCAAAGCTGGGAAACCCGCTCGTTTACAAGAGCTCATCTCGCGATATCAGGATTGGAAAGTCCGGTATCCAAAGGAGGCGGCTGAGTCGGATGATGAAGCAACCCCTGTGAAGAGGAATGAACCTGTCAATGAAGACTTGTGGGACTTTGGCACTGTACGGCCGCTTGGAGGCGGTAGAGGACCAGCCCTCGCTCCAATGAACGATGCTGGCGCAAATGCTAGAAATGCATCGCCTCAACGGAAACCAGTTTCTCAGCAAAGAGGTGGCTACGGCGATGAAAACGAAGATACTATTCGAGAAAGCCAGCCACCCTCTCCTACCAAACGCTTAGCACCGCTACATACTCAAGGCTCTCCTGGAACCTCGGTAAGAACGGCGGCGAGGATACCACTACCGGCATCACCAGAGAAGAGGGCACCTCCACCATTCCCGCAGCCTCTTGCAGAGCTCCCGCGAAAGTCACCTGTTCCTGGCTTGTTCTCTCCACCAGCAAACCGAGCGCTAGCCACACCTACTAAACCGCAGACACCCCAGCAACCCAGACGGCAGACACCGTTGCAACACAACTTTGATGATTTCATCCAACGAGAAATAGCTGCGGATATGAAGAACTTGGAACTGACGCCACAGCAACGAGTACCGACACCAAGTCGGGCTTCGGTCCTGCCCCAAATGACCATCCCTGAGATACCGCCATTTCGCGGACAGCCCTCGAGTCCTGCGGAAAATAACTCACACGTTAGTCAATTACCAAAACCGCTCCAAAGCCCAATTCGAACACAGAACCAAGTCCCGATGCCCACACAAGCGCAAAAACCTGTACCGCCACTTGCTGGTCAGCAGAACTTGCCCTCGCTGGCAGGACAGAAGCCACTGCCTTCGACACAGCAACCGTTTTCGCCGCTCAGTGCAGGATCCAGCTTGCAGCCCGATTCGGCGTCATCAAACGATCCTTTCCATGGCTCCATGGTGGCTAACAAAAAGCCACAAACACATCAACAAACGGCGCAATCAACTCCCCCTGCACCCCCACCACATGCCAGCAAACCCTCGCCCATGTCTCGCGGTTCCTTTGGTCGTCCTAAGCCTACACCAAACCATCCCAGTCTGGCTCAAACAACAGGTTCACCGACAACTCCTGTGGAGATCACAGCGCTCACTGGAGTCGTTGTACCCGCGCTTGAGGCTGCTCTCTCACGCCGGAACTACCATCTCACTCTCAAGAACAAACAAGAGTCTGCGCATTCACTAGATGATCCGCAAGGGTTCATCGAGCGCAGACGGCATAGGCAGGACTGCCACGACAAAGTGACAAGGCTTGTGAATGAGATCAGGGGAAAATTCGAGGAGCTAGATAGATGGGATGAGAAGGGCGAAGTAGGCATGGGTGGTGAGGTAGCTGGGTTCTTAGAGGGTTTTCTTGAAGAGGTGCTTGTGAGGGTTGAGCCTGCGGATGACTAAGCGCAGGGAATGCATTTGGAAGGTGTTTCTCGGTTAGATGGCCGTTTGGCTAGGCGTTTGGCAACGAGGGCTCACAGGGCTGTACTCGCTGTAGTCTGTAGGCAGATATTCTTCCACTAGACTTTGACGATGAATGCCACGATACCTGCATTTGATGCGGGATGACCTCAAAAATGTCTGCGGTTGTCTTGTAGTTGTGGCTCATGGGCGGGAGCTTGCGCAGTGGGGAAGGCGTCTCCAATCAGGGCGCGGGCAGCTCCGAACACCGACATTAGTTTCGTCACTCGTCCAGGGACAACTCAGGACAACTCATTGTTACGCGCTCAGCTGAGAATTCGGGCGTGGCTTCTGTAACCATGGCGTGAGCATCGAGTCCTCTTGTATGAATGCTAGTGGCTAATATGCATTCCCCAGGCGCACCATTCGGAGCCATGCGCTCGAGAAGCTTGCCCGTCTGTCGGCGCAGTCGTCGTCGGCGGAAACGACTGGCTCCGACTATGGGAGAATGTTCAAGCGGTTCCCAAATGCGTCCCATGCTATGAAAGTGCAAGAACTAGAGGCAATACTCGCTCTATGCAAGTCAGCACCCTACATCCAGTCCTTCGACGTCGCCGACAAGCTGCTCGCACGTCTCTCACCGTATCTCACCGCATCATATGCCCAGACGTTCGCGCCATCGCCCAATCTCCGTACCATCGAGCCCGCCCCGTACGAAGTCCTTAGCTATAATCTCACATGCGCCGTCCTCTCTCTGGGCCTTCGACACGATCAATTGCGGACACAGGCTGCCGTTACACTTGAAGGCTACCTCACGGGCTGGGCCACGGCAGCTGCTGAACTGTCGCAACAGCAGTTTGTCGAAGATGGAGTCGAAGACTATAGTGCCGATGGCGAGTTGGCTCGGGTCATGACCCACAGTCTGTCGCTGTTGGGCTTCCTCAGTGCCGCTGCAGAGCACGCTGATTTCTGGAATGCTTACGACAGACTGCAGCTCGTGCAAAACATCCGGACAAACTTGACGGAGAACTTCCTGATCGCTTTTGAGACCGTCCTCTCTATTGTGCGTAATGCGCGCTCACACCAGCACGGGCTGAGAGAGTGGAAGAGATATACAAAGCACTATGCGGCTACTGGACGTCCACTCGGTGCCATGATCTTGCACGACTCGTTCCTGAAGCTCGTCCTTGCTTCAGCTTCGCAGCTTATTGGGACTAGTCAACGCCTGACGTCGCCAAATTCCGTGCTTGACTACTTGCAGACCTGGCTGGATAACAAGGACCATCCACACATCAGAGCGACAGCCGAGAACTCGTTGGCCGAGGGACTGGCCAAGATTGCAGGAGAGGAGATGGAGCGCTTGGAGAACGACCTCGACTACCTCCAGCGTGTAGGCTCTGCATGGCAACAGCAACAAGCGTCCTCTGTCAAAGCAAAGGTACTAGTGACGTACCTCTGCTGCACCGTATACGACGACGACACTGACATTACTGATGCTGAAATTCTGACTGCCTGGTTGGATAATGTGCTCAACGACCCTACACAGAGTGGCGATCATGAACTTGCGTCAACAGTTCTTAAAGCCATGGCCATCCTTGCTGAAGTCTCTCCACAACTTGCAGCAAGCCTAGGACGCTCGCTGCCTCGAGTAATCGTTCAGGCTAACTTTGATCATCGAACAACCTCAGTAGCAGCAGAGTCTCTCGCCGCGGTGCTCAGTCTTCTTCCCCAGGATGCTATCATCACGACGCTTTACAGCCTCGGAAACGTCATCAGCGTGGGTCCCGCGGCTGAACGAAACCCATCCACGTCTCCTACACTGAATGGCACCAGTAAGACTGCGAAAACAGGCGGTGTTTACAACCATCAGAACGGCAGCACCATTTCGCTCACGCCAAGTGACGTCGACGAGCCCCACCATGTGCACACAACTGTAGTCGAAACGATAGTATCGGTTGCTAGAAACTGCAAGGATCCCAAAATCACTGCACTTGCATTATCTATGCTCGTGCAAAAGGTTGGCCGCTCTGGCAAGGAAGTTGATGCAAAGATCATCACCGACACAGCTTTTCTGGGTATACACAGTCCACCTGGAGAATTCAGATCGCTGCTCAAGGTCTATACCAAAATTTCTCACGATGCCCTTGTTTCTGACGATGTAGCAAAGCTAGAGGCTGTGAGTATCCGTTCCCGCCTTGTTGTTTCACATTAGCTAAACTCTTCCCCAGGTTATGGCCGCACGTCTCAATCTCTCAAAGGAGATTACTGCTGACGAGCCTACCTTTGAAATCTACCTTACTCATCTGTTGGACACCATCGTCAGCAAGGGAGATGCACAAGAGACATCCCACCGTCATCTCCGAGACACGGAGCTTGCGGCACAAGAAATCGCACAATTACTCAAGCCACTTGCGGTCCTTCTTGGAAGAAATGCAGAGAGTGCCGAGTATGCCGCGCTAGATGATTCCATCATTGGCCTTCAGCGCGACGCTTGGTTTAATATCGTCGTTCATGGATTCGACTTGCTGTCCGATCTGGGAAAACAGTACCGCGAGGAGTTGCGCACTCTTGCGCGGTTCAGCAAACCCCTAATCACCGAGGAACGTCCCTTCCTTTCAGAAAGCGACATCGAACTAAACACAGTGTTGCGCCGCGGTAAATCGCCCGAACATACAGTCGAGCAGAAGAGACGTCTTGGAAGATTGCTCCCTTCATGCGAAGCCGACACCAAATCGCTCAGCTACCAGGAAGCAGTTTTTCTGAGCACTGCCTACCTGGTGGAAGACCTACGAGCGAGTGCAGGCGACTGTACCAAAGCACTGGCATACTTTCTCGATCCGAAGCTACGAACAGGAGCGGTCGGCAACTGCATGGCTGCCATTACGACGACGGTTGTCCGAACGTATTTAGCAAAGACCTTGTCAGGTCATTCACACACCTTCTCAACCCCTTACCTGGCGAAGCAGCTCGCCACGATATTCTCCGCATGCTGTCACCGCATTGCTCGGGTCCAGCAAGCGGCAGCCGCCTGTGCGGATGTCGTCATTCGCGAAGTGCCATCAACACTGTGCCAGAAGAGTGCGCTATTCGCGCTCTTGGAACTTCTTTCTATGATGTGGTATAGTTGCCTCGAGGGTGAGACGGATGAATATACCTGGAAATCAACTTTCACTTCCAAACGATCGAACATTGTCGTAGAGCTCTCAGATGATTACGCTTTTCGACGAGCGACCCTCGATGCGTTGCACAAACGCGCGACGGTATGGGTCAAAGGCGCACTCGATATTGCCCCCCTGGACGTCAAAGGACTACTTCAGTCGTACCTCTCTGAATTCGATGATGAGATGAGTTTCGGTCACATCTCACTGGGCAGGTCTTTTGCTCTCGAGATGGGTTCGGTCATCCCGTCCACGGACCAACGTCTTGGTGCTGTGGAACGCCAGGGCATCAACATCAACACCGCGTCGGACTTTATTACTCAATACACTACCAGACAAGAGTACAAGTTTCTCGATGGTGTCGCTGATCAAGAAGAAGAATGGCTCAAAGGCGCACCAGCTTCGGAATCGAGATCAACTTACCTCTCGCGGAGCCTACATGAAGCCACTAATCTTCTTGTGGACTTGGAAAGCCGCACCTTGGGCCACAAGCATGTTGCCATTGCGGAGCTTCGCGATATCCTTCGGAGAGCCGCCGCGCTGTTGTGCAGAGTGAAGACGGACCAATCACCCATCGTGCAGCATCTGGTCGGGATTCCGTTTGCGGTGTTCTCGAAACAATCTATCAAGCTTGGTATTTCTCTATGGACAAGTGTTGCCAAGGAAAACCCCCGTATGGAGTCTCGACTTCTGGTCGCCATTGCTGAGAACTGGGAGAACACCGTGCGCAAGCGTCGGGGAATCTTCAGCCCTGCATTAAAGTGTGTATCTTCAGTGCTGGGTCCATTATCATCTACTGACACTACACAGGCATGCAGATCCCTTCTATGGCAAACAAGAATTTGCCGCAACCGACAAAGAGGCACTTTCGAAACGCCAGCAGCAGATTTACAATCTCATAGCGCCTCACTTCCGCCTGCTCCAATTCTTGTCCAGTCACTTTAGTGCATCCCGATTGAGCAAGGGAGATGTAGAGCGTGTTTATGTTCGGCTGATGCACATCACACTTGATGCGATGAGTGTAGGGTGTTCGCAGCCTCTTGCTCGCGAGTCGTACTTCCACATCGTCCTGCTCGGATTGCGTATCGCGCGTCATTGCACTACAATCTCGTCAACTATCAGATGCCGTTTGGTCGACCGCATACTCACTGCTGCTCTGGCGTGGTTTGCGAAAGCTCCGCAATGGTCTTTTGGCGGCAACAGACTGCAAATCAAGGCTGAGACACATGTCCTTGCAGATGTCCAGGCGCAACTTGATCTTATCGGAAAGGCCACCACTGTCGTTGATGTCGGCTCGAAGCTAAAGGCAAAGCAAGATTTACTGTCCTTACTGGTCTCCAACGAGCAGACTCGTCTTATGGTGTGGTTGTTCCCTCTCGACTATGGCAAGAAACACCACTTTACCTCTGGGCGACATAGCAATACGCTTCCTGATGTAAGTCTCTCAACCGAGTAAGGGAAATAAGCTAATCTCCCTAGGCTGCCGTCACCGCCCATTTGAAGACTGCCTGGGCCGAGCACCCTGGAATCGCCGTGCACCTCCTCAAACGATTCCAGTCCCAGCGCCTCAACAATGAGGTCAGATGGCAGGTTCTCAACTTCCCACACAAGGTCTTGGACGAGCCAGATGCGCTTGAGGTGCTTCTGGGTAACACATTACCTGGTGATGTCTCCTTCCAGCTCAAGTACCTGCTCTACTGGGCACCTGTGAACCCCATCACAGCCGTCACCTACTTCATGCCGGCATACGGAAACCATCCTTTCATCATCCAGTATGCGATGAGGGCGCTCGAGAGTCACTCGGTAGATGTCATGTTCTTCTACGTCTACCAGATTGTGCAAACGCTTCGATACGACGTGCTGGGCTACGTCGAGCGATACATTATCGAGACGGCCAAATTCTCACAACTATTCGCTCACCAGATCATCTGGAACATGAAAGCAAACGCTTACAAGGACGAGGCTGCCGAGATCCCGGATGCTGTCAAGCCTACATTAGACAAGGTCATGGCCAGCCTGGAGTCGAGTTTCTCAAAGGAAGATCATGCTTTCTATGAGCGCGAGTTTGCTTTCTTCAACGAGGTCACTGGTATATCAGGTACTCTGCGCTCTGTTTTGCACGAGCCTAAAGAGGTCAAGAAGCAAAAGATTGAGGAAGAACTCCGCAAGATCCAAGTAGAGGTCGGTGTCTACCTACCTTCCAACCCCGACGGCCAAGTCATTGGTATTGATCGCAAGTCCGGAAAGCCACTGCAAAGTCACGCAAAGACACCCTTCATGGCCACTTTCCGCATCCGAAAGACGCGACCCGACGACCAAGGCATCGAAGAAACGGAAGAAGACGACCGCGACGTCCCCCAGAAGCGCGACAATAGCTACGAGACATGGCTATCCGCCATTTTCAAAGTCGGAGACGACTGTCGCCAAGACGTTCTCGCGCTCCAAATGATCGCCGCCTTCCGCGGCATCTTCAACACGGTCGGCCTCGACGTCTGGGTCTTCCCCTACCGCGTGACGGCCACCGCCCCTGGCTGCGGCGTCATCGACGTACTTCCCAATTCCATCTCGCGCGACATGCTTGGCCGCGAAGCCGTCAACCGTCTCGACGACTACTTCGTGTCACGCTACGGCAACGAAGACTCGATCCGCTACCAAGAAGCGCGCTCAAACTTTGTCAAATCAATGGCCGCCTACTCCGTCATCAGCTTCCTCCTCCAGTTCAAAGACCGCCATAACGGAAACATCATGATCGACGACGCCGGCCACATCATCCACATCGACTTCGGCTTCTGCTTCGACATCGCCCCCGGCGGCATAAAATTCGAGCGCGCACCCTTCAAACTCACCGCCGAAATGATCGCCGTCATGTCTGGTAAAAATGCTCAGAACCCGTATACCTCGCAGGCGTACCGCTGGTTTGAGGAACTTACCGTCAAGGCCTTCTTGGCGAGTCGCCAGCATTGCGAGCACCTTTGCCATGTTGTCCAGGTTATGTTGGATAGTGGACTGCCGTGCTTTAAGCCAGAGTCGATGAAGAATTTCCGTGATCGCTTTGTCCTGGATAAGAGTGAGAGAGAGGCGGCGGATTATATGCGCGGGTTGATTGAGAAGAGTAGGGGCAGTTATTCGACGGGCACGTATGATCGCTTCCAGCTTATTACTAATGGTATTCCTTACTAAATAGATATTTTGTTGGTGGGAACGGAATGGTATACAGTTGACAATCTAATATTGTTTGAATGTGTCATCACTATCCGCAAGTCTTGGTTCTATCTACATATTTTCTCCTCTTTTTCAGCCTAAGAACTGTCCGTCGTAGCGGTTCGTGTCACCTTCTTCTCCATCTTCTTCAATCCCGTCACAGTTTCCACATGCTCGGTCCCCAAAACGGCAGTCTCAATGAACAAACTCGCCACGAAGCTCAAAAACGCAAGCACCGTATATGTAATCCACATGTTTCGCATGGCATACGCAAATGCCTGTTTTGCAGCAAGCTCCCACGCCGAATTGGTCAATGTACTCGGAAGCATGACATTAGCCATTGCGCTATCGCCATCCAGCTGATCGAGCAAGCGTTGCGGCAGTCCGGCATCGCGCAAAGCCCCCACTTGACTCTGCATTGAGTTTTGGAATATCGTACCGCCGATAATTGTAGAAACCGAGACGCCGATATTACGAATAAACGACAACGTCGCAGTCGCACTGGCCACATTATGCTGTTCGACCTGGCTCTGGATAGCGATAAGTGGGGCTTCGAAAAGGATCCCGGAACCCAAGCCGCCGACAATGAGGAATCCGATTGCCTGTCCCGTCGACGTGGTCGCAGAGAAGGAGATGAAAAGACCGAAGCCAATGGTCAAGAGCAGCGTTCCTACCCACATGATTTCGCGGAAGTGGCCAGTCTTGTGCATGATGACGCCGCAGAAGACGCCTGCAAGCGCACCGGTAACGATGAAGGGGAGAAGTAAGAGACCGGATCGTAAAGGCGAGGCTTCGAGCACCGCCTGGAAGTACAGCGGCATATAGTACTCGCCGGCGATGAATACGAAGCCGTGGAAAAACACGACGCAGAAGGCGGCGACGTTTGTGCGGCGGCGGAACAGCGTCATGGGGATTAAAGGGTACTTTGCGACTTTTGCCTCGCTGTAGATGAAGGCGAAGATCATGACGCTGCCGACGACAAGGAGGGCGATGATCTTAGCGGAGTCCCAGGGGAAGAGCACGCCGCCGAAATCAAGACCGAGGAGAATCATCAAAGTGCAGCCGAGGAAGGTGAAGATACCGAACCAGTCTACGGCTGCAATGCCTTCGAGGAACGAAGTGTGTTCGTGCCGGATGTCGAGGAAGAAGAGGATGAGGATGGAGGCGATGCCGCTGATGGGGAGGTTGATGTAGACTGGGGAGTAAGAAAGAAGGGATCTCGTCAGAATGATATCGCTCAAGAGATCTCACATCTCAACAGGTGTAAAGGGAATCGGGGATAAGGCGATTGGAAAAGAGGAGAAAAACTCACAACACCATCTCCACGTAACCAAACTAGCAAACAACCCCCCGAGCACCGGTCCAATCCCCCCTGCCAACGCCCAGATCCCCTCGGCAAAGCCCATGAGTAAGCTTCTTTGTCGCAGGCTAAACAAATCACTGATACACACATGCACCAGCAGAATCAACCCGCCTCCAGCAGTCCCCTGGAACGCGCGCCCGATGATCAACTCTTGCATTGTTTTCGCCGTCGCGCAGACGGCCGAGCTGGCGAAGAAGAGAGCCAAGGCAGCTAGCATGATGAGTTTGCGGCCCCAGATATCGGATAGTGAGGCCCAGATGGGACCTGAGGCGGCGTTTGCGAGTAGGTAGGCGCCTCCGATCCAGGTATAGCCCGCAGCTGAGTTGAGGTCGGAGGAGATTGTTGGGGCAGCGGTGGAGACGATTGTTGCGTCGAGAGCTGAGACGAAGAGGGATAGCTGGACATTGTTAGCGAGAGGAGGTGTTATGGGTTGGGCTGATTGGAATAGTTCATTGGAGACATGGCTTTTTGTTTGTTTGGGCTCGTAGATTGAGTAAGGTGCAGCCATCATCGTTTTCGTTTTTCTTTTCTTTTCTCCCACACGGAATGAAATTCTGTGGTGATTGACGAGTAGGTTAAGAAAAATGAGAACGTACAAATAACGCGGTAACGATGGCGACCATTCTGAACTTGCTCCTCTTTTTTCCATCTTCTGTGATTGACATGTCTTGTTCCATTTCCGCTCTTTGCTCTGGAGCCCCACCCTCATCTTTTCCCGAGATCATTGCCGTCGGTAGTCGTTGGATTTCCGACTCTTGCTCCATATTGTTATGAATCATATTGGGTCTTGCAGCCGCCTTATACACCGTATAGTTTCGCAATATACAAATAATGGCTTAACGGTAATCCTTCAGCTTGCGCGAGACCAGACGAATGCCACAGCGGCAGATTGCGCACAGCGCAGTACGAACAGAGATAGTAGTGGGTAACAGTGATCGCAATACCAATATACCAGCCTCTTTCTCTTACATGTCGTAGTATATATATATAAATAAGTAGGTAAGCAATGGTTTCAGAAGTCGAGGTTGACTGTCGCGCGCATACTGAAGCCCTTTTTTCCCTCGCGTCACCGCCAAATGGCTGGGACCAATCGCATGGGAAGTGGGGCGGGCTAAACAGAACTACTTTCCTATCCTAGTTAGCCAGCGCCCTTCTCAGCATGCCGAAATGCATGCCCAGGACGGACAGAGATATCGAGTTTTTAGTCATAGACTTGGCTGCATTCGTCGCTTCATTGGAGGTGATGGTAGCAGAGACGTGTTGGAGGGAACTGCCAGGGCTAGCTCTAGCAATTACCGAGCTTGACGGCCGAATGGCCCCCCGGCCGAATGAGCCACCCTACCTCAGCAACACGATAACTTCAACACACGATAAATCCACCAACGTAGATCTAATTCAGGCTGCGATAGCAGCGATCAAATTACCAAAACCTAGAGCGTAGTTTAGCTATCGCTAAGTTGCGAGAGATTACTATTATAGTCGCGCAACGCTCGCGCGGCGACACTAAGGCGCTTTAGCGTCGCGCAGTACTATTGTAGAGAATTGATAGGCTCTTTACCTATAACAGGAGCTAGAGCTCTTACCCTATATTAAACAGCTTGCTATGCGATGTCTCCCACCTACACGAGCTATGATAAGAAATTTCGCCTTACAGATCGCTCAGAGAGAGGTTAGTGTACGCTGGGTTAATCGCTTCGTGCAGCGACACCTAGACGAGCTTATCTCAACATGGACGACGGGCATTGACAACAGTCGCCACAAGGCTGATTCAGGCAGAAAGTATAGGCTCTAATTTGACCTCCTAAATGAGAATATAGAGCAGTATCCCGTCGAGCCTCGTCACATATACAATATGGATGCGAAGGGCTTTATGCTTGGTGTCGTAGGCCGCTCGAAGAGGATCTTCAGCAGGGCCTCGTACAAGGAGGGGAAGAAGAGGAGTACTATCCAGGATAGCTCCCGCGAGTGGATAACGCTGCTAGCCTGCGTCTACGCTGATGGATCTTACCTCGAGCCTACTCTCATCTATCAGCCAGCCTTAGGAGCACTACAGGACTCGTGACTACAGGCTCTCGATCATAAGACTCATCAGGTTCGAATCTCCTCCTCTCCCTCTAGCTGGACGAACAACGAGATCGGCCTCGCGTAGCTTTAACAGGTGTTCGATCGCAGCACAAAGGCGAAGGCTCGCCCCTCCTCCTACAGGCTCCTAATACTAAATAGCCATAGCTCTCGCTTCACGATGGGTTTTATTGACTACTGCGATCAGAACAAGATACTCCTCGCGGTATACCCACCTCACTCGACCCATATACTGCAGCCTCTCGACGTCTCTCTATTTAAGCCTTTCTTAACAGCATACTCAAACGAGATCTCAGCATTCATAGAAAAGAGCTAGGGCCTCGTTTTAATAAGTAAGAGAGACTTCTTCCCTCTCTTGTACCGAGTCTAGCAGGCCTCCTTTAAGGAAACGACGATTCTTAAGGCGCTTAAGGCTATAGGCCTCTCACCATTTAATCCTAAAATTATACTATAACGCTTTACTTCAATTACTTCTATAAGCGATAGCGAGTTGTTGGCCCTTAGCGCCTCTAACTAGAGAAAGATTAGATAGCTAGTCGATCGCGCAGTAAATAATAGGGACGAGAGGAAGATCTTAAAACTTAATTAGTCTATCTATGATCTCTCTATAAGAGCAACGCTCGCTAAGTACAAGGTTAGGGGCCTACGCGAGGCTCTCGTCGACAAGAGAACGCGCAGGAAGCGGGGCAAGCCTCTCCTACTCCAGGAGCCTGAGGAGTACCAAGGTGAAGCTGTATTCTGGTCTTCCAGGAAGGTGAAGAAGGCACGTGATCGCCAGCAGCTCCAGGAGCGCGAGGAGGAGCAGCTACAACACCAAAAGGCTAAGATAAGCAGGCTCTGTGAGGAGACAAGGCAATCAAAGGTAAGGGAGAAGGAGATAAGTCGTCAGGCAAGGGCTGCAGCTAGGATAGTAAGGGAGAAGGAGAAGGCGGAGAAGGCTGCTGAACAGGCCTCTAGGGCAGCTGCTCGCAGGACTGCAAAACGGCTCTAATAAGCTATCAAGACGTCCCAAAAGGGTCAGAAGCGCAGCCTTAAGACTTCTACTAAAGCTACTACTAAGAAGAGAGCTATTATAAGGCCTATAGGTGGTGAAGAGCCTTAAGGTGCTTGTGAAGGTTATCCTTAGACGACCTAGGGTTGGTTCTCGGAAGTGAGCGGGTTTGCGGTAGACGGGTTGTGTTAGCACAATTAGAAGACTAATGTAATAACATAAGAGGTTCAAGAATTAAGTACTAAGTCTTAGATTTTAAAGTTAAATATAGCGACTTTAAGGGTGCGCTGTCTAGAGGCTATATACTTGTGTGGTAGTCCTAGTGACTCCTAGCGGTAGTCATGATAGTCGTGAGCAAGACTATCGGTAACTGTGATAGTCGTGATCGCTCCTAGCGATAGTCTTTGGCGTCGTGATCGGTCACGTGACTGCTTACAGTCATCGTTTTGCAGGATCGCTATCCTGGCCTTTGTTCGTGCGGCACGGTTACGGCGTGGTCGTCAGCGTTTTGACCCAGGTCGTAACAGTGCTGTTGCAGGCGCACTAGCTACTCAGTCACGACGTGGCCGCGCGATTAAGACTCTAATGCGTTTTCTGCAGCTCTATACATTAGTTAAGCTCTTGAGATCTTACTACTAAAGAATATCGCCATAATAGCTATTGTGTGAGGTTCGACAGGCTTAAGTTATAGAGCTGTTTTAGTGTTCAGGTGGCTTATTCGGCCGGGGGGCTCATTCGGCTGTCAAGCTCGGTAGGCGAGGTGGTCCAAGCATGAGCTTACCTGATTCGGGATGCATATCGTGCTCCAGGCATCTACGCAGCTTCCTCTGGGTATCGGCCTGCCAAACTTTCGTCCATAATTTACACGTCGCATCTAGCCAGACGAAGAGAAGATATATGTAGGCTATTTCGGAACGGCACCTACATACCTAGGTATTGAACGAGCGTTGCCCTACCCAGAATCAGCGCGTACACCAGATCATAAATATAGGCTATGGCTGCGCCTCTGCAGTACATCAGCGTACCGGTAAGCTCCTACGGGGCAGGAGAGCTTACAAATCCATGGACATATTACGGACGAAATTGAAGGTGATGAGAGCGCTCGCTGTGATAAATATAGTATATATCCCGGTGTCTTGGATAAGTTTGCTCATACTCCATGAGCGATTGAGCTTTGTTACCGAGCTACTTTCCATCCAACACTTACAACTCCGATACATCCAAAAGTGCAAGCGGCATACCGATTCAATCAGCAGTCTCCGAATCAAAATGTCAATGATATTCAAACTGGTGAAAGACAAGTGGGTCACGCCACAGAAATCCCAGGAGTCATTTTCAGGACGCAACATTATCGTCACTGGTGCTACAAGTGGCATCGGTTTTGTGGCTGCTGCTAAGTATGCGTCTTCAGGGGCTTCCAAGGTTATAATCACAGCTCGAGACATGGCCAAAGGCGACAAAACTCTAGCCGAGCTCCAAGAGAAAGTGGATTCGAAAGACCAGTTCGAGGTCTGGGAGCTGGACATGAGTTCTTACGACAGCGTTACCGCTTTCGCAAATCGCGCAGCTGGCCTCGATCATCTCGATGTTGTGGTACTCAATGCAGGAGTCCGCAGAGATCCCTTCACATTCTCTGAGTATGGCTGGGAAGAAGATCTGCAGGTCAACGTGCTCTCTACAATACTACTCGGCATCTTGCTTCTACCCAAGCTAAAGGAATCCAATCGCGGCAACACCATCCCCGTCCTCGAGTTTGTGAATTCCGGACTGCATGTTACTGCGGATGTGAGCTCTAGTGTTCGCAACAGCCCCAGTATTCTGGCAGAATACAACAAGCCCGAACAGTTCAGCGCTCAGAACCAATACGTCCACTCCAAGTTACTCCTCATGTTTGCGACCAACAAGCTAGCGGAGATGACGTCTTCCAGCGAAGTTATCATTACTTCTGTCTGCCCTGGCGCTGTTTCAAGCAACCTGGCTCGCGACGTCAAGATGCCCGGGATCAGTATCGCGCTTGCTATCATGCGGATGACTGTCCTGCGAACACCCGAGCAAGCCGCAAATTCTTACGTCACTGGCACAGCCCAAGATGAAGGGCTTCATGGAAGGTTTTGGAAATCTGATACGATCCAGCCGATTGCTGACAGCATCTCCGGGGAAGAGAATGAGAAGCTTGGAGTGCGTGTGTGGGATGAGATTGTGAAGGCATTGACCAAGGATGTGCCTGTGGTCAAGGAGGTTTTGGCTACGCTCATTTCCTAATGCAAATTCAAGTCTATCACGAAGTACACCCTTCGACGTCTTCCGATTCTGCAACTAGCTAAGGGTCGGCTCTCGAACATGTCAGTCATGTTTCTTTGCTTTCTCTCTTGCGAACTGAGACACGCTCTCAGACTGCAGATGTTTGTTTCGTTACTTCAAGACATATCACATTGTTTGTACTCAATGCACATAAGTACACTCGGTGCGCACTGAAGGCATTTCCAATTCGGTTGCTCACAATGGCATATATAATACACCAACTAAACGCCTCTATATACGTACACAACGATGCAAATATCGCCTATAACTAGTGCTCCTTGTTCTTCCTGACAAAGGCCACAAACCATTGAAGAATACTCACCACACAAACACAGTAAGACCTCAATAAAGAAACTTTCCAAACCAAAAGAAACATGACTAAGATGTTTGGAGTAGCACACACTGTGCGTGAGCTGTTGGCCTCTACCAAGAAGGCCAAGTCATTCGTCTGGCTTGAGAAAGATCTGAGCCAGGCTGTTCGTGCTGAAGGTCCACCACGGGCGGACATCTGGGACAGTCACGAGTACCGGAACATCATCCGCGAGACCTATGGTCAAAGCATCGGGGATGGTGTATGGATATGTCAAAAAGGGCCAGCTATGTTTTGACATAGTCTGCAGTTGCAGTAGAGCTTCTGATGCATCCTGGGTACACTTCTATTGGAAATGCAACGAACTACCGCAAGGATCCGGTAAGATGTCCCCTGGAGTTGAAGCATCGTCGGGTGAACGTGCTAAATTAAGACAAAAATTCGAATTGCCTCTGGCCATGTGAATCTACTGGCGCTCCTACCGAGTCGACAAAAATTGTCAGAAGCGACCAGCATACTGTTAAATAGGCCGAATTCGACTCAAAACTCTTGCTAGAGAGATGCTGAACTTATCATACGCGCCACTCCAAGGAAGCGGCCAAGATGAAGGGACAGCAGCGTGCAGCCCTCAGAAGCATCTTTTGTCTTGCGATCGTCTGGCATCTTTGATAATAATCAATTTTTCTCAACCCTATCTCACTAGATTTCGTGACTTGAATTAGATACTTCCGATCTCTCTTCTCGCATGGTGTTACTCGAGGCCAGACGATCTCCGATCATACTGCTCTACCATTGCAAACACCTCTAACAGCTCTACTTTAACTATGCCCTCGGCGTCAAGCTCACTGAGAAATCCCCGTTGTGTGCGATGCCGCCGATGACAGTGTACTTTCCAGGCCGCTTGACATCCATATCGAAGCGACGAAAGATCTAACAAATCAGCATATTGACAAGATATGAGGTATTCAAGGCGGAAACTTACCTCGGGCAACAACTTATGCAACTCCATCAGCGCAACATCTTTCCCCAAGCAAACTCTGGGACCCATACCGAAAGTGAACTGAGCCGCCTCCAACTCGAAGGACCTCTGCTCGCTTTGCATCCATCGCTCGGGCTTGTATTCTTCTGCATCCTCTCCGTAGAATCCTTTGTCCCGCTGAACGCTGTATGCATAAGACGTAATTTCTGTACCTCCAGGCACGTAGTGTCCGTCAATGACCTTGCCACCCTTGGGTATCACCCTGCTGAATAGGTTTGGAGCTGGCGGATTCAGTCGAAGACTTTCTTTGATACATGCCATAAAGAAGGGAAGGTGTTGCCTCGTTTCATCGTAGCAAATCGGCGTGGAAAGCAGACCGCTCGCTTCTGCCGTAGCAATCTCTGCACGTACTCGTGCTAGTACAATAGGGTTCATGAGGATGAAACGAAGGGTCGCCCCCAATGCTGTGCCCGTTGTATCAGCTCCGGCTTGGATGAGAAGTGTAACATGAGCACGTTTCTCTATTGGGGTCAAGGGAGAGCCGTCTGAGTAGCGAGCATCGAGGCAACTAGGTATCCTTAGCATCTCATCACATTTGTACGCGTTTTGTGCGACTTACTGTTGTAGAAAGTCCGGTTTGCCTTCGAATGGCTTTTCGGCGTTTTGCTGCTCACGGGCAGAGACCTGGTGATCAGCCTCCCACATCAACCAGCCCAGTCCGGTTTCGTTGGATACAGAAGGCAGGAATAATCGGGCTAGGAACGGAATCTGCAAAACGGTCTCTCTGAAGAAGGTAAATCTTCCCGTGAAGCCGAACAAGTAAAGACCAGTACGGAAATTCTTGAGCAATTCTTTCTCGTCGCGTTGATTCTCGACGCTGCCGAACGGGTCCGTGAAAGAGATCATCCCCAGGATATCAGCTGCAAACTCTGCGACCTTGTCGGATAGACATATTGTACGATTGGCTTCGGCGTGCTCATGAAACTTCCTGATGAATAGCGAGATCTGGTCGTCGAAGCGTGACTCCCATGCGTTCTTTAATGGCCCTATAGTCCACGGCCCATTGGACAAGGCTTTGCGCAACTTGCGATGTTGATCTCCGTCTAGGGTTGTTACAAGGTGGGGAGGGCCTGAAAATTGGCGTACCAAGTCAGTATTTGTGTCACGTTCAGTTCATACATGAGCTGTACTGACCTAGTGCCCCACCGCGGTACACAGCACCCTTTAGGTTGCACTGGGGATCTCTGTAGATGTCTTTCAACGCGGATGGTTTGGGGAAGAGAAGTAGCGTAGGTGAGAGACGAATAGGGCCATCAGCTACATCATGTTAGAGCTTGCGCTATGTAGGTTTCAGGGGGTGTCTCACCTCCGTATCTCTTTACAAGATACATCATCCACTCCGGCTCTTTGCCCATTACCGAGACGATGGCACCCACCAAGGAAAAGGAAGTCGCATACCACGGCCCTGGGAACTTTGAAAGAGGGTGCAGCTTTTGCATATAGAACACGCGCCAAAGAATTGCTGTCAACAGTATTCCGAATGTGATGAGGCTCAGGCTGAGTGCTTTCGCGCTGACGTCGGTCACGTATAGCGCCGCCATGGTCGTAATAGTGCGCGTAGGAAAAAGAGAAATACAATGTTGTCAGTACATTGTTTCTCTGATGATAACGAACCAGAGAACCAGTGACAGCCATATTGTTATAAGCTATAGATATCATTGGCATCGAATCTCATCGGTGTGCCATCAGCGACCATGCACGTCGTTTCATCTGCATTCTGCAACCCTTTTGTGAACAAAGCTGACGAGGCTCCCTGCTTAGATATCAGCCCCGCGCCCAGGTATATTCAAGTCTGTATGATAGGGTCTAGTCGCAGCCTATACGAGGGCCATGGTGCAGCTATTCGCTACACTGGTTACTTGAACCTATGACAGTCGACACGTGCTTGGCATCCTCATGATACTACGCGCATGGAGTACCATCCCCGAGTCGATAAGTCGAGATGGGCAGGGTCACGCGCAGAAATCGCGGGAATCCTAACGGGAATCCTCACGGAAAGCATCACGCCGTTGCTGTACCACATCGTCGGGTCGTTCACAGGCATGGCAAGGATGTCAGCCAGCGCTTAAATCGTGGTGTCTGGCCGGCGTGCGCAAATTACAGTATTGTGGTGTGAGGTTATAGGACAGCAATGAGGGGGTGGATGAGGAAGGTGTCCACAGTTAGGCCAATCAGGGGCTTTGTTGGGGATGATGTAAGTGCATGTGGATGCCCGATCGGGTAATTGAGGTTTAGCATCGATCGCGGCAGGTCTTGCGTGAAAGCTGTCGGCCGTAAAAACGATTCACCCATGTGATAAACGTCGAGCGACTGTTAAAGGGGCGTTGGGGCAGATTCCTACGTGTAACTGACCACCATCAAATTCTGATTTCAATCAATGTACTGGAAGATTGTTATACATTAACGTCGTTTGGACGCATATCATTGCTGAAAGTCAATTAGATCGGAAATCGTGTTGAGATTGGAATCGTGTCAGGCCTGAGATTGACGTTCATTTCGCACCGTGATCCACGGCTGCCAGAAAACTGCCATATATGGCAAGTGGGGATCGCCCTCCAATCACCATCCTTGAAGATGGTGAACGCTTCCTCTGCACCACCCCCGCTTTCTTCCGATGTATCTTGCTGCACAGGACTCGAAAAGCCCTTGTGTTATGCAAACCACCCGGTGAAAACCATCACAGAATGTGCGTACCTAGGCATGCAGAACCGTAATAGCCTGAGACCACCCCATGCACACTGTCTTCGAGCGAACGTGAACCTGCTGGATGGCAGTGTTTTGACGGTGTTGGGGATAAATACGTCACGGCTACCGAGAGAGATATCAGTTCTGGTGCCATACCAAAAGCGTATCTTCTACCAGTTGCCCTGCCTCCAAACTTCGGCACTGCGAAGCGGGGTTCCGAGAGAAAGGGCATATAATCCCCTCGCCCGACAGAGTTTGGTAACCTGTCTGTAAATCCGCCCATCATGACCGAAATCAATCCCCTCGATGTATTGGCCATCAAGAATGTCGTATCACGCTATTGCCAGGCCCTGGATCTGAAGGACTTTGATATGCTGGGCCAGGTATTCGACCCAGATGTTGATGCGAACTACCCTTTCAATCCGAATTTGAAGAGCCTAAACGAGGTGAAAGATGCGATCAAAAAACGGTAGCTCATACACTCGTTGAATCTCGTCGAGATCGGTGTCTAATCATATTCAGTCTCGGACCTATCCGCACGCATCACAGCCTCACAACACAAACCATTACTTTCAGATCTGATGCGCAGACCGCACGGGTGGTAACATACTTCCAAGGTGTTCATGTAAGTGAAATCCCTAATCTCGCATCATGTAATAAGTTGGCTGCCTGCTCGCGCACGACAGAACCTTTTCAGATGGCAAACCCCGGAAAGCTTGTGAATCCCGTTGGAAGAGCACCGAACCAGTGGTATCACATTCTCTGTACTGAAAATCACAGTTCGGACAAGGGCCACACGAGGGGAAGTTGCTATGTGCGTACGGCAAGTACGTTGATGACATGGCACTAATGGAAGGAAAGAATGGCGATTACGATGGTGAGCAATCCCTGTATGCCAAACCTATCAAGACATTTTCTGATTCAATCAACAAATTTACAGGTGTGCGAGGCGCCAGCGGGATCTGGAGGATTAAGGACAGAACAGTGACTTTCACTCAGCGCATTGGCGATGAAAAGATCATGGAGGAACATTGAAGGTAGCTATACCGGGTAGTATATCACTTAGCATCTCACTAGGGACAAAAGCAAACCCGACGAGTTGCGGTTTCCTTCACCTCACGTCGCTCACCAATGTTGACTCTTACTTTCTTGGTAAGGCCACTAGCGTGATTTGCCACGTGCTGACCGAGGTTCTCTTTCCTACCTGCAACTCTCCCAAATGGCAACAGTGTTGTCCTGTTCATCACATCTCAGAACGCGCAATCAGCATTTTTCCCACCAGACATTCAATGCCACCATCGCTTAACACGACCAGATACTCTTATCGACACCAGTATCATGATCACTACACCAAATAGTAGGCTTCCATCAGAATGGACGAGCGCACGAGAGACGGAAGACGCAGCCAATTAGTCGTTGTGCGAGATTCGATGTGCAGAGTAAATTCAGTCTCTCCAACGTCAGCATTAGCTGACGCAACCAGCTCGATAAAGGCCGGGGACGATATTCTCGCAAGATTGAGAGTAGAGTGGCGTTATTCACCTTACCAAAGCGAGGATGTCGCCAAGTACGATCAAGCGACCGCCGGTGTTCAGGGCTCATCTACCGTCGTGTATATTCGCAGCTTTACTAGTACCGGTCATGATTTTGCGTACTACATACACGGTAATCGAAATTTGGCGAAGTTCCACGGCAGGACCCATAGCGCGTTCAATGTAAGCCACTCAGACTACAAGTGATCGAAGGCCTCGCTAAGCGTAACGCTGTGCTCATACTAACTATTTGCCTTGTAGTATGACGAACCAGTTTTCGCCACGCCGATTGTACTTCTTGGTGCGGAAATGAACAAAGACGACGCGAGAACACTGCCACCAATTAACTGGAGACGTCTCGACAAAGTCCCTAAGCGCGGAAGCAGGTTTGCTGAAGTTAAATGGCGATATATGTTCGAGACCGCGAGACGAGCTTGGAGCAAGATGTTGTTCGACCCGGTGGCATTAAAAGCGCTCGAAAATATGTTGGCCAACATCACTGGTCGTGATCCGCCGAGCGAAGAGGAAGAGTCAAAGGCCATCAGTGCTGGCCATGCAATACCAGAAGCCCAAAAAATTGCTATCGAACAGAATCTCGCGCTTCTCATGAAGAAGAGCAACCATCATGATAAAGTTTACGAATTCCTCGAGGCTGAGCTGGACGGACGTCGAAGGCGACAGAAGAAGAGCGGCTTCACAGTAAAACAACAACAGCTAATCTCAAGGCTAAGAGACAACGCAGATGATTTTACGATACTATACGACGGAGTGGAAGGGGGTGAAGGCCTCGATGTCGATCACGAGAACGAACTAATGATCCAAAGAAGCGAGCTTATCCAACAGATACGAGAAGAACTTGCCCAGCCAATCGGTATTCGAGACGACGTTGGACCCGATGATACATCTTCCTCAGAAAAGGAGGATAATGCGACGCACCCCACGTTGCGTCGCAAAGAGGAGCTGAACAAGGTCAAGCAGTTCCAGGATTTTACCGGTACGGATTTTGATGACGCCGAAACTTTCCTAATGTCCGCCGACTGGGATCTAGAGGCCGCGCTGGAACATTACTATGATGAGCAGCGGGAAGTAACAAAGCTTGCATCGACTGATACGGACCCGGAAGCTGAAGCGCAGAACGAAGCTGTGAACCGATTCGTGGATGTTACGCATGCGCAGTTCCAGGACGCCAAGTCTTACCTTGTTGACGCTGATTGGGATGAGTCTCTCACAATAATGACGTTCTTCAATGACAAGGAGGTGTTACTTGATGCATCTAAGGCCGTCGATACAAATTCTAGCGCAATGCCTCTGTCAGATGGTTCGGTCAGCGATAAATCCACGACACACATGCCGGCCGGTGTCTGTGCGGCTGTGCAAAGCGAATGGGCAGCGATTGAAGCACAAGTAGCGGCAAGTATCGATGGAACACAGAAGTTGCAAGCAACGATCAATGCGCAGTCTGAGGCCCTCGGCAAGTTAGATGCGCAAGACTCAGTGTTGGTTACCAGCGGAGACCCCCAAAAAGACCGCAACGCTATGGGAGGATTCATGATATTAAGAGGCAAGACTCCTGAAATTGCAGCATACTATCTCATGCGTCATTCCTGGGATTTGCATGCGGCAGTAAAACAGTTTTCGAGCGATGCTCGGGTCGCGCAGAATGCCGGAAGCGAAACGAATGAGATGCCGCTTGACACGCAACCGAAAGCCTCAACCAAAAAAAGTCGATCAAGTTCTGTACCAGCTAGTCAAGGAAACACAGATACTGCCAACAAACCAGTGGTAACCAATCAGACCAATCTAGAATCCCGGAAAACCACAGTGCGGAGAGGTCGCTCTCATTCTGGTCTACCCATCCTGGTTGATGCTGCAGGAAACTTTGTTGCCCACCGAAGCTTCATATTAGGCACACCATATGAACGGTATCGAACCATGCGTCGCAGACTGAAAGTACAGTACTACGGCCATGAGGCAGGAATGTCAGACACAGATCCACATCGCGGGGTTCCAATCAGAGAAAGATGTGCCGATCCACCTCTCGTGCAAGAGGTAGTCAGCGACTCCAGCTCTGAATCTAGCGCCAAATCCGACTCTAGCGAAAACATCACCGTCAAGGTCCCAGAAGCGATGCTCACCCTCCCTGAAGACTAGGATCCATCGGGAAGTATGACAGACGACCAAAAGGCCGCAGTATTTGCCGAACGCGCAGAAGTCCAGGCCATTGCGGACGAGGCCGCAGCCAAGGAAGCTGCTGAGATCGCAGAAGTCTTGACCGTCGTCGATGAAATTGAAAGAAGGCAAGTAGAAGATATTGCAGCCGCGGCTGATCCGAAAGAAAAGGCCGCAGACTCTAATTCACACAGCGTGGAGAACCTACCACCCTGTTCAAACCCGCCAACCCCAAATCCCCCACCGAAGCACTCATCCGACGCAGAAGGAAATGAATCATAGGATGATTTACACCGTCTCGCGGGCCCGCCACCTCCTCTGGCAAAGCCGCCTCCCGATCCTATACGCAACGGCCCATCCGAAACCCACAAGAAACTCACTATGAAATTGAAGTGGAGCCTCGACAGTCCTAACGATAAAAGTAGTACCGGTAGCGGGGATAAACAGATTGTAGGCCCTGCACACATTTTACCGCCCGAGGACATCGAGGACAGTGAAGAGAACCAAGGACCGACTAAAGCAGAACAAGATGAGAAGTTTGCCATGGACTTCGAAAGAAGCCTGCTTGAAGCTGAGGAGCAAGCAAAGGAGGAGAAGAGAAAGCGGGCTTTGTTCGTTTCGGAGCAGGAAGATGCTTGGGATGGGCTTGGTGACGACGAGATGGATGTTGATATAGATGGGGATGGGGATGAGGATGAGGATGAAGATGGAGATGAAGATGAAGACGGAGAGTATGAGGATGAGTCCATGGCTTCCGATGTGGGCGAGGATAAAGACAATGAAGCAGAAAAGCCGACAGATTCTGCCGCTGCGGAAGCCGGAGATAGAAGGAAAGCAGATCCCACAAAGGACGAAGGACACAACTCTGCCGCCGAAGAAGATGCAGACGGAGAGATGGACATTGACACCCAGACCGGGACGGCCGCAGATGAGAAAGAGAAAGAAACGCCCACAAAAGACGAGACAAAGGACTCCACCGCTGAAGACGAAGATGCAAAAATGGACATCGATCCTAAATCTACACCGGATGCAGAAGCCCCTGCAACTTACTCCAATGGCGAATACAACGACAGCGGCAATCCCGAGGATCCACTCGACACCGAGACGCAGGCAGTGCAAACCAGTACCGCACCCAGCAACAGCGATAATCCCGATATACCAGAGATTGAGACGCAGGGACAGCGAGGTGACGGCCATCCCAACAACGACGACGATCCCGATACAAGAGAAGCAGAAAAGACAACCGAAAAGCGCATGGCAGAAGGAGAAGAGGAAGAGGGAGAGGAAGAGGGAGAAGCAGAACAAGGAAAAAGAAGGGATTCTCTCACTGGAGGAACGAGTCCCAAGCCCTCTGGTTCTATGTAGGAAAGGAAATGCATGAAAATGCATAAATGAGACATGTGTTGATAGGGGAAGATGCTGGTTCACCAGTGAGGACTGGGAGATTACATATTGCATCAACCATAATGAAACATGCGAGTATTCTCTTCTAATGGATTGTTTGTAAGGTCAAAGTCCTGAAATCATTGTCTTTCTATTTCATAGCGGTAGTAACTGGTGCTACTACTATACTGGTGAAAGCTTCTTCGTGTTCACCCATGGAGAAAGAAAAAGGTTGATTTCGGCCCCAAAGAATGCAAAGGGTATTTAGCACACTTCAGTAGCGGGCATAAGGAAAAGATCTATAGAGATGTGGACCCCCGGTGGTGTGAATGCGTAAAGAAAGTAGCTTAGTTACATGTTTCTGTTGTCGTGGTCGTGGTCGTGGTCGTCATCGCCGCCTACTTACTCCTTCGAGCCACCATGTATCATGAAAGTACATGGAACGTCGCATGCGTAGTATTACTCGCTGTTGTCCATGAACTCAACCATGACGCTAGCACCCTTGAGACCTGCAGCCTCGATAGTCTCGTCGAGATGCTCGATGAGGTTTTTGCCCATAAAGGCGAGGTCGAACTCGGCGCCTTGCTTGCCTTCCCAGGGAACATCGGACTTGATCCATTCGTAGACGCGGCGGACGGGATCTGTGAGGTTGAATCGGCGAACGATAGGACGGCCTGACGGGCCTCGGAACTGAATGCGAGTGGTCGCCTTGGGGTCGGTAACAGTCGGCTCAGTATGAGGAGCATGTGCAGAGATGGCAGCGAAGACTGGATTTGTGGGAGCGACCTCTGGCTCTGGTTCTGGCGCGGCCTCCTCTGCTTTTCCCTTGCCCTTGATGTTATCTGTGGACTTGGTGAGTGCGTCCGGGTCGTCGTCCTGGGGACCCTTTCCATTCTCCATGCTGTTTTGTAGTGCCATTTCCAACATCTCCTCCTCAGTCATGCGACCGACATCCTTCTTCTTAGACTCGGACTTCCGCTTCGCCACCGGGTTCTTTGCGTTTACGTTCAGGCTGTAGCGGTCGAGGAACTCGTGGAGTTGAGCGTGGAACTCCACTGGCTCGGGTATCGGAGGGCCTGACCAGACCTTGACCTGCTCTCCTGTTCGAGGGTCGACAATGGCAATGTGTGGATAGGCATCTGAACTGTCGCGAGCATGAAAGTAGTAGTTCATGTACTGCTGCCCACGCTGGTCGTCCTTCGCGTACTGTAGGAAGATGAAGTTCTCTCGGACGGTCGCCTTGATGTCTTCGTTCTTCCAGATATCCCTATTAAGGCGCTGGCAGTCAAAGATTGCTGGGTCTTGAATGTTGACAAGCAGCCACTTTTCTTCATCCTTGCCCATATCTCGTGCCTTCTCCCACGATCCTTGATACATGATTTCAAATGGTGGACGGAATAACTCTGCGAGCATGTTCATCTTAGAGGATTGCTCGGACGCGCCGCCCGTTGCTGTTGCAAGCTCGCGTCGTCGAGTGCTCGAATCTGTGGTATTGTCCCAGACGTTCGGATGGGTTGTGTGTTGGTTGAAGATGCCTGCGCGGCCGGCTTCAATAGGGTCAGCAAACTCAGGAAATTGGATATATGAGGTGTATGGTATACCTGTCCGCCGACGAGCCAACTGCTCTTGAACCATGGCGTCTATGTCCTCCTCATCATCAGCAGGCCCCCAGTTGGAGCCAGGGCCGACCAGTGTTTCTGTCGTCCGCTGCATAGGCGCGCGAACCTCGTCCTCGGCGCCAGCTCCACCGGGGCCACTGCCACCGTACATTTCCTCTTGTAGTCGCCGCGCCATGGCTTCATCGTCTTCGATGCCAGGTTGTGCGCGTGCGGGCGGCGTCGTGCCTTGTGGCGCAGCGTCGAACTCCATATCGTCGTCCGAGTCGACATTTATGGGATTCTGGGCAGAAGCGGCTGGGGCGGGCTGCGAGGGCGCGGAGGGAGCGAAGTCGAGGCCGGGGGCGTCGAAGAAGAGTTGTATGGCCTGCTCAAAGTTGCCATCCGTCAAGTGCAGATACTGCGTGGCCTTGTCGGGGTCGCACGAAGTGATGCTGCAAAAGTTGAGCACAGATTCCTCATCCATCTTGGGCGAGTCTTTGTATTTCGATGGTTGGTTTTGGGTGTGTTGCGAGGTGCTGGGAGGATATGAGGTATGCCTGAGCTTTCGGCGCAGGAAGCGGAAGCCTTTGTGGTCACGGAGAACTATTCCGACGGGCTTGTTTGGGTCGTGGGGAATCGTCGTGCGGATGAAGGTGGTTCAAGAAATCTGTGTGGCGGTTGCGGTTGCGATTGCGGTCCAAGTAGAACCGTGGTGGGGCAGGTTATGTACTCATCAACCCCGTGTAATAATTCCACACTATAAGTGTACAGAAGAGTACCGACAGTTCAAGGGCCAGGTGAAATCGAGGACCTGCGGCGGTGAATGTACTACACAGTGCGAGGTCTGGGCGTTGTGGGCGACAATGTGACTGCAGGTGGTGCTGTGACGGCTTGTGACAGACGCGGGTTCGCGCTGTTGGCTGGTACACAGGGAAATGGCGTGGAAAAGAGGAGCTGGGTTAGTGTATGAGAGAGGGAGGCGAATTGCTACTCCTGATGGGATTGTAGGAGGGAGTCAGGTGCAGCACACATGTCGACGTTGGCGGAATCACGTCGAAGACGCGCTGCGATTGTTGCAGGCGGTTGCGACTGCGTCATTAGGTACCCGTGCGGCGAATCCCTGTCGCCTCACAGGTGAATGTCCGACACACGACATGTGGCAATCGCCGACCAAGGAGCCTCCAAAGGCGCCTTTCTAAGCAGACCGAATACTGTCATCTCCGTATTGGTCCGTCCACTTTGTCTTCTCCTTCGCCTGCTGACGGGCCACGCCATCCACGTCTGCCTGTGCTCCCTGCTACAAGTCCATCTTTTGTTTGCTTGCGAAGCGTCGTCACCATCACCAACACCAACACCATCACGACACATCAACCACCTTCAACATGGCGTCGGAACAAACACCCGAGGCCAAGGAGCTATCCCTAGTGGGCAAGGTCGAGATGCGCATAGCGCTTGCGAGCTCCGACAAAAAGCTCGAGGACTTGCTCAAAACCTATCTCTCACCGCTGCTACTAAAACTCGGTTCCGACAGTCCTGCTGTACGAAACAAGGTAAGGCCTCAATGGGTGGCAGATTCCTTCGCCCCATTCTCTTCTGATAGCCGCTGATAGCGGGTTTCCTAGGTCATCTCAATCTGCCAGCATATCAACACACGCATCAAATCACAGTACGCATCTCTCGTTTGTCTCACTCATCCAAGTAGATAAACTGACTCGTTTCAATAGAGACATCAAACTTCCAGTCAGCGCTCTTTTGAAGCAGTACAAGGAAAATCCCAATGTTTCTCTTATCCGGCATTTCGACATTCTCTATATCCAACAGGGTATATCGCGTTTAACAGTAGCTGAGCGACTAGAACTCCTCCCCATCTTACTCCAGGGCATCGCTAAAGACTATGAAAAATCGGAACAGCATGCGTCACAACTGTTCCATCTCATCCTACGACTTCTGGTCCTGTTCAAGCTACCTCTTCGTGGTAGCAAAGAAGACGATGAGCTCAGGGCCACATTGGGCCTGTCCGACGACGATGCGGCTTTTCTTTCCAAGTGGTTTGGCAAATTGCTCTTGTTGACCATTGTTCGACCGAGCGCCCCACAAGACGCAGCCTCATTACGATGTCCTGGTCTATCTTCTGAGGAGTACAAGTTCCTGACGCTTCAAGGCAAGCCCGATGCCTGGGATCCCAGTGCGGATGCAGGCCTGAATTTGGCCGAGTCAAAAGCGTTGGTCGCCCGCTTCATGGCGAGCGGTTTGTTCAACGATGATGAAAAGTTTCTACCCGCACTTTTCGCATCTGCTGATACCAATTCTCGGATATCAGAGGTCGGTGAGGATACGCTGAAGCGCGTCATACTCTCCAAGGACCTCGAGCAATCTGATGTCGTAGAGACTTTGTTTGAGCTCTATTTTGGCTCAAGTTCGGCTGGCGGATCGTTGCCTGTGAAGACCCCGCTGCAAATTAGGGTGTTAAATGTACTGTCCAAGTCGGTCAAGTGCACAGAATATCCGCGACAGATAGCGAGAATAGTCGAAGAAGGACTTCTCTCGCCAGAGTTGAATGCGACAAACAAGACAGCAGGAAGGGAGGCTTCAAAATTCCGCTCCGCTATCTTCTCCCTTGTTAACTTCGTTGCGCGACGTGGGGCGGCGTCTGATCTCTCGCAGGTTGCCGAAAGCCTCGTGGGTAATTTGAGAGCCTTCATCCAGGACCAAGGCTGGCCAACACCCGATCGCGACCAGGATATGGAGCTGCGAGGCTACGGCTATGAAACCATCGGACTTTTGGCGAAAGCCGCCCCGGAAAAGGTACTACTGGAGCCCTCGCTTGACCTGCTAGAGTTTCTGTTCCGCTCGTTACGCGAAGACTCGGCTGGTAAAGATGTGGCCGTTAGCATAGAGGAAGCCCTTTCCTCAGTGCTTGGCGCATTCTCAAAACCATTCGGTGCTGCTGTCATGCCCAGGTTTAGACAGATACTTCTTCGATATGCATCCGTAGACCAGCACAATACGCCAGCTTCGGACCGGTTTACCCGAAGTACTCGCTATGTTGCTACCCGTTTTGCAAACCGTTGTCTGCCGTATGACGATGTGTTAGCACGGTGGATAGATATCCTAGCTGTTAGCGGAGGGGCAGCTGAGCGACACGAAGTAGTCGAAGAAGGTCGGCGGGGTCTGGATCCTTATTGGTTCAGGATGTCCAACACACCGCCCGGTGAACGTGAGCAGAGCACGCTCGTCTTCCCCGACTTCGATAAGCTCGTCAACTTCATCATCGTTCAGCAAGGACAAGACGAGGATGCCATGGATGTTGACACTTCGGAAGACGTTCTTGTTCAGACTCGATACTTTTACGAGCAATTTCCAGGGGCGCTTCCGACTGTCATTAGCTTCTGTTCCAGCGTCGCCATGCAATCCGCTTTAGTCGAGAAGGGAATGGGCGAAGACATACCAGAAGACTGGGAGAGAAAGCTGGATACTCAGATGACCACAGATATGCGTGCTCGACAAGCTTTCCGCGCGTACGCTGCAGACCACTCCCATGCTCGCTCTCTTGCGGTAATCTTGCGCGCCAGCTTCGATAGACTCACACGAGAGGACGTCAGCGATATTGGCAATATTGGCACCACTTTTGTGCGAATGTTATCTTTGCTGCCGCAACGTCACTGGGTAAAGGCCAAGGTTGTTCAAGACTTCCGCGACTTACAGCGATCCATCGTATCCAACAACCCTACACGGCGTCTTGCTGCTGCCCATGCATATGGTCTACTCGCTTCGCATGAGACCGTTGATCAAGATGCACTACAAAGTGCTCAAGTCGTTTTCTTCGAAAAGTTGAACACGTGGAAAACCGCTATTGGCGCTGATATCAACCAGATCAGTGGCATAATCCTTGCACTCGGTTACTATTACAGCAGGGCGTTCTGGACAGGCAGTATCGCACCCGTAGAGATTACTGATAGCCATCCCATTCACCAGCTCGTGGCGTCCTTAGTCGCAATTATGCAGGAGGCTCGCGATGCGACACTAAAGAGCGCGGCCTTTTCGTGCATCGATCAGCTTAGTCTGTTCTACGTTATCACACCCTCGCTGCTTTCCAAATATGCAAAGGTTGAAGATATCGCCAAACAAATCTACGACTCTGCTAAGACTGGCATAACAAGCGCGATATTGGCGTTGGGACATCTATCTATGATCACCGAGGAAAGTGAATCAGGCTCTGAAGATGCACCCGACTACAAAGAGATCGGAGATAAGCTGTACGAACTTCATGAAGTACGCCAACCTGAGGTTCACTTCTCGGTCGGTGAGGCTTTGAGTTGCTTCGCGAGCGGCTGGGACTCCAAAGCTTTGACAGCCGAGCTAGACCTCCTGCACCCGGACCAGCCGCAAGAGCCCTGGGACGCACCACTCAAAACACCATCCGGGCCGAGGCGGGAGAAGACACTTGGTATGGTTTTGGAAAAGACATTGAAGGGTTGTGTGCAGACAAAGCCGTCTTTGAAGAAAGCCTCGGTTATCTGGTTGCTTTGCTTACTTCAGTACTGCGGTCACAAGCCTGAGATGCAAGGCTATCTCGGCCAGTGCCAAGTGGCTTTCAAGAACTGTCTCTCAGATCGCGACGAAGTTGTGCAAGAAGCGGCGTCACGAGGTCTTGGACTCGTCTATGAGAAGGGAGACCGACAGCTCAAAGACAATCTCGTCCGCGATCTGGTTGGTTCGTTTTCAGACAACAAGTCCAAGATGTCGGGCACGGTAACTGATGATACGCAGCTCTTCGAGCCTGGTGCACTGCCTACTGGCGATGGCTCGATCACGACTTACAAAGATATCTTGAACTTGGCGGCCGAGGTTGGAGACTCAAGTCTGGTCTACCGCTTCATGTCTATGGCTTCGAACAACTCGATCTGGTCTAGCAGAGCTGCGTTTGGTCGATTTGGACTAAGCAACATCTTTTCAGACTCGAGCATCGACGGCTACCTCGCAGAGAATCCCAAGCTCTACCCGAAGCTCTATCGGTATAGGTTTGATCCTAACACAAATGTGCAACGCTCCATGAATGACATCTGGAATGCTCTCGTTAAGGACTCTTCCGCAACTATAGACAAGCACTTTGATGCAATCATGGATGATCTCCTCGTCAGCATCTTGACGAAAGAGTGGAGAGTTCGCCAGGCTTCCTGCGCTGCCATCGCAGACCTCGTTCAAGGGCGCAGCATTGACAAAGTAAGCAAACATACCCGATGTGACGGCCAAGCTAACAGCATGTCTTAGTACGAAAAGTATTTAGATGCCATCTGGGGTAAAACATTCAAGGTTTTGGACGATATCAAAGAGACTGTCCGCGCAGCTGCAGCATCCCTCGCTCGCGTCCTCACAGGAATATTGACCCGCTCTCTGGAAGCTGGAGATTCTTCACTCAAGTCTGCGACGGTCCAGCTCGAGCGCGTCATTCCCTTCCTATTCTCTACCTCTGGACTGGAATCATCGGCTGAAGAAGTCCGTCTCTTCTCCGTACATACACTGCTCCAGATTGTGAAAAAGAGCAACGCAAAGACGCTCAATCCACATGTTCCTCAATTAGTTGAGCGCCTACTCGGCCTGCTCAGTAGTTTAGAGCCAGAAGCGGTCAACTACGTACACCTTAACGCCAGCAAATACAACCTTACCGAGCAAAAGATCGACGATATGCGCCTCGCAAGCGTGCGTCAGTCACCGTTAACAGAGTCGGTGGAACGCTGTCTCGATCTCGCTGACGGAGATACCATGGCATTACTTGTTCCGCGCATCGAAGCTGCGATGAAGAATGCAGTTGGTCTACCATCAAAGGTTGGATGCTCACGAGTCCTCGTCACCCTCGCCACCCGCCATCGCTTCCTGTTCAGCCCCTATGCCGACGGCTTCCTCAAGTTGATTCAGAAGCAAATCCACGATCGCAATGAGACAGTTAGCTCCTCATATGCTGCCGCAGCAGGCTATGTCGCGCGTCTGGCATCTGACAAGCAAGTCCTCTCAACCTTTGCATTCGTCAACAAGCTCTACTTCGAGTCGGAAGAGAACAGTGACAGAAACCGCCTACTAGCCGCCGACATTATGCGCGCGATTAGTTCACAGGCAACCGACCGATTCAATTCCTTTGCCGCCGACTTCCTTCCCTTCGTTTTCCTTGCTAAACACGACTCCGAGGAGCAAGTCCGAAAAAGCTTCGGCGAAACGTGGGACGACCACGTCGCAGGCCCACGTGCTGTATCCCTTTACCTGAAAGAAATTCTCGCTCTTGCTGAAACGCACTTGGAAAGCAGGCAATGGGCCATCAAGCATACAGCCGCCAAGACGGTTGCTGATGCCGTCTTGCAGATTACGAATGCTGTGGGTAGTGAGAAGATTGACCCCATCAATGCAAAGGTCATCTGGCCTGTATTGGATAAGGCGCTTAGCGGCAAGAGTTGGGAAGGCAAAGAAGTCGTACTCGAGGCTTTTGTCAGATTTGTTGAACGTGGCGAGGCTTATTGGAAGACGGATGAGAACAAGGATGTCGCGAAGCAGCTGGAGAAGGTTGCTACTAGGGAGAGTAAAAGGCAGGAGGGCAAGAATGAGAAGGTTGTTGCCGGGGTTCTGGAGACACTTAGGGGACATTTGGGATCTTAGATGTGCGTGGTAGAGGTGCTGATGATGCTAGATAGGTAGAGCATATCCTGACTGACAATCTGATACAGCAATTGAAACTCTCGCCAATACTCCAAGTCAAGCTGACGACATAGGATGAGATGCAATACTCAAGGCCTCCCGTGAAAATTCTTCTCTCGATTTCCTTCTTTCACGATCCCCCTCTCACGATGAGAAAGGGTTTTTTTCAGCTGCCGACATGAGTATCCCTTGCACCCCTCCCATCTACCTCAACATAATACACGGCCATTGTTAACTCGGCAGAAAGATCACCCGTGCCCTTGTCTTCACATGCATATATGCAAGATGCAGCACGCGCGAGCAAGCAAGGGGGGGTGGAATATGCTTTCGATCTAATATCTCCGGCCCAGTGGCACGTACCCGATTATCATGCATTCCAATGAGTCGCAGGCACATGTTCCGGAGCATGTTCCGTGTATCAGATGGGCTTCCGCTAGTCCGAGGGGAACACGAGGATGGAGTAGGGATATCGGTGTGCTACATAGTCGAGTTTTAGTGAGGAAAGATTGCAGAATGAACGGGAAGCGATGACGTGAATTGGGTTGTTTTGCCGACAGTACGTTTCTCCGATGATGGAAATACACGTGAGAAGATGGTGGGTTTCTTGTCATATCACATCATATCACATCATATCACATCATTTTCACTCATCCATCCCTTTCAACTCTCAATACACAAATATATACGTCCGCTACCCTTGCCCTTTCTTGCCCTGTGTAACAACGGTCAAAGCTTCCTCCTCCTTCTGCACCAAGGCGGCACAGCACACCACTCATCGCCGCTAGAGCGATCTCCCTTTCCCCTTGACGCAACCCAACGCTCTGTAGCAGATTATTTTGCCGGTATGCGTTAGGCTTCCCGTTCCATCTATTTTTTTCACGTCTTGCCGTGTGTGTGACTGACATACATGAGATTGATGGCCCTGGACCGCCCCTTCGTTGTGACTTGCAGGACCTGCGAGTCACGGGGTCGGTTGGTTCAAACACGGAAGCCGCGAGCGGGAGATTTCGTGTATGAGGAAAGTGCGCGGGATGGTGGGATGGTGGGATGGAGGAGTTGCGGCGTTTTGCTCCATTTGAAGTCGAGTGCGGATATGTGATGGCGAAGACGAAGAATGAGAAGAAGACATACGGCATTGATAAATTACGTTATGAAGAATCTAGATGACATTTCTTCTTCCTCTCCTTCTCTTGGCGTGACGTGACGTGACGGTAGCGAAGAAACTGTGCCTCAAACCGCGACCCAGACCTAGACCCATCCTCAGACCCAACATCCAGCACATCGTCACATCCAGCATACCGGGACGCATACAAAGAGAAAGTTACGACTAAAGAAATGAGCGCGCGTCTAACAGCCCGCCCTTCCTCTCTATGACACTCTGCCGCTGCCGCCGCCACCGTCGCTGCTGCGCCATATCATAACAAGGCAAGACGCCCAAGCACACCGATCAAGTCGAGCGGCACAGTCCGTATTTGTAACGGTTTGGGCCTTGCCAAGACCCACTCCGATACAAGTTGGGTACGGCTATCGCTACCACACTTTATCAT